>JANVCC010000068.1:2561484-2687333 GCA_025345505.1 Todiramphus chloris collaris
CTGGGGCCGTGTCGGGCTGTGGGGCAGGGTCTCTAGTCACTGGGGCCCTCTCACGTTCTGGGGCAGCACCCCTAGACTCTGGGGGAGGCACCTGGGCAGTTATCCAAGCCGATCTGAATGCTAAATAGAGCAGGCCTATCAACAACACTTGGTTAGTATCTAGAGGAAATCTAAACCCTTCAAAAGCCGGTGGGGTAGGCTCCAAGAACTGGTTGAAGGGTTGGGAGAAAAGCTCCCACGGTGTTACACAGAAGGTACCATTTTTCATATAACCCCAGAAACATGTGCTTAGTGTACGATAGCCCTGTATCCATGTGCCCACACTCCAGAGGAAGTTGATAACCCAGGAATTCCTCACTTTATCAACCTGCTGTGCAAACTGGATAACAGCCACAGTGGCCTTAGTCAGGGGATCCATGTTCAGAAAAGGAGCTGCAAAGGGGAGGAACACAGCCACGGCCACGTGCCACGCGAACCGGGGCAGGCCAGACCACATGGTGCTGCCCAACAAGGTTGCAATATCCATCACACAAACTAGATTACCCAGGAACTGTTATTCCTTTTTCACCCTTTCCTCTCGCTGCCCTCCATGCCCCACGTTGGGCGCCAAAATCTGTCTTGGTTTGACAGACAGGTGTCTGCCAAGGGAGGCAGGAGTCCCCCTTGGATTGGAAATGCAACCCCCTCCCCTCCGAATGCTTGTAATTTTGAAATTAAGGGGCTTTCGGGCAAAGATATGGGGAATAGGAATAACCGTTCTTTACTAGATATCTATATAACAGGACAAACGAACAACAATACCTACGGCAGTAACAGCAAACAGCGCCAGGAACCCAGTGCCAACCTCTCGGGGGCTCCCGGGGAGCAGGGAGGGCGCGATGGTCTCCCCGCTGCTCCAGAGCCAGCTTGCACTGGCAAGTCAAAGAAATTAATGTAAACTGATAATGAGGGGGGAGAGGGGGATTAAATACATTCAACCTTGAATAAATAACTTTATTGTAGTTAAGTACACAAATTACAGTAGCAGTAGATACAATCTTACATTTTTATAATCTGAAGGCAATCTGTTATACTTCATCTGTACTACATTATATCAAAACCCCAAATTATTGCTTATTCCCATTATAAAAATACAAAATGCACATTGTCAAGGGTAGCAAAGAGAAGTTTGCGGCACTTTTTCCCTTTCCTGTCATCCTATCCCTTTGCACAGGAGCTTCAAAAGCACAATCCAAACGGGGATCACAGCACTGTTAACAATCACAGCAGCAACACTCACACTGATACAGTGACTGCTCCATGGCAGAAATAAGAGGATATTATCAGATAAATTTGAAAGGATTTATTAAAATAAAAATTATAATTTAAAAAAATCAATTTTTATTTTAAATGTCAGCAGAATCTAAACCTTTATGTATGTTTTTTTTTAAGTTTTGTGTGATGAGATTATTTTGTATGTTTTAATTTCCAAATACTTTTACATTATTTATATAAAACCATTTTGAAGTGTCATTAATCTTTAAGCTGCTTTGTTGTGAACCATTATATTTGATAATTTATGACAGTCTATCAAAAATAAATAGAAAACTATGCAGAATACATTTTACACTCTTCAGGCACATAAAAACATGGTTTTGGCAAAATATTACAAAGGATAACCTATTGAAAACTAACTGCACGTAGAGGCTGCAGGTATTATTTGGAGTCCTCACTCTGTACATCACCCCCAGTGATCTTGTTCCTATCCGTGTCCCCAGAGGTGCCCGCTGCTACACGCTCTCTAGAGGGTCCAAGATCTTGCAGCTGTTTTCTCTGTGTGGTTTCTAGTTCTTCCAACCGCTTGCGAAGCAGGGAAAGCTCTCTCTGATGCTGCTCCTCCTTGAAAAAAAAATATTTAAAAAATTCTTTAATTACTGATTTTAAAATAAAAACGGTGACATCCAAACTATCGCTATTTGTTAATTGTTGCTCCTCAGTATCCTGTGGGTATTGTTCTGACATTGACAGTGAACAGCACCAGCAGGAAAGGCACGTGCAGGTGTTCTGCCTCTCCAACGAAGAGACACGCAGGCCTGAGGTCTCAGTTACCAAGAATCAGTCAAGTCAGCCAGGTCAACCCCACTCAGCCAGACAGATTTTCACCCTCAGCAGCTCACCGGAATAAAACTCTTAACCACACAAGAAACCAAGAGCGGCAACGCTGCTTTCTAATAATGAAACTGTGGTCTGAACAGAATGGTATTTCTTACCCAGAAGAGGCCATTCAGAGCCTCTCAAGAGAAAGACAAAGTACAGAGAACTGGGTTAAAACTGCCTGTTTGTTACAGTCTGTAACATAGCGTTTGTCTTTGAAGAACTCCTTCCCTTTGAGCAGAAGGAACATCACTAGAAGCATTCCTCAAAGTTTCCTTTCTCTGTTCAAAGATCAAAAGCTCCTTCCCTAAGACTAAGGTCTGTAATGAAGGACTGCTCCTGTGCCCTCTTCTGTTGCATGTTCACAACTTGTAACACATCAGCACCTGAAGCAGGGGGAAGGACGCTGCAGGCCCAGGAAGCAAGGCAGATGATGCCACGGCACCGACTGCGCTGAGCGGCGGCATGCTAGTGTTCAGAATCAAACTCCGGAATTCATTGTGCCTGCGTTGCAGGTCTTTTAGTCTCTTCTGGAGGCGCGCGTATTCTTCATAGGAAACGTTCTGCCTAGGAAATAAAACATTTATTATTGCTCAAAATCTTGATTATCCCAATGCAGAAGTGCAGGTACCTCTCCACAAGTACTCTCTGCTGTTTACTATCCCCATGACGGAAAACTACACACCACAAGACCTGGAAGGTAAGAAGGCTGTGTATATTCTTCTGCCTAAATGTCTATCTGAAAGTCCCTGCACATATTAAGCTATCCGCTGTATTACAGATTAGAATTTACATGGAATAAATTAATCTTTTAATAGCATTCACAGCAGTGAGCCACATTAAATTAATTATTTGAATCAAGCCCTCCATGGGTGCTCATTGAAGAGAAAAAAAAATTAAAAAATAGGAGTTTGTCTTTCAAAGAGGATGCTAAATCTGTTTCTCTTGCAATTCGGAAGTCTTTATCACTTCCTTGTTTTGCAGGGATTCCTGCAACTGCATCTATCAGGTATATTTTCTGTTTCTTCCTGAGGACGCAGCCCTGCAGCTGTCTCAAACTCTCAGCTGCCCGTCCTCAACAGACTCCGTTCAAAGAATTCTACTGCTGAAAATGCCGTTAGACTGGACTCCGGTTACTAAACTGTCATGTACCTTCAATAATACTTCATATTTTTAAGTCAGATCTTGGGCATATATAATTTTTCAAGCTAGGAAAAAGCAAAGTTTGTTACCTATTTAACACCTGGTTTTCTTTTTCTAGTTCTTCTATCTTGGCTTCCAAAAGTTCTAGTTTCTCTCGCATTCTCCTTTGTTTATTATCATGAAGTGTCTTTCTCTGTCACAAAGACATTTCAAACAGCTAAGTAACACCTTAATAGATGAGATCCTGTAAACATTAAATCTACACTGCACATGGTTTCAAGCTGTGACAATTGTTTAGGGTTTTCCTTCCTTAAGAACAGGTGCTGGGTCTTTTGAAGGTTCTGAATCCCCACGATGGAAAAACGGACGAGATTAGGAAATGATCCATGTCAGCAACTGAAAGATGCACAGCTGTCAGTCACTTACTGGTCAGTGACCAACCATACTAACAAACACTAACTGTATTTGAGAATAACAAACCACATTCTTTAAATGACCAGGTATAAGTAAGTATAAGCATGACCTAAAAATATATATAAATATATATGCTGCTTTCTTTTTTTTCCTCTCCCCCCCATCTCCCCTCTTATCTTGACCACAACTTTGTACAACCTCAACAGCTGCTGGTAGGTGTCATAACCTCTATATATCACAGAACTACAGAATGGTAGGGGTTGGAAGGGACCTCTGGAGATCATCAAGTCCAAGCCCCCTGCCAGAGCAGGATCATTCAGGGCAGGCCACACAGGAACAGATCCAGATGGGTCTTGAAAGTCTCCAGAGAAGGAGACTCCACAACCTCTCTGGGCAGCCTGTTCCAGTGCTCCATCATCCTCACAGTAAAGAAGTTTTTCCTCACATCGAGGTGCAACTTCCCGTATTCTGGTTTGTGACCACTGCCCCCTGTCCTATCACAGGGCACAACTGAAAAGACACCAGCCCCTCCTAGTTGACACCCACCCTTCAGATGTTTGTAGACATGAATAAGATCCCCTCTCATGGAGATTACTGTCCGATGTATAAAACTGACGATTCTTTTTGAGCTTTTATAAACAACTAATCAGCTTGTCCTTTCAAGTTATTTAATGAAAAACTAGCTTAGGAGAAGATAAAAATTTTAATACTCTATCAAGGAAAAGCAGAACATCATTTGTCTAGTACCCAAAACATATTCCTCACTAATTAAGCAGTCTCCCTCTTAAATAACATTACTGGTGCACAAACACACGCGTACACACAAAAAAGCCTCAAAGAATCTTTGATGACGTTGGAACAAAGATGTTGGCTGCAATATTCTTTTGGACATCGCTTCAACCTATTTCTAGGCTAATCTTGAAGAACCAGATACATTTTGTTATTATAGACAGCAGACTGCAAATAAACTCTATTGAAACAATTCTAACTGGCCAAAGTAAAGCTGAACTTTTCTGAATCTGGATCGTTCATAAGGGAGGGGTTAACATACCTTTTTCTGAGCAACAGCAGCTCGACATAGCTTGTTCTTTGCCTGGTTGTATTTCTCTTCTTGCTCTGTGATGTGCTGAGTAAGCACATGCTTCTCCTCCAGCCATTCTATACGTTTGTATTCTAAAGTCCTTTGAAAAAAAAAAATCAGGGTAAAAGATTAAGAGGTTATACAGACAAAGCAGTGCATTTGATTAATGCCTTAAGGCTCTTCAAATGGATGCATCTTTTCACAGCTCCTACTTTTCTGTACTCGAAGGACCCGATATAAATTTGATTGTGTTAACAATCCAATTGTGACTGGCAACATTCAAACCTGTATGTTAACATCATCCCAGGATTTGTGCACCTATGAGGAAAACTTTGGAAAGGGATTTCAATAACCTAGTTAATTTTTTGGCTGCTTGTTAGTTTGACAGGCTGCCAAGCCATCCACAGAGAATTCCTGAATTGCAATCAAACTAGTCACACTGGAACACAACAGTGGACACCTATGCCCAGCACCAGTTGTCAAAAGAGCTGACAACTACCTTCTGTTTGGGAAGCACCATATAAGAGAATAGGTTGCCATCCTGTGCAGTCTACTACACCTTTTTAACAGAAAAGTAGACTTGACTATTATGTGCTCCCAACCAGAACACATACCAACTCAACAGGAAGCTCCACTGATATGGTTGCTAGACAACATTCCAGCTGAAAACACGGCACCAACAGCATGTTATCTGTTTAGGCCTTTGCATGGTTAAAACATTCTAAAATTAGGTCATGCTCTCTAGCAGCGGATAGGAAAGGAACCAGTTTCTCTCTGCTGCCTTGTTGGTTTGGGCTATGTGCATTGCGGGGTAAAGAAGACAAGAATTAACAGCATATTTAACTACATTACTTAAAAAAAAAAAAGATAAAATCAAACAGTGAAATGCTGTACAGCAGTTTTTAAGAAATGCAGTCCAAGGTTCAGTATCAGTGCATTCAAACTGCTCCCATCCTGGGCTGATGCAGTTTCACAGAATTACAGAATGTTAGGGGTTGGAAGGGATCTCGAAAGATCACCTAGTCCAACCCACCTGCTAGAGCAGGATCACCTAGAGCAGGTCACAAAGAATTTCCCTACAAGAATTCTGAATGAATCTCCATAAATTTCTCATCAAACAACCCTTCCCTTCCCCACAGTACAAGTATTGAGAATTATCCACGCTCAGATCAGAACCATGATCCTGGTCCACTTGGTACCTGTCACAGTGCTTTTAGTAGACCCAGTGTAGTTTGTACCTTACTGTTGACTGTAAATTACTACTACTGCCCAGGAACCAAAGAGCTTTCTCAAAAACCTTGGCTTAGCAGTAAAAAAAATTCAATTGAGACAGTGGTTAAAAATGCCATGACTTGTGTGGTTTGTTGTTTGTTCCTTTCAAATGCCACTAACACCGTTCCAGAAATACTTAACAAGCGCCTCTTTGATCTCATCTCTGATCTGTGGCAATCTCACGGTTTGCCTTTAACCCCTCTGCTCACTAAAAACTTTCATTTCCAAGCCTAAGACTGACACAGCCAGGCAGGCAGCTGCTTTGCCTACTTAAAGCTCAACTGGCATTATTTTATTTATCTGAAACTTTTTATCTTGGGCTTTCTTATCTTTTGGTCCTTATTTCACTTCCTCCTTCAGACAAGTTGCTGTGGTGCAACTTAACTCTTAAAGCTCGTAAGAATTACTAAACTGAGGAAGGAAGTCCTATCGCCCACAGAGTCAGAAAAAGAATGGAAACAAGTCCCAAGGCTCCCAGGGTAACAGTAGGACAGACCTGGAGGACTTCACATGTAGGCTGCAAAGCTGCTTAATTTCTTCAGTATCAGCCTTGGTCTGTATCCCGTTATCCACCTACTTACACAATGATCTCTGAGGATTGCCAAGTTCCTTCCACTGCCTTCCCAGGAAAACCTACTCCTGAGTGGTCTTTGTCCAGAAATACGTAAGTGACATTGACAGTCTCTCTCAAATTACAGTGATAATCTCAAAATATGAATACACCTTCCGAAAGTAAACATCCAAAATATTTAACATGTTGCTGACAAGTGCACAAATTCTGCAGCTCCAATTCAATAATTTCTTCAAATGTTAAACAGAAAAGCAATACTTAAGCTAATGACAACAAAGCAACTGCAGCACCATTTCACCGCAAAAGAGAAATGAGAACAAAAAATGCCACATTGTATCTTTTGGAAGTTTTCTATTTAATCTGACATGCTGACTTTTTTAAAAACCCACCACACAATAATCCAGTACAAGTTAGAGATGTGCTTGGTTCTTAGGCTAGGAAACACTAAACAGCCATTTCAGACTGACAAATTAATCTTTAAATTTCAGGAAAGCGTTCATTGCTATATGCACGCTGAACAAAATTTGGTCTCCTTCAACATTTATTAGCATATGTTGATAGTAGGTGGTCGAGCTTGTGCAAAAAAAAAAAAAGAGAAGCAAATATTTTTAATTTTGATGAGAGCTACTAGAATATATCCATTAAGCTTTTATTTGCCTCATATCAGCTAAAAGGTTCTAGTGGGAAGAGGGAAAAATAAAAGTATATACACAGATATACAGACAGGGTCCCTGAAACTTTATCAAAGCATAGTACAATGATTAAATGCTTCTTTTCACCCTTAATGCTTGAACACTCTTAAAAGAATAGCATGTGAAACTCTAGATCCACTTAAACTAATATGTTTGACATTCACTTGAATATAAATAGGATTTAATTTTATACAAGTAGTGTATTTCATTAGTCAATAATTAATTATTAACAGACAGAAACAAACTCCTATTTCTGAAGGTATAAACACTTTTTCACAGTTTTCCAATATTTCCCGTTCATTATTTAATTTCTGACTTTATTCAGAATCTACAATCTATACTGAAGTAATCCACGTGTAAGGAACACAAGTAATATGAAAAGTAAAACCAAAAGGAAGAAAAAAAATTACTTCTCTGTTTCCAGTTGAGATTTTTCTGCCTGAGTCTTTGCATGTTGACATTCTTCTTTCAACCTCTCTATTATTTCCTTCAGCTTCTGATTAGACTCCAGCAAATCATTTTCTGATTGAGAAAGTGAGGCAAGCTGAAGTTGCATGTCGTGAATTTGCTACAAGAAAATGAATTTTTTCCATTTGAGAAGGTATGCAAATAACTAACAATTAATTTTGAGACACTGGGATAGAGCCAAATGCAGTCACCAACTGTCTGCTTTTGATAAGCTTTTGTGATTTTCTGATTTGTTCCTTTTCTCCTTACTCAACAGTTCCTCCAGAAGCTTTACAGTAAATCACTACCAGACAAAGGTGGTCTTCTATTGTAGTTAAAATGAGAAAGAGAGAGAGAGAGAGAGAGAGAGGCAGAAGTCCTCAGTCACTGATGTGTCCCCAGAACTTAAGAAATCCAATATTAAGCCCCAGGGATGAGCAGAACTGGAGCACCAGAGAACACGTAGCAGAGCTGTGGAGCTACCCAGACTTTTCTCTACAGGCAGAAGTGACTGTACCAACCAGTTCACAAAGACAAGTACAGAGTCTGAAAAGTCCAACCTCTGCAGCTGGCACATAGAAAGGATGAGTTCCCTTTCCTTTTCCTCTGCCCGCACGGACACTTGGATACCACAGTTTTTGATTTTTGGAGGGGAAAAAAAAAAAATTGCCTTGAACTGCAAGTGCACACAGCTTGCAGATTATTTTGGTGCACAGCTCTGCTCTTACCTACTAAATAACACCATGGGCAAGCAGGAGTTAAAAAAAATAAGGTATTCTTTTCAACACTGCCATCAATTCACTCTGCAATAGAAATATACCTCTTTACACTAGCTTATTCATTTATGAAACATCTGTTAAGCACTTCAAGAACCTCAGATGAGAGATGTAGTGTAAATGCAAAGCACTACCTAGAAACAATTTATAAGTCTCCATGGAAACTGAATCTCCAGTTAAATAGTGCATAACTGTATTCATATACCAGTCTATAAACATTCAGCTTTGCAACCCTTGGTACCCACAAAACACATGAAGCGAAAGCTGTAATCCATTTATAACGGTCCAGGAAAGCATGACCAATTTCTGAAGACTTCTGCTTTTAAATACCTGTTGTATGCATTTTGTCCCTCAGGAAAAGAAAAGAAAGCCTTAAAAATTCAATCTAATCTTCAAACACTGGACACGGTAACTGGAGGAGATTGTATTTCTCTGTAAAACATTACAATGCAGTAAAAACTTACCTGCTTCAGATCAGCACTTTCACGTTTCTTTTCTTCGAGCTCCTCTGTCTGAATAGCTTGCTGTTGAATTTTTAATCTATAAATGGTATAAGACATCCTTATTTTTATCTAATTAAAATACAGATGGTAGAAGTCGGGACAAATCAGTCTGACAATAGAAAATACTGCATAATTTGAAAGGCTGATGAACATTTAACTAACAAATATTTTTAAAAAATTTTTAGTGATTATTAGAATTCATACAGGAGTAAGAAATACATTGATTCATTTGCTTTAGAGGCATGAATTTTGCTCTGACGTTCATAAAATTGCTACAGTAAAACAAGCTCATTGAGAACTTATAATAACCAATGCAAAGAGTTTGCCAATTACTGATATAGTGCCACGGTGGAAAGAGAAAGGTTTACTCTAATGCTGGGACTGTGCCAGCAGCCAACACAAACCCAATTTTAACAAACATGAGTATTGCAAAATTACATCTTAAAAATGTTTGTTAAAATCATAAAATTTTTTAAGTTTTGGATGGAAAACGTTGGGGTTTTTTTAAACAAAGCATTTTTATTTTGCACTCTTTTACACAATGCAAAAGATAATTTTGTCTAATTTATCATAATAAATATTTGTGTATCCATGAACAGTAAACTTTTATACTGACCACTGTAAAGACATCAGGGATGAGGGGAAAATGAGAAACCTGTGTTGAGGTTAGAAAAGCCACCCTACCGCAAACGCTGAAGTTCCTTTTTGCTAGATTCTTCTGCCATCTGTACAGCACGTAGTTTCTCTTCATACTGATCTTTTTCAGATTGTATCCAAGTATCTTGCTCCAGTTTCATCTTCTCTAGATCAGCTAATCTGTTCTCGAGTTCTAACCTGAGACATTATTCAACATGCACACAAGAATCACGACAGAATGTCAGAACTGTTTAGTTGCCAAGACTGACATTTAAAAAAGTTACTTGAAACACTCCTCTTTTAGAAGTACATCAACAAACATACTTTTCCTCCTGTAAGGTTGCAATTTTTTCAAAAACTTCCTCTTTGGCAGCTTGCACTTTACGAATTAGCTCCCGATCCTTTTCTACTAAAAGCACCTTATGACGTTCAACAGCTGCCTTAAGAATTTCCTTGTCTGACAGCAATCCTGCATTATACATTAAAAAAAGTTAAAATGTCAGTATTGATAACAACCTGATGAAATCCAGTAATAAAGTTACTTTATAAATTGATAAAAGGGAGCTAAAAATCACAATTTAGCTAATAGAATGAATGTATGACAGAAAAAAAAAACTAAAAAAGAGAGAAAAATCAAGAGAGATGTGGCTTTTCCTAACATAACAGCAATATTTCAAAACCTGTTCAAGGGCAACAAGTACACAGGAATCTCTGTCTACAAGGGCTTATCATTTTAACATACCTAAAATAATTAAGCAGTAGATATTATTATAGATTTAAACTCAAAAGCAATTCCTGCTAAGCAGTTGTGTCTGGATTTTCTTTTTATGGCAAAGTTAATGCTAAACAGTAACTGGTTATCAGCAAAACCGTAGTAACACGACAACAAATCTCCCATTTTAATTCACTCATTACCAAATGAGGCAATTCTAACATTATGATTCTATAAGCAGGGACAAAAGATGCAAATTATAAACTTGTGACCAAGTAACCTGCGTTCACTGGTGAACGAGCCAGCATGCTGTAAAAGGAATTCCTGGTTATTTAGCTAATTCAGTGATGCAAACCGAATTGTGCAGCAAGTTCAGGTTAGCTTAGGTGTTTTCTGTACTTAGCTTTGTATTTCACAGCGTCCAACGTTTTTGGTTCTCAAGACACTAAGTGCATTATTGATACAGAGCAGACTACCTTTTACTTGCTCATAGAGAACTTTAATATTAAAGCAAGTGAATGGAAACAACTATTCTGGGAAGATGAAGGTACTATTTTGGAGCTACTGCAAATCAGAGAGGACAGCGTGCTTAAAAGTTGTGTAGTGATGTTTCAAACCATCAACACATAACTAGTACTAGAAAGCTTTGGCCCCTGACTCCAGAAGCTATTTCAAGTTGCCTACATACTCAGCTGTATTAGGTAGCTTAGAACACTGCCTATTTTCCTCAAAGAATGAGCTAGAAATTGTATTTTGTTTCACATGGCAGCCTTACCCAACCGCTATCAATTCCACAGACACAGAATCAGCAAACAAAACAACCACTGAAGCCTTACGTTAAGGTTTCGAGCAGAGTGTGAAAGACTCCAGAATTTGTCAATAACAGGCAAAATAACCCTATGAAGTACATGATTTGAAATAGGTTATGCTCAATGGCATCACAAATTCACTAATGTACATAAATGCAAAATTGTTCTATAACTGTTCTTAACCTAGTAAACCAAGTGAAACAGCAGTTACTTCACATACAAAATGAGTTGTCAGATCTATGAGCTAGACCACAAGTAGAAGGTGAAGGCTGCTGGGGAATATTTGGAGGAAAAATAATTGTAGTATTCTATCTAGAAGTCACAGAAGAAATCATTAGAAATTAATTGCACGTTTTACCATCCATTTCACTTTGAATCTTGTTTCTCTCTCTTTCTATTTCACTCTTTGTTCTTGCTGCCTCCAGTTTGACATTTGTTACTTCCAATTTATGTGAATGTTTAAGTTCTTCTACCTATGAGTTAGATAAAAAAAACAAATCAACTAAAATAAAGATATATATTCACAGCCTTACTCTTAAGTTTTTCATGTGATACTTTGCTAACAAGAAAATCTGCCAGATAATCATGGACTACACTTATTTTAAACATACTTTAAATATTTTATTTCATCCACTGCTTTCCTGAAGCCAATCCAGAATATCCACTGTTTTCACTGGCGATTGTACATTATACAGGAATTATATAAATTACATGAATGCTACTGACATGATCTGATTCCCCAAATCAGAATCAGTGCTATTACAGGTTTTTATTAACTCCTCAAGTCACAAACTGAAGATTATTGAATGAGTTGTCAGTCATCTTGAAATGCAAGGCTTATCTATTCCCTTACTAAAAAAAAATTAAAGTGCTCAAACACAACATATATTCCAGGAACCAGGCTGTCTTGCTATTGACATCTATAAACAGGCAGTTATTAACAAGCTACAGGGTAGAAAAGTTACTCTTTCAAGAAGCCTTGGTGATACATGCACAGATGTGCAGGATTGCCTGTGAAAACTTGGCTTCTGAGTAAATAATATACATCCTACAAGCTACCCTCTGAATATTGAGATATTCCTGAAGAGACTACTCATTGGAAATATCTTGCTATGACCCTGATCCAAATTATGTAAGACCCTGATGCCTCACTAACTCAAGCTGTAGCATGTCAGTTTGCACATACTTCACTTCTGACTAAAGAGCCTTCAAAGTCAGGCTAAAATAAAGTTAATCTCCCCAAGTAAAACAAAACAGTGATGTGCAAAACCAGATTATCAATTGTTCCCCCAAGCAATTTCAATTTGGTAACTACTTATAGTCTCCCTGACCTCCTGGAGTGCTACAGTACTTTCTCAAAATCCTGGTCTTCAGCATTTTAAAGTGCATTTAAAATCAAATACTTCTCTACAGCTGTGACACACATATCAGATTGCCTCATAAAAGCAGGAGCTTTAAGACCATCAAATCAAAGACAATTACTGCTTGCATGGAAACTTTCTACAGTTTAGGCATTTGTACGCAGTAATTACACGGTCAATGAGAATTAAATATCTAGAGGAAAGCACTTATAATGAAAATCCATTCACAGTGACAAATGTAATTACAACCTGCTAGCATATACAAGTGGCAAAAGGTTAAGAATGACATAGTAGCTTATTAAGTAACTACACAGTGGATTTGGTTGCTTAAATACTAAGTTGAGAGCATTTCACAGCAACTTGCAAAGAATTAAGGTGGCTTTTTTAAGGCACAAAGGCCAGAAGACAAATGGGTGCACCTGTGCCCAGAAATAAGTTTGAGTGGGTGCAGAAAGGGGTGGAGGTCAGTATAGAAATTAGTTTCCACTTTCCTCCCTTCAAGAAACACCACAAAACATTTTAATGTTCTCTTTCTTTCTTCTGGATGAACACCAGAGGATACAAAAAGTAGACTGCAACAATCTTCTGTATATTCTGATAGACAATTGATTAAAAAGTGTTGAACCGAAGTTTTCTCCTCTTTTTTATTCAAGTAAGACTAGTATGACACGTTCTATAAAGAGGCTTTAAATACTGGTATAGGTATATCCTATCCTTATGGCAAAGTGGAGCTTTTTTGGATTATGGATCAAAATCAAATACTTCACACTCAAATGTGCACTGGAAGGCCTGCTTTGAATTAAATCTGAGATTGTTAAAGAATGATTGTCGTAGAAGTTATTTTTTTCCTATGCTGTATCTTTCTTTGAGGCACATTAGTGCAATATTATCTGCTGCAGCCATAAAAAGCACAATTCAGTGTTATTTTGTAAAATATGTTCAGAAATGCAGAGTAGCTTTAAGTCAACAGGGAGTTTAAAATAATTCTGTATTCATCCAGATATAAATGACCAAAGTTACTGGTTTTAGAGTTAGCACAGAACTAACTAAAGGCTCTCCAGAAAGGTAAGAAAACACAGGGGATTAAATCTGCTGCCAGGAACTGACAGGTGTTATAAAAATTTATTACCCAGTATTCTCTCCAGAAAGGAGGGAGAAAGCTAATATTTATCCAAGTAACTACTTCATCAGGACTAGTATCCTGACTCAAATTTACATGAAGCAGTGTAAGTATTCTGCAACATTTGAAGGTGAAACCGTTTCCTAGTGGTTCAATTTTTCTTGTTTATTCAAATAATCACATATGAAATAGTATAAAGTCTGTTAGCTTTGTGTATCTGAAGAGTCACTGCAACCAGACAAAAACTCTGAATCTGGCATCCATACTAACCTAATTATGCTCAAAATACTTAAGAGGGATGTCAAGTTTAAGCACTTTCAGGTTTTCCCTAAACTTGGAGCCTTCTGATCTTTTTTTCCTTAAGTAGTATTTGTGGAAATTTCTCTAAGATTAAAAAAAAAAAAAAGCATACATACATAGAACAAAACCTATACAATCTGCTGCCAAGCCAAGAACTAAGATACTCAAACATGTTGCAAGACAATTATCTACTTAACATGATATGATGCCTTGCTGTACAGAAACGTTTCTTGTACAATCTATGCTGGCATTAGCCCAAGACAAGTGTTATGCTAATGTGACTATCCTGCTTCTCACGTAACCTAAATCTCCATAGGTGATTCCAGAGCAGCTTGCTTCCCCGAGCTAACAAAGTATCCTCTCAATGGATTGTAAGATCTCCAGAAGCCACAGCTCCACAGATTCACTAAAACAAAAAAAAAAGCAAAACAACACAACAAAAACCCACAAACCAAAAACACCACAAACAAACAAAAAACCATTTGAAGATCTACTGCACTTTACCCAATTGATGAAAACATAACACTTCTTTCCATCAAATACAGCTGGCTATTTTCATGACTACTAAAAACATAAATACAAAGACAACTCTTCAAGCCTTGCTCTGTTTAGAAAAAAGATCTAGAAAATGAAATAAGAGCATAATCTTAATCTTCAGAGATACTTCTAGGGCTAATGTTTTTTCTGTAAAGTCACATATTCCACATCTTGAAACCGAAACTGGGAAAGACACTCCAAACCTATTATAGGTCATAGCAGAAGATATTGTTAGTTTATTCGTAATGCAAAATATAAAAAGAACGTAACAGGGTATGAAAAACATATTTCAGATAGCACAAAAGCACTTACTTTAACAGCTAAGGAATTGACTTCTCGTTCAGATTTGTGAAGTTTGCTAGTTAAGAGAATGTTTTGCTCATGACTCATCTGCAGCTCTTTCTCAATTCGATCAATCTGTAGTTCAGCGGACTTCTTTTCTGCCTTGAATAAAGCAGATATTTGTAAGATTTTTGGAGCAGGGGTTGTCTCTTGCTATTCACTTGAAAGGTTCAAATGATCTGGGTTTTCGGATATTACTGACCTTCTACATTATAATATATAAATATTTATCTTTGCTCAACAGTATGTTCCAATATAACAAGTGTCTTCAATTTTACTCAGAAGTCACAACTGTGTTTACTAACATTGCCCCCAGAGAATCACACACAATTTCAATCCTGCTTCACAACAGGCAAAGGTAACCTGACTTGGTTAGGAGGCAGCAGCTATTCCCACCAGTAAATTACTAGGGTGTGAACACCACTATGACTATAAATGGTGCTCTAAAAGATGTTGGCCTATGCAGTTACACTAACTGAAGAATTAACAGAATGGAAAGGAAATAAAATATAAATACTGTGAGTGTTATGGGCTGCAAACCCTGAGCTTTACCAAGTTTCAAAACCGTAATCTACCCTATGATTTCACTTTCCTTTTGTCAACTGACCTATTTCCAGCAGGACTTTTTAGGGTTTATAAATAAAGAATATTACACCACTTTTTAGCTGTGATCAGAGCATTTTGTAACGAAGGTATACAGCACTGATAACAGTACAAAGGAAAATGCTGCAACTGTGTGAGAAATCTATACGGACAGACTCACTACATAGAGAGACAGCAAGAACTGACAGGAGAACTAAACACCACAGATGAGGAATATAGTGGAACCCTGGGAAACACAACAGGCCAGAAATACCAAAGGTTCTCCAAGGCAGAGCAACAGCCAAGAATTAAACAATTGCAGTAATGTGTTTGAGAAAGGAGAGACACAGCTAAGGGTAGAAAGAAAGACGGCACACAAGGAAAGAGTTAAAGAAATAGGGGAGCATCATATGACAATGTACAAATGCAAACTGTGGAGTCAGCAAAATTATCAGTGACTTCAGTGACAGTCCCATCAGGCCGAGTGCTATTCTCATTACACTCTACAAGAAGGCAATTTAAAAAAAAAAAAAAAAGAAAAAGAATCTTACCTCTAGAGACCTTGCCACAGCTTGCATCTCAGCTAGCTGTCGTACCTGTACTCTTTGAACATTTTCTGCTTGCGCACCACAATTGTCTCTTTCTGCTCTTAATTCTGCAACTTCTGCTTCCAAGCCTTTTAATTTCTGTTGCAGTTGTGCTTTTTCTCTAGAGAGAGCCTCCACACGTTTACTGTCCCTCGTGGGATCAACACTAAGCAGCTGGTTATGGAGCTCTTCTTTATCTTTATCCAGCCTGGCAATCTGACAGTTGTTAATCATAAAAGTAAAAGCTTTTACACTGGTTAGGTGTCAGGCAGCAACAAATACAGCAGGTGACATTTCAGGAAAGAGTAGCAGTGCGATTTAAAATATTAAGACATGATATTCATATTTATTTTCATTCTTAGAGTAGGAAAATCAAGAGACTCACTCTTCAACACCTTTTTCGCTTCAGTTTTCACTGATGAGGCTTGTTCTCAGGCCTCAAACATCCCCTAGCCCTCTAGCAGTCTGCAGGAATAATGCAGTACCCAAGGCAGAGGAAGAAAATGTTAAGAGATTATTTAATCCACTGGACACAAAGCATTCTGAAGGAGCTCACTGGTATCATCACAAGGCTATTCTCTATCATATTTAAAAAGCCATGGTGATCAGAGAAGGTTCCTGATGCAACAGGGCAAGGGGCAGACAGCACATCCGTCACCAAAAGCATAAAGGTGAAGAACAAGGACCCAGATAATTACAGGACAGACAGCTTCACATCAGTCTCTGTGAAGGTTATGAACAAAAATGTTTAAAAAACATTTCTAAACAGATGAAAGACAAAGGTGATGGAAAGCAGGGTTTACCAAGCGCAAATCACGCCTGACCTACTCTTCTGCTTTCTAGGAAGAGGTGACTGGCATTGCAAACAAGGAGAAGGCGGTGGTTCTGGTATACTTTGATTTTAACAAGACTTTTGATACAGTCTCCCATAATCTTCTTTCTCAACAAATTGGTGAGATACAGGCTGGAAAAGTGGATGATGAAGGGGGCAGAAAACTGTCTGGGCTGCCAGGCTCTGAGAGCGATGATCAGTGATGCAAAGCCCACCTCACTGCCTGTAACAAGTAGGGTCTTTCTACGTCCAGTAGAGAGTCCAACACTGATTGATGTCCTCACTAGTGAACTGGATGATGGGATGGAGTACACTTTCATCAAGCTAGCAGGCGACACAAAACCAGGGGGAAATGGTCAATGAGTTAAAAAGCAGAACTGCTATTCAGAGAAATCTGGACAGGCTGAAGGAATGGACTGACTGGAATGTCTTCAAGAAGAGCAAGTCATACATCTGGGTTGAAGTAACCCACTGCAACAGTACAGGCTTGGGGCAACTGTCTAGGAAGCAGCTCCACGGGGGGTCCTAATGGGCAACAAGTTGAACATGTGTCAGCAGAGTACCCTAGCAGCAAAGATGACCAGCTGCATGCTGGCATATTGGCAGAAAGATAGCTAGCAGATCCAGGGAAGCAATCCCTTGTCCCCTTCCAGCGTTCGTAAGACTTCATCTGGAGTTTGTGTTCAGTACATTAAGAATAATGACAATCTGGATCAAGTCCAGTGGATGGCCACCAAGATGGTCAGGGACTTGGGGAACACGACATATAAGGACAGGCTGAAAGAACTATGCCTCTTCAGCTTGGAAAAAAGAAGAAAATGCATGGTGATGGGAAGAGAGGCAACAGACAAGTTGGAACACTTGAAATTCCATTAGGAAAAAAAAAAAAACTTTACCATGCAGATGGTTCAATACTGGAATAGTTTTGCCCAGAAAGGTTGTGAAATCTCCTAACCTTGCAGAAGTTTAAGACTCAACAGGACACAGCCATGAGCAACCCAATCTTATCACACTTAAATATTTTAAATAGCTTGTTGGACTAGGGGGTATCTTCCAACTAATATTATGATTCCACAATTCTGTAACCACAACGGAACTCAAATCTGCTAGTAATTCAAGACAGCCAACGTGACTGAGCCCTGTCAGACATAGAATTAAAAAACAAAGAAACAACAACTTTCTGTTACAAGGTAGTACAATAGGTACACATCCATCTTGAGACTGTATCTAACAAACATAATTATATAGATTCTAGTGTTTCAAAATGAGTGATGTGAACTGAATGCAATACTGGGGGCAAAAGACTGAGAAAGTAAGGTACATATGAGTTCTCTTGGTATTTGAAGACTAGTCCAAATTCTGATCTGCAGCAGTGCTTTTAGAAGTTGCATCAGGGATCTCTATGGAACAAAGCCAATTTCTGCAGCAAAAGACCTCCAAATCCCTTTTATAAGGAAATTCAAACACTTACTTCATGACATGAACACAACATCATTTAAGAATTAGGGTGTTTCTGTAGCTTCTTGTGCCAAAAGGCATGGAAGGTTAAAAAGGCTCTAAGAGAAAGAAACTAGATCATATCATGCCCCAGGCTCAAGGTAGTTTCATTCTCTGTAAGTGTGCTAATTAGCTGCAGAACTAGCACAAACTCAACAAGCCCACAAGAGAGGCAGGCTGTAAAGCAGCATGTGGCTTTAGCTCTGGGAAGGACAACTGTTCTGTTTTTAATGTATTGCACTTGCAAATTTGGATTGATTTTGAAAGTGATGATTGCTTTGATTTGTGTCTCATGTTTGGACTAATACATTCAAATCTGGCATCTTAGGATATATGCTTCCAGACAAATACTTAAATGAATATGCAAATGACATATGCAAGACTCATTTACACTGCTGCATATATTCAAAACATAAATAAGCTGGCAATTTCTTTAGATATGCTTTTGAGAGTGATGAAGGGTTTATTCAAGAGTAATGCAACTGAAATAAGGATACTGAAAACTTTAGTCACTTTTTGATCACTACTGTCATGATCCAACTTAGTTGCAAAAGGTACCCTTGTCTAATATTAACAATGTCTTCTGCTGCCTTCTTTGTCGACTAATGCAAGAAGAAGTAATTTAAAATCTAAATTTACATTGGTCGCTCAGATAACTTATTAATTTCAGATTAGCATAATGCCTCTAATTCCATCACACATGCGATTAAAAAAAGCATTAAGCAAAGCTACTCATAGTCATTTATCAGAAAGCAAGTCTATTCCTACTTATAATAGCACAAAAATGATATTGCAACACATCACTGAACAGATCTACAGAGACAGCTTTAGGCTAAGTCATAAAAGTGTTTTGAGAATTAAGAGAACGGAAACAAACACGACATTACCAAATGGTGTCAAACTGACAGCCCATCAAGCACTAGCGTTTCCACAGCATTCAAGCAGCTTTGTCATCAGATACATTTTAAGCTACTCTAACATGCTGTGTACCTCAGCCTCATATTTTATTTTCTTCTCTTCTAAAATACGTGCATGTTCTTCATTTTGATGTTCAAATTCTGATTTCAGAAAAGTGTGTTCATAACGAAGCTTGTTATATTCTGTTCTGTATTTTTCCATTTCCTAAGTTAGGGGGGAAAAAAAAAAATCAAAAGCATATAAATTCTCAAATTTATTTCCTTCAAATATCCATGTAATGTTCCTGTCATTTCACAAGTTATGTTTGATGAACTGAATCTCTCCTCCTCTCTCTTCTAGGGTTTCAGCCTCCACTGCCCAAGGCAACAATACCAGACAAAGAATGTCATATTTCGCTCCCCTTTCTGTTTTAATTTCCTATGGTTTTAGGAACAGCTATAAATTGGTGATCACTAGTCTAAATGAAAGAGAATTTCAACACTTACTACTTACATTTTCTAGCTTCCGGTAATGTTCTGTCATAGGAGATTCCAATTCCTGCTGTATTTGTGCTTTTAACAGTTCTAATTTTTGAGGAGTTAGCACCTTAAGACAGAAAGTCATCATTAATGACTAATTATACTCATTTATTTACACTCTGATAGGACAAATAGCTAGGAATAAAGTACTGCAAATATGATTTTAGGAATCCTGCTTGATATTCTGTTTTTCTATAGAATTTTCAGTAGTAGCTACAGGAGAAAAAAAGACCCAAAACATCATATTAGTGAACTAAAAATATTCTGGGAAGATAACAGAAGCATTTAAAATGTCAGTATTTACTGGTAGAAGCAATACAAATGTCAAGCTGAATTGGCAAGAGATGCATCTCCTTTGTAGGGGAGTGGGGGAAGGGAAACTGATCTCACATAAAAGATAAAGAATTAGTGTTCGGGAAAAACCTGCAAGTGAACCAACCCCAAAGAATCAAAATGATCAATACCAAACCAATTCTTTGTAAAACACTTTTGGCATTGGTTTGAAATAAAACTAAGATCAAAAAAAGATTTCCTGCCTTTAGCTCCATGCTACGTGGTATTTTGTTAAGTTTTCTGGGGTACGGGTAAATACAGCAAACTACCTACCAAGAAGAAGTGTTTATAAAAAAATTTCTTCTACAATCTATAACATTTTCCAATTTATTCTACTTTTCTTCTGCTTATCTCTACTCTGAAGTCCCTGAAAACTAATTCTAGTTCTGGTACCATGGCCCAACTCCTCCATTCAGAGATGGGATCCTTTGTTAGATGCTGTATTTGTTTCCTAAGAACATGTCCTGCATTAGATTAAGGAAATAAGTAGTTATAGAAAGTGTCATCCTTGTTATCTTACATGTTAGCAGAGGGTTGTTTGGTTTTGTGATTGGGTTTTTTTCTTTAATTATATTTAAGATTATAAATCTATCATCATGTAGAGAAATAAATACTTATTCTTCCTGTCACTAACAGCTTCAGGTATCTAAGTTATCATCCAGGACAGATGATTCTCCCCGTAACAGGAGAGCATGCACAGGCAGAAACTGATGGTCTTACTATTAACACAGCACACAACAACAGGCTTTGGAAGATTCAGTTAAACAGCTGATCAGTAACTTCAACTCATAGTCACTCTACAGAAGAAACATTACTCAGGAAGGGTGAATTTCAAGATATCTGTTAGATATATTCAAGCTAGGTATATGCATGTTACATAACCAGAAACATATGCATAGTTCTATTGCAGGATTAAAATTCTTATTAAGTCCAGCCAGTAAATTATCTCACCTGCATCTTCAGTTTTTCCAGCTCTTGTGTTTTACCCAGCAACTCCTCTTGTAACTCATCAAGAAGAAACTGAAATTTGTCATGCATAGTCTGTTTTTCAACTGACAACCGCTTCATGTCATCCTGTAATATTGAATAATTCTCCTGTAATCTGCAAGATAAAATACATACTTATTTTATATTTACCCTCTAAAATTAGATCTTAAAGCTCAAAAAACTCCAGTGCAGAAGCAAATATTCAAATACCAAGTTAGAACTAAGCTATTAATATACTCTTCCTGTAATATACTGAAAAGTTATCCCATATTTACAAGCATAAAAAGTACTGGAGAAACATAATTTGCAATGTCTTCAGATATTTCAAATGTTTATTTTCTAATATGAACAACACAATCCATCCTTAAACACTGAAGTAGCTAACACACCCAAAAAAAGTCCCTTCCACCTAACATTTAGCTTCACTTTTCAACAGCTTAAATGAAGAAACCTGTTTGAATTAGCATACCTTAGATGTTCTGCCTTTACAGACTGGTAATTTGCTTTATGGTATTCACAGCGCATCTTCTCATCAATCAGAAGCTTTTGTAATTCTTGTGCACTAGCTGTATCACCATTTTCAACCACAGGAGGAAGGAGACTGCCCAAAGCATCCATTTTATGGTGATTGCTCACGAGTACAGACAGGACAAAATAAAAATTAACTTCTAACTAATCTACAATGCCATCCACTTTTTCTGCTGACATCCCAGAAGATCGGGTCACCTGAACAAATACAAGGACATGTAATTAGCAATCAAGTACCTTCACAGTTCAAACGTTTCACATCCTGCTTTTGCTTTGAGTACAGAAGAATTCTGGCCCTGCTGTAGCTCAGGTTAGAAACCTCTACTGAAAGGACAACTCTGCTCGTTCTGCCTGCCCTTAAGAGTAACAGCACTTCCAGGGGCACAGAATAAATTTAAACATGGAGAATAATTGAGTCAACACAAAATAAGCAAAGCACTTCTGACAGATTACATGAAATGTTATTTTCATTTATGCTGTACACTGAGAATCAAACTACGATGCTAGTAATGCCCTTAATTATGCCTTGTTAACCAGAGTTCAAGCAGAGGCCACAGAGATCAGACATGTATAGCTTCTGCTACTATTTATCACAGTTGCAGTTTGTCACACTATTCTGCCAAAGTTGTACTACTCAGTATTCCATGATTTCGGCTGGAAAAAGAGCAGACACTTCTCCCTGTTGAATTCATATCAAGTCTGCTCTGGAGACAAGTTAAGGTTTCATGGACAGTCTGGAAAATACCTGCCCAAAATTCAGCCCTGAAATGTACCACTGATACATGTCACTTCCTCGTTTTCAAAGTTTATCTCGTGGTTTCTTGTGACCTTTCCAGAAAGAGTATTGCTAAATGCGACAACATCAGGCTGGTGTAACAAAGCTGTAAATCGACAGATGCTGAGAAATGAGGAAGTATTCTAATATGCCTCATTAGTTCTTTTTTACATTAGAAACAAGATATATTAATCTGATCATTACTGACACTTCTGAAGAATCTGAGGGAGGGAGGACTGTAACTGCAATTTCAGGGAAGTTACAAGGCTTTGAAACCAACTACTCTGCCATTTATTTTACCTTTTGGCATAGCTGGACTGGTGCCCAAGAACTGCACTGTTGCAGTACACAAAGTACAACTTTGTACAAAGTAAAACTCAAACACTAAATCTCCACCATCGCTGCAAATATATCACCTTCTTTACATATACAGTTGAGTATATAATGGTTTTTACCATTCCACTCTTTAAATCTTTCTTGTGTATCTTAAACACTTACCATTTGATTTTATAAACCCCTGCACTTACATATAAGCAAGATGAAAATCTATCTTCCATATAGAAAAATAACCGTTGCACATCAATGCCCACTTCACTAAAAGACATAAAAACGTCAAGGAAGTCTTACATTCAAGTTTTCTTTCCCATTTTTCCTTCCTCTATCACTAACACACTAAAAAGTCAGAGGAAAATCTACCAGAGTTACATTAGTATAGGCAAAGCGACAACGGCAATTTTGTATTCTGCTTTACAAATATTTGCTGAGAGAGTAAGTGGGAAGAAATCAGAATAAAGAACATGCTCCTCAGTGACCGTCCTATATGCACAACCAATTTCAGGCAGTCTTCACTTTCATAAGCTACAGATACCAAATCCAACAATCAAGCTCTAAGACAAAGCTCAAAATTAGGAACAGAAGATTTAAAGTCAGGTCTGAATCCTGCAGCTTACTTGCATAAGAAGTATTTATGAAGTGGCCTAACACAAAAACAAACAAACAAACAAAATCACATCATTTTCTGAGAGCATATCAACCAGCAGAGAAAGATAAATGGAAAAAAACTTTTGTACTCTCGATGCCAATCTGTTCCAAATGGGAAATATGTTGCCTCCTCACAGCTTTTGCTACTATCAAAAAAGTGCACAAATTATAAAGCACCTGGTCATGTATTTATCTGCAGGAAGATTTAACGAAAAAGTAAAAAAAAGAAAAAACTGAGGGGAAAAAATGTAACTTACAAAACATTTGATTCAGACTGCAAAAACCTAAGCAGGGCGTATTTAAGGAAACAAAACTATTTTGTCATGCAGGGACATCTAGTGGCAAATTTCATTATTTGCATTCCTGGTGACAACTGTGAAACTACAACAGGGATTTCATTACTTCACAAGAGCTCTTTCCTTGAAATCATTAATAGCAACTTGTAATATCTAACATACTCACATTCTTACAAATAAAAACTCTTTTTTTCCCCCCCCAAATCATGAAATAATTCCTGGCAGTGAATTGTTGCTAGTCAATAAGGCAACAAATATTGTAAGTATATTACTAACAAGAATTTCTTCTTAATGGCTTACAGTACTTTCTCATAGTCAATGAGAAGAACGTAAATAATCTTCAGAGTTACACAAGACTATATGTATAATTTGAGAAAAATTTTAGGAACATTAGTTAAAATGTTTTCCTCTCTTGGAAATCTTTTCAAGAAGTAGAGACCCATAAAACATACTTTAAAGAAAGTAAAACCACATCATACACCAATATATTTGACAGATTTCATCATGTTACAAAGCTGCAAACTTGTATCAGTTACCTTGAATTCATATTATGAAATCTGAAGATGATTTTGTGCGGGTATACACATAAAGGCACAGAGTCCTGAAGCTTAGGAAACGTACACTCAGTAGCTAAAATATCAATATTTATTGTAGAATATCTAGCTAAGTAAAGTAACTCAATTACATTTCCCAGAATCACCTTTGTTTTGCCTGCCTTCTCCAACTGTTTTATTTTCATACAGAGAGAAGCACTGCTTCAAGATCTACTTCCCATCTCTCTCTTCTTTATATCTACATATTGGGAAAGAACTTCTCTGCTTTTAAAAAGACTTTTCAGCTATATTAACTTTTTGCTTGCTACAAGCACTTAAAATGGTGAGAATAATTGCTCTGGCAGAGGGGTTGAACTGGATGAGCTTTAGAAGTCCCTTCCAATCCCTACCATTCTGTGATTTAGAGAAAAATATGAAGGTGTCAATATAATTTGATTTATGCTACATTTATTATTGCATGTTGTGTTCAACAAGGCTTTCTTCTAACTTACCTGGCATAACCAAATTACACGATTTCAGCACGTACTGGCAATTCACCTGGGTGAGATATGCAACTCAGTCATGGCTCTGCTGTCCATACCACTGTGACACTTAGATAAAACACATAAAATGATCATATTTGAATAGTTTTAAACAATTAGATGATACAGTGAATACAATTTTGCAACTACTGATGAAAAAAATTAACACTATTTAGCCTTGTGCCATGTTTTGTTCAAGCAGTAAAATTCTCAGTAAAACCTGTTGAAAGCCAAACAGCTGTTCCACACAATGTATGGTTTAATGCATTTCTCTGCTCCTGTCAGAACTCTAGATGCTCTTTTCTTCTAATCTAATCAGCCAAGGCCTTGGCAAGGCGATAAACTATTTGCCTGAAAGAATAAATGAGACGTGTAAAGGATGCACAGCATCATGAAAGCAACTCTTCAAACACTCCCTGCTTCAGAGTCTACAGTAAGACCAGATAATCAACTAGTAATGCAAATGTGTAATCCAATACAAGAGCTCCCTGGCACCAGGAAAGGGGGGGGTTCCACTCCTCCTTTCTTCAGCTGCATTTGTGCATTTGCCGTTCATCAGACCCTTCCATAAACTGATATAACTCAAGAAGCAAACACACTTAAACAAGCAGAACTCGCTCAATACTTTTTCTGTGAGGTCAGTGAGTCACACAAGCTCATGGAAAAATCCAACAAGCTACACCAGCAGTGAAAGCAGGCAGCTGGTACTGGCTAGAAAAAAGGAACAAAGAGCCAAGTAAACAGGCAGAAGGAGGAGCAAGGCTTTCTCCTTTCAGGAGCGAGGAGTCATCACATTATGAGCTCAGATGTTCATGAAATCACAGCATTGGACTAGCTTTTAGACAAAGTGAAACAAATCAAACCTTAAACAACTATGCAACACACTCACGAGAGATCAGACTGCCCATGAACATCAAGTGAATAAAAAACCAAAACAAAATTATAGATAATTTGAGAAATATGACAGTATACCTTTCTTCACTTTAACAGTCTATATTCTAGTAATCCACCATCAGTAACTAGCAATAGCCAAAGTAATCAGCTTAAAAACATATACATAGGGGAACACAAAAAAAACTTCAAAGAAAAACATGAAAACATTTACCATAGGAAGTTCCATAATCTAGATACTGCTCAGACATCACTGTTGAGAATCCAGTGAAAACAAACACTTAGTAACTTTGTGCGATGAAGTGCAGAAATTTTGGAGAACATCTGTATGACTTCTACATTATAGAAGCCATCAACCTCATTCAAACTACTATCAATTCCACAAAGACAAGAAACTTTCGCTCACTAGAATCTCGAAGTTTTAGTCAGCAGTACAGATGGCTGCTTGTCACATATAGTTCTATCGCCCATAATCAAAACTCTTTTGAAAAGTCACTTCCCTTTTATACTGACTTAAAAATAGAGATGTTCAGACAGGGCATAGGTCTCATGTTAGAGTTTGTATCCTACACCTCCTGTAGGCAGAAATTTTATTATAGGCACCTTATAGTGTGTGGACAAAGAGCACGTGAGAGGCAAAGCACGCTGTTTAAGTCACCATAACATTTTCACTCTTAATTTTCCTGTAACTGATGGCCATAGGAGCTTGGTCTGAGGAACAACACTCAGACAGGTGTCATACATCCAGAACTGCAGAAAAACATCATCCTCAAACTGCACGTCTGAAGTTCGCTGGCAGAGGGAAGAAAACAAACAAACAAACAGGCAGGCAAACCTCAAGCCCTGAGGCAGTGAGAGTGAGCGGGCTCTTCTTACCCTTGAACTTTGCCGCCCCGGCCTTGTGCTGCGTGACTCCCGAACCCCCCAGCCCACGACCACGCAACAGAGGCCGCGAGAGACTGCAACCACCGCCCCGGGGCGTAGGTACAAAGACGATCGCACTCGGGGCTGGGCTGCCAGCCTCTCTTCCCAGCTCTGCAGCTCTCCGCTCGGTAACCAACGGCCCAGGCGGGGAGCGCGCGGGGCTGGAGCAAAGGCCGAAGGGCCCACCAGCTCGCAGGCCGCGAGGTGAAGCCCCAAGCAGGACAGCCCCGGTCCTCCCGCCCCGGCCTCCCCTCAACAGTGCCGGGCCCGTCGCCGCCCGGTCCGCCCCGCCGAGAGCCGCGGGCAGCCCGCCGTTCGGGGAATTTAAAAATGGCGCCTCACCTCCCGCCGCCGCCTCTGCCCGCCGGGGTCCCGCGGTGCGCGGGGCATGCTGGGAGCGGGGAGGAGGGACGCGGAGGGAGGCGGGGCGGCGTTGCCGAGGAAACGGGCTCGCGCGACCCCTGCGTGCGCGCGCCGCCGGCCCTCCGCGGGCTTGCCCCGCCCCCGAGCCCTCTGGCCCCGCCCGCCGGCGCGCGCGGGGCGGCCCCCGGGGCCCAGGGCGGCTGTGGGGAGGGCCGGGCAGAGGGGGCGGGCTGCAGAGCAAGGCCTTGCTGCCACCGCTGTCAAAGGGTTCCGTTATAAACTTCGCGGCCGAATAAGGCCCAGGCCAGTAGCAGCTGCAGCAGCTTTAGCACCCGGAGTAAGAGTGGCCACGACCGAGCACGCAGTACCGAGAACGGCACCTGCGCTAGAGAGAAACACGAGCCACACCGCACAGGCACTGACGGCCTTAGGGGAGGAAATCAGAGCATCACAGAATGGTTTGGGTGGGGGGGACCTTCAGAGGTCACGTAGCCCAGCTCCCTGCAGCGAGCAGGGACACCTTCAGCTGGATCAGTTGGCTCAAAGGGGTCGAATGGAAACGGTTCACATGGGAGAAGCCACGTTAGAGAGCAGCTTCTGAGACAGACGTGAAGAGTTCAAAGGCACGCATTGTTTTAAACTCGCTGACAACTCGGAACTGACTGAGGAAAAAGCAGAGGACTTAAGGGATTTGGCTCCAAAGTTTCAGGAAAGAGGAGGGAAGTTTCTGTATCAAATAAATTAAGTTCCGTGCTCGTCGTGGCAATTTTGCTTCTGAGGGAGAGAGGGAAACAACAGAACTGATGGCACGTGGCCGTGCAGCTCACAGTAACTTCTGGTAATGGATACCTGAGCCTAACACTTTCTAGCTGAGGAAAAAAGTTATGTGTCATGTTTTGCATTCAGCGGTACCAAGTAGATGTTGTCCAGTTGCTAACACCGAGCTGAACACTTCTGGCTGACATAACCATGTACAAATTAAAATAGACTTTAGGTGTACCTGGCAACAGTTGCTGTTTATGGATAGAAATCAGCTTCCAAGACCAGTTGAAATACTGTAAACGTGACCTCCTCATACACTTCCTCAATATCTCTCTAAAATATCTTCGACTAAAGCAGATCGATCATCCGGACTGGTATCGACAGTCCCCTAATAAGATTAGCAATCCTTTAATACGGATTCAAATTAGTGTATTAGAAGGTGGGTATTATGATGACACACACACACATCCCCAGGGAAGAAGAGAAAAAAAAAAAAAAGCCAAATGTTAAATATGCCAGTAGTTTTATATAGATCTGGAGATTACCCTTAGAGTTATCTCCTCTAGGTGTGTTTGTAACCTCAGTTAATAATCACAGAATCACACAGGGTGGTTTGGATTGGAAGGGACCTTAAAGATCACCCAATTCCAACTCCCCTGAGATGGGCAGCGACACCTCCCACTAGACCAGGTCGCTCAAAGTCCCATCCAACCTGGTCTTGAACACTTCAGGAATCAGGCATCCACATTGCTGAGTCATACTCAGTTTTTCATCTACAGACACCCTCAAGTCCTTCTCTGCAGGGCTGCTCTGATTCCTTCATCCCCCCGATGGTATTGATACCGGGCAATTCAGGACCTTACACTTGGCCTTGTTGAGCTTCATGAGGTTTGCACAGGCCCACCTCTCAAGCCTGCCCAGATCCCTCTGTATGGTGTCTCTTCCCTCCAGCACGCCAACTACGCCACCCAGCTTGGTGTCATAGGCAAATAAGAAGATGTCTAAAACCCATTATTGTCACTTCTATAGCTACAATGACGAGAGTTGAGTACTTACCCCACTGGAAGCCTGACTGTGCAGCCTGATGTTGCTGTACAGCTTTACATGTGTGTTGTGCCTGTGGTCAATACCTTTGCAATATTTGAAGTGAAATATCATCAGTATTCAATGTATACTTATACTGAATTAAGTAACATTACAACAACTTTAAAGTTCACCTTCCAAGATGAACCGATTTTGCCGCAAAACAGATTCTGATAGAGGGGGAAAAAAACCCCAAACACAAAATTCCCCTGTAGTTTTACATGGATTTACAATGCAAAAAATCTTTTAAAAAGATATTATGAAGTTTCATGACTGACTCTCGCTTTCTGTATCAAATTTGCTCACTTTTAACTATTTTTTCCCATATCAGCTCTACAAGTATTAAAGATAACTAAGGTCAAACAGAAGTCTTCCTCCCTTGTACAACTTCATTAACAGCAATGGTAGCATAGCCCAGATTCTTTCTTTGATACTGTTACTGTCTGCTCACATCAGGATTACATGGCTAAAATCTATAGGAATACAATTAAATTACATGAGAAACATGATGTCAAGAATCTAGGTCACTCAAGTGTGAGGTCTGGGGGGGGACACAGCAAAAAATATGAAATCTAAAAGTATTTAGATAACTCAAATCAACAAACAGGGTTGGGTGTCTCTTCCTAGCCAATTTGTTGAATAATGGGGCAATTTTTCTGTAATCATTTCCAACATGGAATCTTCTTCTAAGAGGATGACTCAACATAGTGGAAATCATGCTACTTTATTTTCACCTCCATGTTTTTTGCAAGGATCAAAAAAGGATCCTTGATCCCCTCAGAGGCCTGCTGAGTCAGGTAGTTCAAGTTAATTGCCTGATAGCTGGTGTTTTTGAAGGATGGGTGGTGATGATGCTCTTCTTCGTCACAGTGACCATCTCTCCCCTTGTCTCACAGCACTGCAAAAAGCAGTGTTCAAAACCTGCTCCTACCTCTGATTGCTTTAAAAATAGGACTGCTGTAGTGACTCAGATGGGCTTGACCTGGGAATCTGGTAGAGTACAAGGAAAGAGAGAGATGGAATTCAGAAGACATGATGATGTTCAAGGGCACAAGAAGGAGATGGCTGAGGGAAGGAGGAACAGAGAGCAGGTGTGTGTGGGGCTTACTGACACAGCGGAGAGAAGAGGGTCAATCAGGAGATAAACCTTGAGTGCAAGAGGGAGAAACAGCTAGAAAACAAAGTCTTTAAATATTAAAAGAGAAAAAAAAAAGAAAAAAAAAAAGAGAAGAAATATGACAATAAGCCATCCTGTTGAGGAGAGAGGGGAAACACACCTTGGGGTTTCTTTGTTTTGTCTTTACGTCAGTCTTACTCTTCTACTTAAGTCAGTACATAAAGGTAGCAAGCATAATACCTTTAGAGTATGTTAGATTATTCCAACAGTGGCAAATTCGCCTTTTGGAAACATCTCTCACATCACTGGTTTTTTTTTTTTTAATAGAGACAGAAATATATTCAGCTACAGAGATCAGTAATCAAAAAAAGAAGTCTTTTTAAGGTACGCTATTCACTTTGGGCATTAGGTGAAAGTAAAGAGGTTTCATTTAGAGACCTCAAGGTTTTTGGTTGACAGTATTAGAGATTATTTATGTGTCTTTAAATGTCATCTTCTATTAGTTCCAAGTAGATCAGCATTTCACACAGCAGCAAATTTCCTCCTCACATGAAGCAAGCAACATACAAATTGCTGTAAAATACGTATTGGTGCCCAGGAAAATACTTCAGTGAGTTTTGCAGGCACACTCTTTGGAGGATGATACTGTGTAAGTATGGTCAGAAAACATCTTGATGAGTTTGAAAACTTGTTTAGACTTCCTTGCTGCCTCAGTTGAGCAAGCTGAAAATACTTGCTAGATTAGATAAATCCTCAAGCTCCCATAGCCCAGTGGTGTATCTTTAGAGAGGGGTTTTGCCATTATGCACACATGCTGCTGGCTATACCTGTAGTATAATCCATACTTAGTTTATGTCACCTTGACCTGAATGCAGCCTAGCAGGATAGAGGCCAAATGGGGAATTAGCATGGGGACTACAAGCTCTATTCAGCCTTTGAGTCAGCAGAGCCCGAAAGTGTGCGCAAAGCTTCATCACCTCATACAACTGCAGCAGAGGTGACTGTGGCTGAGTAGTGTGCTGTCTGTGGTGGAGAGTTAAAATCATACAGTGTTGTGTGCAGGTTGCCTGAGAGAAATAATATTTTTGTCATTGCAAAACCAGAAGATGAAACTGCTTTCAAGTGCCATAGTGCTGTGGTAAGAGATTTTTAGCACGTCGGAAATCAGCATACGTGAAGCATGAGGCAGTTTATGAAGCCATTAATCAAGCAAGTATCTTGTATGGGGCTGCTGATCACACAGGCATTGTGTGCTCTACTTCTCCCTTCAATATGTACGTGGAGTATCTTGTGCTTATAAATACTGATCTTCAGCATCCTTTCCCTTTAATCAGGTGTCTGCGGCTATGGGGGAAAAGGATGTTTGCCACACTAGCACCAACTTACTAAAATGGGATTCAGCAGAAAAGAGGGAATTTATTGTGCTCAAGGAGAATTCACATTCATGTATATTGTTCTCCCATATTACAGGCTTCAGTCCTGCCTGTGCTTTCATTTCTGTTAGACTGACTCCATCCTAGCCCCACTGGCTGAACAGAGTTTTTCCAGATTTACACACACAGATGGATAGAACCACACACTCACCAACTGAGGGGGTCATGACTACATCAAATGCAAACTCAGTTCCTAAAGTTTCTGTCAAAAGTATGTTGATGTTTCTTTCAGCAGCTTAGCAGATTCAAGCTTGTCCTTAGGCAGGGAAGTTCAGCCTCCCTGCTTTACTTCTCCCTGAATCTGGTAGGCTGCACAAAAAAGGTAACAGCATCGATCCGCTGGGTAACTTCACGACACTAATAAACTGTCACCTAAGTTCACAGTCCAAACAAGAACTGAGGAGGATACAGCGTGGAACTTTCTCCTTTCAATTACATTGCCTCTTCCCTAGTTGCCATGGGAGGCAGAACCTGCCTTTTGATTGCCGTACTTCTCCACAGCAGCACAAATAGAGCCGCAGAGAAGCGCAGCCAGGAAGTGTTTATCACTGAGTTCAAATTGCACTGCTAGCAGTTTCTGAACCAGCCCGTTCAGAGCAGAGTTTGGTGTTGCAAGTAAGCTGCAGAGTAGTAGCAGATGAAGTCTTGGGTGCCTTCAGCAGGTTTCCAGCACATTTGTGCAGCTCTGATTCTGGGAGGTAGTGGGGGCACCATCACAAAGTGTTTTCAGCGTACGCTGTTAGTGAGGGTTATTAGTCTCATCTAGTGACTGCTAACACTGCGTAGGGAGTGACCACCACTTGGCTACGAGCAACACTTCTCTTTCTGTGCCACGTTAAACAGCACCATTGTTTGCATTATTCTCTCCGTTGTAGTTTTGGGTGCTGAAACAGTTACTGGAGTGTTATGCACTCATCAAAGCCAGAGTAATGAACAACTGCGAGAACTGATGATGACTAAGATGCCTTTTTTTCCTGTCTCTTTTGCCAGAGTGTTAGCCGATGTGCACTCAGCCTGGGCCAGAAGCAGGCAAAAGGTAGCAGCAGCTGCAGGGGGTTAACCTGCTGTTTGTGAATGGAGTTAGCCTTAATAGAGACTGAGTTCCAGGCACCCCTGGGAAACTTGGCCTGACAAAACCTTGGAAAGGCTGCAGGTGACATGGGAGCTGCTGTGTGCCATTTCCTTGAATAGGGAGAAAGGGGAAGCATGGCACGATGGCAAAGCAACACGCTGTTATCACACTGTTTCTGCTCTGTTCTTGATATAAAAATAGTATTGTTCCCAATGGCTGCCAGCACCAGCTGACAAAACTTCTGCCTTCTGAAAAATAAATGCAAATGTTTTGCTTTATGTCAGGTACATTATCTATTAGGCATGTCACTACTATATCTTTGGCACAAGTGACCAAGATTTTTGGCAAAAATGTTGAAACTCAGCTTAGATTTCTAATTCAGTTCTCAAAAAAAGGGAGATCAACTGCTTGGCACAATAGCATCACGTTTGCATAGCATGTTCACATGAGCCCTCAAGGAGAGCAGTGAGGATACCACATTCGATGTTGCCAGGTTTTCCATGTCATAGCTGCAAATAAAATTCAAATTACCAGTTTTTGGCAAAACTGCAGCAGAGCAGAATGCTTTTTCATCAGTATTTTAAATCTGGGGCTTAAGCTCAATTGAATACATTTGTTACTGACAAACTGATAGAGGGCTGAGTGATCAGACAGTAAGTTTAAGAAAAAATGTTCACCATCAAATCAGTGTAAATATTTTTATTTTTTTTTTTAAATGTTAATGGCACCTTAAAGGCAGTCATGACTACACAACAAAATATACAAAAATTACATTTTCATAGTTGCATCTTTCCACAGTGCTGCACAAAATGAAAGTGGTATGAGAAACATTGTAGATCACACACTGAGACAACTAACTTGAGTCGATAAAACCAGACGATTTTTGGTACACCTTGATATTACCAGACCCAGGTTCCCTGCTTAAAAAGGAAGGTGGCTTTGTGCAAAACTTTCCAACACCGATACAACTCAATACTCAAAACATACAGCTAACCAACCGTACAAGATAGTTTGACTAGTCCTCATGCAGTCTTTATATACAGGATTATCTCAGTTTGCTTCTTCAAGGAAAGTAAGCAATTCCATTAAAACTAAACTTGTCTTAGCCTTTCAGTACTGTAATGTAAAGTTGTCTGATTCTTTCCGATGGATTCTGCTCAGCATCAGAGAGAGGCCATTTAAACTTCATCAAACAAGCCTTTTATAATCTTTTGCATTTTAAAGGGGAGCAATATAATTCAGTAAAGGCCATGTTCTGTCGTGATGGTAAATGAAAAAAAGCAGATACATATTTGCTTGATAAAAAAAGAGAAGACTAAACTCGCCTGACTGCTATTGCTAGATAGACTTTCTGAAGTGATTAAATTCTATCCAAATTAAAGTGTTCAACTACATTAATCTGTGGATACCTTCTGTTGTACGATTGATTCCAGAAGTAAAATATCTGTATCACAGTGGAAAGGGGCTCAGTTTCCAAAAGTGGTTTCCTTACCACCTCGGTGAACTCCAGGCTTCTATGCGTTAGGTTTTTTTCCCCTCCACATAATTTCTTGTTCATTGACTTTTAACTCCAGAAAGCACTACCTGTGATTATGCAGTTGACTTTAATACAAACATAAGCCTGAACTGATTCCTCATTGAACAGCAGCATTCAACTTCAAATGTTGGAGTCCTTGTTTATTCACTAGCTAATAATTAGCTTGTAACTGTTATGATTACAAAACTGAAGTTTATGCTTACACTAGATCTGTCAAGCTTCAACTTTTAGACAGTGGTTCACTTATCTGTCCTACAGCAAACTGCCTTCACCTGTTGAATTTCTATTCTCCAGATGAGCAGTCATGATTTGCTCAAAGAACAGATGATGGTCCTGCAGCAGAGGCACTGCCTAACACAAGCATTTTGATACTGAACTAAGAAGCAGTCAGACTTGATAATGCTCCTTGAAGCATTCAGAACAAGCAGGTATCACTGGAGAACAGTTAAATAAGAAGTTGCATGAAAGCATGTAACATAAAGCAGAAAGGAGAAGGAATTGTAACTGGGTCCCATTCAGTCATGTCAATGACTAATTGGATGTTCAACAATAATGGAGTTATAGTTTAAGCTAGTGGAGGGATCCATTGTACAAGTTTTAGAGGAAACCTAATTTAGACCTGAATATTGAAATGAGGAGATCAGGAAAACTGTGTTAACTAAATCTCCAGAAAGCTCTGAGCAGAAAAGCTGCCAAAAGCCTATACAGTAGGTATTAACAACTAACTGAAGGACTTCTCAGCTGTAGAACGACAGTCAAAGTGAAGTGAAATAATTAACTACCAGGCAGCACTAAGCGGAAAAGACACCATCTGGCAACTTTTTGTTGAGTGGGTGTGTCTTACAGGCTCACAATGAGTAAGTGTAAGGAGTACACTAAGAATGTCCAACGTGTTGCATGAGAACGTAAGAGCAAACCATATCCTGACAGAAAGAACATGGTTAACTAATTGAGAAGGTGACCAAGGTTCTCATTAATAGAGGTCTTGCGACTGTTTGGGATGGCCTAAGCATATCTTCACATCAAGCACAGCTTGGCCAGACACATACATTCACAGTCCCAGCCTAAGTGGTGGAAACAGTGCTGATACCAAAGCTAATGGCACAGGTATCAGCCCTGGACAGCCCTTGGTCCTGGGTACAGCCATAGCTGGCTAGCACATGTGCTATGACATCCTGGTGCTCCTTTAATCTGTTCCCTGCAGGCAAAAGCTAGGAAGAACCTTTCTGTGCTGAAGTTGCTCCATTGCTCTGCAGGGTGGCTGCCTAGAGTGCAATTTTAGGGGCAGTTAATGATTCACTACAGAAAAAAAAAGACCATCTCCCTTTTTGTCCCTGCTTTGCCCCTGCCAGACCTTTCCCTCAGGCATTCAAGTGTCTAGCTGTGGGGGCTATCCACCACTTTCACTAGGTTTTTATTCCAGCTTAGTGAGTTTACATGGCATGTGGAAGACTGCAACACACACCAGTGTCAGCACAAGGTAAAGAATGAGATGGCGAAGGCAGGAGGGGAGACCTCCCTCCCCTTTGGGTGGCCTTCCACTTGGCAGAGCTCCTGGCACTGCAGCAAAGCTACAACAGTTTTACCCCAAAACAGGCTTTTGTCTTTCACATGTTTTCTTAATGCACATCAAATCCTCCAGTGTTTTAGATCCATCAGGGAAAATAACCTAGAGAAGTGCTGTGCCCATTTACCAATTAGAGCTCTTTCAAATTAAAAGCACAAGTAACATTATGCAGCCTTTACAGCCTTTTCTGTGTCCTCTACCAGATACAAAACCACTATGGAAATGCAAGACCCTTCTCTGTTTCCAGTTTGGACCCAGTCAGATTTTATCAAGACAGTGAGCAATCTTTTCTAAGCCCATTGATTTTATGTTCTACCTTCATTTTTCACTGAAGTCACCTTCCAGGACTGTAATAGGGTGCCCTTGAAGCAGAACCTTTCACATTCCCAGGTTGTACCACAGCAACTTTGGTATAAGAAAAATGAGTAACCTTTTTGCTGCCTGATCTTGAGACTACCTGACATTACATTTTTACATACACACACTAGCGTTGGGAGGACTCTCTCTTTAAACATATAACCATGCAACAGATTTAAAGGAGTTTTTCTTAGATAAAAATTATTAACACATGGTATTGTTTTTTTGTACCTGTACCCTTCTGAGCCCATTTAACAAAATGCTAGGCAATCTGTTTTCTCACATGGGCAGACCAGAGGATGGCTGTGCAAATGGAATAGGAAAATGGAGATTATAATAAAGATGTCAAGAAAACACCATGAAGAGTCACAGCTTTCTGAGGTACTCAGAGTAGCGGGACTCTTTTTTTCCCTAATGGCTGTATAATTTTGTGGCCTACAGAAGTGAGAGGGGAAAACAAAACAAAGCACACGATTCATAAGGCTGATTAATAAAATGGATGGTAGAATTTAGAAAAAGACTTCAGAAAGGAAAGGACTCTGAACAGAAGTACACTCATTGGATAAAGAAATGGAAAGTACAGACTATAAAAAGACACTATATGCCTTTTCAAAAACAAAGACAGAAAGAAATTACAAGAAAACAGCAAAAAAACCCATGAGGATCTCAGGACACATCAAAAGGGCATAAAAACAAACTAAGGGAAACCCTTTCTTGTGATGGAAAGGCCAGGAAAGAGCCAATTCTTCTTTCCTTTTAATCTTTTAACCTCGTGGAAGGGACTTTCCTGTGAAGATAAGTTTATGAGCTGCATCAGTGGAAGCAACCTCCTTAGTCTGAGTTGGCTGTAAAAGGAGGCGACGTGCAGGTAGCTGGAAGGTTTGAGCTGAAGGCCTGTTGCAATGAGTGCATACTGTGCCAAAATAGGTTCAGAGATGTGAAAAGAAAGGTCTTGCTGAACTAAAGAGCAGCACAAGCACAGGCAGCAATTAAGACAGAAGAGTTCTATATGCAACACAATACCTCTTTCCTTCGTCAGGGGATAGCAGGAATACAGAGGTAAAGGCAAACAGAAAAAACATAACATAAAGGAAAAGAAGAATGTATCTATATAATAATTCTTCATGACACAGGCAGGGATACTGGTTAAGTTTGGGCTTTATAAAGTCATATCCCTCTCAGCAGGACTTCTGCTTCCCACTCCACCTTCCTCTGAAGATGAGGCAGGACTAGGTTAGGATAACATGGGCACGCTTGACCTGATCCATTTCCGGTGCCTGTGAGTTAGCCCAATTCCTCCCTGATTTCTCTGTTCAAAGATGTGGCACATATGAGGAATTCTTTAATGATTTTCAGAGTGTTTAAATTGAATTTTTAAAAAGCTAAGTCATACCATTATTTATGCAGTTAATTCTGTCCTCCCTTCAGTCCCTGAATCCACAAAAAGTAACTGTATTCACTATTAATCCAGTCATGGTAAAATGTCCAAGTTCTTCCCCTGTCCCCCATCCCCGCCTTTCCCTCAGAACAAGGTCTTCTGAATTTCTACACAACTCTTACATTTGATTAAAAATAAACATACACATCAAATAATATCCCTCCCCCCCACCAAAAACCAACATAGAAAATACTGCAACTGAAAAGAAAATCTGTCATGACAATTTCAACGTAAGTAACACTGAATATCAAATAACTGGGAACAAGACTTTTTCATTGGAAGGAGAGTGGAGAAGAATTCTGTGTGTGGTGGTTTGTTTGCTTTGTGTTTTTTTGGTTTGGTTTTTGGTGAGTTGTTGGGTTTTTTTGTTGTTGATTTTTTTTATTAAAGGTTTTGTTTTACATCATGGCTGAAAGCCAAGCAAATTTCAGGGAAATTATTTTCACAGTTCTTACATCAAGCAAAATAATTGCCAATAAGAAAACAAAACCAAACCTGTGTCCTGGTAGTGGTACTGTAAGCTAATACATTATCTTCATGAATGTTTGTCAAGAGAGTCTGCATAGTGTTTGCATATTTACAGAAGTTTAACTCCCTGCTCCCCTAAGAAGTTGCTCCCTCATGCTTCTTCCACATTCCTTAATCTGACACAAGAAAGAAATCCACTGTACCCATGGTCCCACCACCTGTCTGCTTTGCACTCAGAACACCCCAACAGTTTAGTGCTAACGAAGAGTGACTGAAGCATTGCCTTTCTGTGTACTTCTTTCCCCTTGCAGGTTGCAGGGCTTGAAGCAAGTGAGTGCTTTGGTCTGCATGACAATTTACCCACCAGTTACTTAGTTCTTTACTCCTGTTACAAAGTACTCTGGAGATCCTGTCATTCAATTCAGTTCATCTTTGGAAGTCTTATGCCACATTTAGGTTTTTTCCCCCCAAATGTGACAAGAAACAGTGCCAAGACAGAACAACCGCTACCTGTCATCAGTAGTCATCACTGGTCTAATTTACAAGCAATAAACTCTTTGTGCAAAAAGGTCATAGCAGAAGCATCAAGTTTTCCTGGTCCTGAAACTAGAAACCCCATATACAAATACTCATTAATTTAGAATCAAGAACTATTAATACATATGACTGTATAATCCTTATCATTACAGCTGGATTCAGAGAGAAAAGTAGCTTGTTAGCATAACAAGGCTGATACACATTATGGTGCACTTCCCTCCTGATCACACTGTTTGCATTCCAGTCTCGTAATAACCACACCTGATACTTGCAGTTCCTTGGATCCCCCCCAGAGCATCATACTGTCTTTTGTGGGTGTGGGTTTGTAAAGCAGAGAACCTGTTGGATTAAGGCAGAAGACCAACATAAGCGAGCAGTTCATCACAGACATAGCCAATTAGACACAATTGGATTGAACAGGCAAGTGACTGCCAACAGGTACGCATTCATGTATCTACACCTTAAAGTCCAAGAGTCTTTGTAGCCTTCTCCATCCAGACTGCACACTTAAACTGACAAAAAACAAAACCCAAACCCATATATACACAGCACTTAAAAAAAACAGGGAGGGGAAGGAGGAGAAAAAAAACCCAAAACCAACAAAAACAAAGCAGCCAGACCAGCAGCTTCATCTTGGTATAATCATCCTTTCTACGGCACAAATTATATGATCCCAGTTTTTACAAAATATTGCCAGCAGTGTTACTGCAAAAAAAGTGCAGATGATATGAAAACGGCTCTTCATCATAGGAGCAATGAACTTTGCAATAGTAGAAACACACACTAAGATGACAGTCATGAAGGCCAGGATAACATTTATACATTTCCCCAGGAGCACTTTGGCATTAACTGTTTCGGACTGCTGTGCTTGCTGCTCTTGCTGATGGAGCTCCAGCTTTGAAACGCGGGTCTGGCATGATTCCAAGGCTTCCTGGAGACAGAAAACAATAATTAGGGCAGCTGTATTTCCATACACCAGTTTTTCCATTTTAGCTGCAGAGCCATCCATCAGCTAGATTAGAACTGTAATTTATTATAGACTCCTAAAATTTGAATGAACTGCCAACTATAAAAAAGAAATAAATGCACATATGTATCTGCACGTGTGTATCACTGCCTGCTCAGGCATAATCAAATCTGACAACACTGTCCAAAATGTAGTTTTTACATTTTTCATACTTGAGAAAAAGTACCATAACTCTAATGTTCATGACAGAATATGTTTCCTGCACATACTGATGAGATAAAGTACTGTGCATACTGTTGCCATCGCAACTTGCAGTGCATTAAAACAGCATCGTAGTTAGTTTATCTATACCTGCTATAGAAAACATTAGGGTAGTACAGGCTTGCTGTGATACTAAATAAATCTACTTTGCAACACGTAGCCTTTGATTTACACCACCTTTCTGCTCTACCTTACTTTTTCTCTCAAAGCCACCCGTTGTACTGGGCTTGTGTCCTCAGAGCTCACTTTCTCCCTCTGTCAGTGCGAACACTCATTAATACACACCCCAAGTGGGCAGTGTGCAATGGGGAGTGGAGAAATTTGTGGTGATGCTTTTATGGGATTCTCTCTCGCATGATATATTCTGGTTCACACTTTGTTCAAAAGAAAGCAGACCTTTTTTTCCTGCTTGAGAGTGGATTAAAAATGGTCTTGGAGTAAAATGGTTCCTAAGCCACTAACCCCAATCTTCAGCCCTCTCAAAGTGAAACAGAAAAATTTCTGATTGCTCCACTGACTTGCCAAAGTGCTACTTTTTGCTGGAGTTGGGTCTTGGACACCACTATGTAACACAGTGCAAGGCTATAATGAGATTGATCAACTTCACAGAACCTTTTACCAACTTCACAGAACCTTTTACCACTGTGTAAAAGGCAGAAATCACAGTCCAGCATCCCTACTTTTTTCCCTACTCTTAAACTCCAAACATTTTCCTTGCACTGGCAAGAATGTTCACCTGCCCACACAGTGAACTGATTCAACCCAGTCCTCTGTGTAAAAACAAGCAAAACCACTTGGCACAGAGTTATTAACTTCCTTTTGCTGGGTCAGTTCACCGTTGTTTCGGCAAGTTGAGCTGGCGTACGACGTGAGCAGCCAGGCACCAAAGTCATCTCAAAGCATGTGGCACAGCACCTTACAGAAGACTGTTTCCTTTCACTGTTACAGGAATTTGTATTAATACAGAAGACCATTCTTAATGGGTGGCACAATGTCCCTTAGTATTCAGCATGCTCTCCACTACACGCTAAAGAACTCTCCTGATCCTCCTTTGATTGACTGTAACTTATTCTCAGATCACCTCATGCTGCTTTAGAGAAAGTCCAGCTGCAAAAGTCCAATTCCTGTGGTTCTGCACTGCGAGGCTGAGCAAGTGTTTTAAAAATGATCTGCCCATCCTTTTGGGACAGAGTGTTTCAGTGTTTGGTGGTTATTCAAAATATCCACAACTTTAAAATAGAGTGAAAGCGACTATTTACCAAACCTCCAAAGAGACAGTTCTAAACTCGCCCAACTACATAGAGATTTTAAAAAAACAAAAAAAAAACCATCACACTTCAATTACTTTTAAAAATCTCTCACACCCCTCCAGGGTTTTGCTAATGCAATAGCAAACTCTTCACAGCCCTTCTACTGGAGAACTCTGTTCTCAATTCATTTTTTACATCCTCAAGATGCCTTCACAGAAAGGAGTCCTGCATGAGAGACCTCCCTTCTTTAAACCTGCAAAGGAACCTATGAGATGCATAGATTCAGTCCCATCGCTTTCCCACTCTGCTCCCAGGGGGGTTCCTGACTCTCACACCGATCAGGTAACAGGGTGATCATCCTGCTGCCTGAGCTCTCTGTGCTTAGAAATGTGAGCACAGGGCTATACGGGACAGGGTTGTTTTTGTTCTCTTTGGTTTTATTAGACTAATTGAGCCAATATGAAGACAGTATTTGAGCACTCCTCTGTTGTAATAAACCTTACCAGTGATATGACTACATGTTGTAGGAAGTCAGAGCAAGAGGTCTATTGTCAAAAGTGGCATTTTAAACAATACAAAGAGATTTAAATTCCTTCCTCATCTGATGCAAGAAGTTAAAATAGGCCACTCTTCATCCACAAGTCTGACTAGGCTATATCATCACTGCCAGGAGATAAAATTCTGAATCTACTGAAATAAAATGAATACTGTCACCAATATAAACATTTTGAGTTTCCACCTTAACACATGCAAAAAAAAAAAATAAATCTTTCCCCAGATTCCTTATACAGAAAGATGTAAGAAGATGCCAGTCTTTTATAGTAACACATTCCTATAAAACGTTAGAAGTTTATGATAAGGAGAAAAAAATGGTACCTGAACATCTCGTGATCGTTCATATGCCTGATACGCCACTTTCTCCTCTATGCTGGCTAGCTCTTGTTTCAAGTTTGCTGTCTCATGTTGATGAAGATCAGTGAGGTCATTTAACTGGTCTTCCAATCTTTCATATCTTATCAGGAAAAAAAAAAAAGTCTAAATTTAGTGCCTTCTATTCAAGTAATGCTAAATCATGAAAACAATTACACATTTTAAAAGGCAATTTCTCAGTGTACTATGGATTCATCTGACTGGCATTACAGAGCACCTACAGAAATCATTAAAAACTTTGGAAATTCTCCACAAGCATTTATTCAGCAAACTGAAAGACTTGAGTGTTTCTTGCTGGCAATGAGTGTTAAAAAGCAAATATTTGTACATCATTGGCAAATTATATGAACTATAAACAGTGCCTAAGGGTATCCAACTCAAATTTTTCTGTTTTTCACTCCTCATTTAGACAAGTAGATATGGTTTCATAAGTAAGCTTGAGCCAGTTAACAGCTTGCCAGTAGTGAAAGAAAAACATGTGTTCCCTGGATCCACTCTCAAACACAACTGCAAAGTCCTGGCATTCTTGTACAGCCTGCTCTGGCATGTCTCTGCACAGTAAACCAGTTCAATGAAACCATCAGGAAACTAGATTTTTATATATATATATATATATATATTCCGCCCCCCCCAAGCTTCTATCTTGATTTAACACAGGGAAAACCAGACAAACAATGCAGTCAACACAAAAATGATGGAAGAAAAATTGTCTAGCTGTGGTGGCAGGAGGCTCAAGATCTTAATGGCAGTGAGCTTTCAGAACAGGCCACTCTGCCTTCTCCTGAAACCAAGTCCTGATTTCAGTAGGCCATTTGCTCTCTTCATTCCTCCCCCGTGTTACCACCTGATATCCATCCTTTCCTTGTATTGCAAGAACTGTAAACAAGGGGAACACTGAGTATTGCATTTCATAGTGAGTTTCTGTCCATCAGCTTAGCAAAGACTTCAAGAATTAGCACTTACTTTAACAAGCTATATGACAAATGGGACATAGGTACAGCAGGTGCAAGCCCTCACTTAAACACACCTCACTTTTCACAGTAGATGATAAAGAAATTAATTGCCAAGTAACAAATGCAAGAGGGAGTTGTGCTAGAGCACTTAAAATTACGTGTCACAACCACATGTTACACCAGGGTACAAAGCGGCATTGCATCCATAAGATAACAATGTGTCTGAGAAGCATTTGGACAAGGTACTCAGGACTAAAAGGTAAAATTTAGCAGCTTTTAGTCAGCACTGCTGCACTGTAGACTGATTAGCATTTTCAAGTCACAATAGATCCTTCTACCAGTTACAAAACAACTGGCATCTATATGCAGTTTCTGTAACACAGTCTGTCAGATGAGAAAATTTTCTGTTAAGTCTTTGACAAAAGTCAAAGAACTACCACATAATCTAACAGGAAATATTAAAGTTCTACATGTCTTTTCAGTTATTGGAAGGAGTGGAACATTCTGGTGCCAGATACTGATTGGAATTTTTCCTCTTGCTTCTGAAATATCGCACACACAAGTACACACCCACATTTACACTTTCTACATAGTCTCTATACCCGTTCAAAAGTCACTTCAAAATAACAGTTAAAAAAAAATACCTATATCTTTCCTCTTGCAACATCTGAGAAATAAAGCCATAGTCTCTTTTAAATTGCGTTTTTAAGTTCTCAATATCATCAGCTAATTGGGACTGTGTCTCCTTGATTTCCCTTAGTTCCTCCAAAATCATGGAAAGCTTTCCTTGGGTGTCCAGGGTAGCTGACACAGCAGGGCCAAAGGAAGTATTCCCATTGCTATCTGCCGAGCCAGAGGTCCCGCTTGAGCATTCATCATCACTAACATATTTTGGTTTGGCAACAATAGTAGCACTGCCTCCGTAAGTTCTAGGACTTGTTTCTGGCCGAAATTCATCCAATGTATTTTTAAGATGAGCAATGTTGTCTGCGCTACCAAATTTGTTCCGGATCAGGTTTGCAAACTCTCTAGATTTGCTGAAAACAAAGACAGGTGGTGTCAAAGATACCCCCGGCACACCCGACTTGCCGCTCTCTGCTCCATGCCCAGAGGTACGAGGCTTTCCATGCTGAATATCTTTCAAGTTATCTTTGGAAGTATCCTTAGTGGTTTTGGAAGATCCATTTTGTTCAATATCCTTGAGCTTTTTGTGATACTGTTCCAATTTCTTCTGCAGCTGAGCTATGGAGTGGGCAGATTTCTGGTTCTTCTTCTCAAAGACTTGTTTAATGCGCCCAGCCTGTTGCTTGTCCGCACTGTTTACCAGTTTCAAATACTCAGCCACATTTCCATCTCGAGCCGTCTGTTCAACTTTGATTTGTTCTGTAACTCTGAGGATTTTCTGTTTCAAGCTATCTGCGCTGAGTTTGACTTTGTGAAATTCTAGGACCCCATCTGGTACATCAAAGTTCAGGTTGGTGTCAGAGCCTCCACGGCGAATGCTAAGCGGTAAACTCAGGGTATTCATGTCATGTCTTTCCACCTGAGAGAGAAGGGGGGGAGACAGATATGGAATTTGCATTTTAGTTATTAAATCCAACTTTCAGCTTCTTTTTCCACATGTAAATATGACAAGTACACAATACAAAGTAGCTTATATTAGCAGACTAGAATTAACTTTTCTTTGAAATTAAGAAGCATTTTTCTTGACTTGGTAATTGCCAATTTTTTTACCTTTCTTGATAAACAGCCCAAAGAATTGCTTGTTTCTATTAAAAAAACAGCAAGAAGAATTAGGGTGAACATTATTCAAGTATATAGCTTTTCAGAATAATTCAATTATTCAGAAAATTAGAACAATGTCTAGTCAGAAAAGATTCCTAAATATATTAAGAGTTCCAAAGAGATCATGACTGATAATCACTCCATCTTCCTCTCCTAGGTCAAACAGTGACAGGTGTAAACAGATTCTTCTCTCTACTGCAGTGTTATATTGTCCAATATATTTTACCAGGTTGAAGTCCTTTCTTGATACACGCTCCTCCCATTCAAATTCATCACATAATTCAAAGCTTTTGCACAACTAGCTGAAAGTTCTTGGAAATTTACTGCATGCTTCAGCAGGAAGCAGTTGCTAACTTTTAGTGCAGAGAGCACAGAGGAAGAATTGGCCTTTATTTGACTTTCCATGCTTGACAAAGGTGATCAACAACTTGATCTGCTGTGGATAAGTCTCTTTTAAGAGCAAATTCACAGAGTGGGATTTACAGAAAGAAACTCAGGAAAGAGACTTGATTCACTTAAGTATAGGAACCATACACATGAACAGTGCTATTGGGAAGTGTAACAAAAACAATCAGGCAACTTATTCACAGCACAAGCTCAAGAAATGGTTCATCTTTCTCTAACAGAAAGGCAAGAGAGTCTCATACAAACATAAAAAGTATTTCTTCATATAAAGTCAGAGCCATAGGGGAGGCATGACACAAGAATAATGTAACCAAACCAGCTTCATCCCTATTATCATAATGGGCTGCCCTCTGTAACAAAGAGGGTACAGTTCATTAAAGCTGCCCTATCTATAGAGGCTGCTTAACAAGTGCTCTAGCCTTGTTAAAGCCTCAGAGCTTTAACTGCAGAGGGAATTAATACAATTGCTCAGGCAAGACCACTGCAGAAACAAGGCAGAAGCTGTATTAAACTATTTTCTAAGGATGCATTGGTGAAATCCTTTAACTACTCTACTTCCAAATACCTGAGATACTATGGTAGAAACTCGATTTCCAACTACAGTATTTATTAGTGTCTATAAAATTGAAGATCTTGCAGCAAGACCAATGTGCACATACATGTCCAGTGATTACCATTCACTCTTTTTCTTGATCAAAAAAAAACCCCCAAAACAAAACAAACAAGAATAATAAAAACATCATTAGGCATTGCTTTAAGATTTGTTTTCCCATCCTTGTACAGTTCTATGGGCCCTCCTGGAAATTCTCTTCAGTATTCCTGTATTACCCATAAAATATGGGCTCAGGAACAGCCATGGTGTCCTACTGTTAATGACATACGCCGAGCACAGACTGATCAGGAAAACTATTTGCACTCTGTGTCCATCATGATGCATTACAAACACAGAGAGGGTAATGCAGCCTGAACATTGGGTCTGTACCTGACCATTTCAGAGACAAGATCATCTCTACTGCTACTTTATATTCTTATCATTCTGTTAACGAGGATTACAGTAATTTTTTTTTTTTTTCCTTTTTCTTTCACTACTGCACTGCTCAGGGTGCAAACCAGATAACAAAAGTTCACATTCACCAATCTTTAAGAAAATTGTCACTTAAAAAATAAAAACTGAAGAGTTCTGGAGTTGACAATGTCTTCTGGAGAATACTGGCTAATGGTGACCCTTGAGACTCAGACTGTGTTCCAAGGATTGAACCAGTACTGTGGCCTAATAGCTCTGCACTTTACCAGTTTATTAAAAATATTCATATGGAGTTGTATGCTTAATTATTAAAAAGAGGTACAAGTGATTTCTATAAATGGACGAAAATTGCATAAGATTTAACATTAGTTATCTGTGCTTCACAGAAAATCTACTTTATTGATGAGATCTCATTGTAGCATTTACACAGAAATGACACACATGGGTGGCATTCCATATTCAGGGTGATACCTAATTTAAAGAGAGCCAAAACTAACTTCCATTTGGATGTGTTGGCTTTGTTTGTGGTTTTGTTTGTTTTGGTTTTGCTTTTGCTTTTTGCCAGTTGAACAAGTCTTAGAAGGATAAGTAATAGGAAAAAAAACCCAGCTTTTAAAGATCACATTTTAAAGGCATAACACCCATAATACTGTTGTGGTAGCAAAACCAGTTTTATATAGGATACCTGTATCTTTCCAAAGGCTCGTACAGAAAAGGGAAAGCAACCAAGGCAGACAGCTGAAAAGCTTAGATACTGAATCTGTATCCGATATTGCAAATATTTCTTTAAATGGATTTGCTGTGTTTGGACAAATTCAGTAAAGAGAAAAAGCTCAGTATAAAACAATGGCTTCCTGAAACAACCTATAGCATTTTTTAATAACATTTGGCACAAAATTATACTGTAATGTATCACCAAATTTCACATGCACACGAGACAGATCTACTGCTGATGTCACTCAGGACAAGCTGTACATAATTCCAAGAATGGGTGGGTCTGTCTCTAACCTTTACACAGCATTTAGTGTTTACTTCCTTAGCACAAAATAGTCTAAAAATATATTGGAATAACTGGATACAAGCCCAAAACAGATCCCTTCTCCTTCATGTCCTCTCCCTCACTGGAGTGCCTAGTAGTCAACAAGGTCTATCATCACCATGCACCCCGTGCCTTTCTGGAACTTCAAGGTTGCCACAGCAATAGAGATAAAAAGAACAATAGCTTTGCGGGAATACATCTGCTGAAAATTACATTGCTTTTGGAGCTGATGAACCCAATTAGCATGTGGCAAATTCACTTCTGAAAGGAATAAAACCAATCATAGGGGCAGTGCAAATTCTGTGAAGTTTAGAAAAGAATTCTGCCTAAATTGCCAAAACACTAGTAGTTTTTTCAGCTCACCACAGGTACAGAAGAGTCATATCTAACACATTCCTCCAGTATCCTCCTTCCTGATAGTATCTGACCAAAGTGGCAGATGTCCCCTTGCCATCAGGGTCGCAAGGTTGCGTCAAGCAACAGAGGCTCTTGTAATCTTCTGTTGATGTAATACAGTTGCTGTTGGTTTTTTGTGGGTTTTTTTTGTGGTGGTGTTGTTGGGGTTATTTTTGGGGGGGAGGGGGAGATTGTGTTCTTGTTGGTTGTTTTTTTTTGTTGGGTTTTTTTTGTGTGATTGTGGGGGAGTGGGGTTTGCTTGTTTTTCTTTGGTTGGTTTTTTAGGGGGTAGGGTTGGTTTGTTTGTTTCAGTTGTTTGTTTTTTAAATCAGAAGCAAGCAGACACTGAAGGACCCAGGTATCTCTAGGCAAGTGGCCTACCACCTGTCTTCTACCTTGGTGAGGTAGAACAGCTTGGCAAAGATCCATTTGTGACTGCTTTATAGCTCAACACCTATGCTACCAAGACACCAGAGGTCCAACTTCAAATCCTACCCTAAATCCTCCTTTCTGCAACAGTCTCCTCATGAGATGGGATGAATTACCCTCTGTGTCAGTCACTAACACTCCTTGCTGACATACTGTTAGCAAAGCTTGCACCTCCTGCTGCACTGAATGCCCAGTTCTCTCTACTAAGCAGAAGGTTGTCAATAGGAGTTCGAGACGCTACCTCATCTGTGCAGAGACTGGCTCATTCTCCTGTAATGTGGGCTGAAATCCTCCCACACACAGGAGACTCAACACCCATGAACTATGAGAGTGCTCTTCCAGCCATGCTACGGGAAGAGATGATGAACGGCATCCACACCATTGTTCTTTCTGTGACTCGGGTCACCAGCATCTGATAAGGGCACCAAGCTCTTAATAATATAAGAAGTTGTTGAGAGATTGACTTGTTTGCTAAGATTTTTCATTGTAGTTGCCAAGAGGAAAAAAAACCAAACAAACAAAAAAATATATATATACACACACATATACACACAGGAGTGACCCCAATAGTTAAAATGGGATCAGTCATATCTTTGGAAGCAAGAAGCACTTTGAGAAAAAAGAACAGAATCATCATACACCTCTTCTGTTATGATAACAATTAACAGGGAGCTGTGAATCAGCAACAGTCGGAAAGAAGCAGTCCTGAGACAAGTGGTAACACAAGGAAGAAAAGCACTAGCCCAGAGCCTGAGGAAATACCTAAGACATGACCAGGATTTAGCTTCTAGGAAAACCAGGGGAAAAACAATTCGCACATGGTTACTGGGATAGACACAGCTAATGTTAGCTTGAAAGAAGAATTCAGGGCTTTGGAGAGACCACTGCATTTTATGGAGCAGTTCATATAATCCCTGTGCTACCACCCAGATGAGGAGTAATTGTAATGTTCGTGCTGCTCAAATACTAGCTTTTACAAACAGTGTTTTAGGAGTGCAGCAATTCCGGTTCCCTGACTGCATCAGAGCCAGACACCACAGATGACTAGATAGCTACTTCTCACAGGTAAAACCTGCCCCAACCCCCCATTCTCCAATGAGACAAGCATATTCCTGGCTGTGTGGCCAGGCTGTTCCCAAAGCCAATCCTGAGCCAAAGTCCAGAGCTTCAAAGAGGATACCAGACTAACTGCCTGGTGCAATGCACACAGGCACACTGCCGCTAGGAACCCTTCATTATGCGTGAACTGGCAGGTATACTTTCCATTTTAAATGCTAAGTGGAAGGCTGCCATTCATAAATAAGCATTTGGAGCACAATAGTGCTTTGAAAGCCCAATCTCATAAGCAAGGATAGGTATTTTATTTGCATTATAATGATCCACCATCTGCAAAAGCAACCCAAAGCTCAGATTTGCAGGCCATGCTAACAACAAGCTCGAGTACAAAAGGACTCGTGTCCAAATGCCACAGGTAAGACTGGTGAAAAGGGATTCCAAATGGACAGGAACTGCTGAGCGGGTGAGAACATCACACTTCACAGGCTGTGTAGATTGGCCATTTTATCCTCTGGTTGCAAACCATAAAGCAGACACAGAAGGTTATTGCTTCCACAAAGACCCTGTGCGGGATCTGTTTGGGAGAAAGAGATCCCTAGTGAAAAGAGCAGGGGGAGCATGCAGCCCAGCCCCGAGAACACACCTCAGCTGGTCAGATGGATCACTTCCTCTCTTCCGCTGTGTCAGTAGATCCCCACCAACAAGTGAAAGCTCAGCCACTCACGTTGAGGTGTCAAACTGAACTCTACTGTTTAAGTCCTCCTTAGGTTTTTGGTTTTTTTTTTTTTTTTTTTTGGTTTTTTATACTCTTTTAAGAAGTGACAGTCCTTGACTGCGCATACACATCAGGCTCCAGAAAGTGCATATCTTCGACTTGCCTTTCTAACAGAAGTAAACCACTGATCTACTTGTTTAAATGAGCTCAGTTTGAAGGTGATGGTTGGTTTGCTTTTCTTTTTATTTTTGCATCTCCCCAAACAGCCTCATTACCACCAGCAGTCATAGTTTTGCAAGCTAAACAAAAGCTTATGATGGCAATTTGAGTCTATCTTGCAAGACTTTTAGAGGTGTATCTGATTAGCACTTAGAAAAAGAATCCCATAAGAAACATACAAGATAGGATTATGGCAGCGTTAAAGCTTTCCGGGTTTAGCAATAGCAACAAAAAATCATCAGCAGTAATTCTCTTTTGTCAAGAAGTATGCATGCACCAGAAACACCAGGGTTCCACATACTTTTTCACTATATTCCAAAGCAGAAATGGCTTTGGAGAGAGTTTTATCCTCATTTTCAAATTCACTGCTCCTTCTAAAACCCACGGAAGTCCTTTATGGAAGACTAAAACAATGCCTAATCATCATAAAAGATTCTAAGTTATATAAAAGAAGCCCCCAAAATTGCTGTACAGTTGCTGTGCAGTTGCTGTGCAGCAGAACACCTTCTGCACATGTTTTTGGGTTTTTTTTTAAAAGATCTACCTGATAGTATTACCTAGAAGTACTTATGGTCAGAACATCATAATAATCATACAGAGGGTTGAGAATATAGAAATGGAGGGAGACAGCAAACCATGCTTCTACTTTTTACCAGGGAAATTAAGGTCCAAGGTAAGTGATTTGTCTGAGACCACCTGGCAAACACTGATGGAGGTGGCTCTTTTACCATCAGCAGTTCCGCTATCCCCTACCGAAAAGACAAACATTTAAGCCGTAAAGTGTCTCATTCACACACTTTAGAGGTTTATTCCAGGTGGTAGGCAAAAATAATCCCAGATACCCTTTGGCAAGTATCTGCACTTCAATATTCAAAGACTGGGGTGCTTCAAGGGCATTTCATGAGTAAGGCATCATGCAGAGGCAGACAAGCCTGTACAGCTTTGGGTACTTCGGGGAATTTTTACTGTTATGCCAACACAGTCTGGTAATTAGTATAACAACTGAATTTTTAATAAGCAACTTAGGCAAGACTAAGCAGCTAAGCACACTAGGCAAGACCTCAGATATAGAACCTCTTTCTCAGGGTCAGTCTGATCACCTGTCTTTTCAACCATTTTAATTCTTTTTATTTGCACCACAGAGTTGAAATTAAGTGCAGGCACCTCAAGAAAGACTTAAGTGTGCTTATAATTTTTGGTTAAGAAAAAAAGTTTAAAATGCTTTAAAACGAACTCTATAGAAAACAATTACAAAGAACACATATACACATAAGTTTTGGTGTTACTAGAACAGCAGCCTTTACTCTCTTCGTCTAATTCAGCAAGTTCAAATTCAAATAACCATGTAACCTGCAACCCAACATTGTTTGCCTCAAATCCTATGGACATGCTCAGTTCAGCCTAGGAGTATCCCAGAAATAACCTTTTATCCAGTTTCTAATTAAAGGACTGAACTAAGGCCAAATTACCTAGGTCACTGCTTGTGTGTAAAAAAGTCTTTAGATATGGTACTATTTCAGATGAAACCAACAATGGGAGAAGGGAACAACAGGGGGAAGAGGCAGTTTTCTGCTTCTTGCTAACACCAGCTCCTTCAAAACCCAGTAACATCCACTGAAAACTCACCCATGCTACAACTGGCTCTCAGTCCTGTTCCAGGCTGTTCCACAGCATAATACTGAGACAACCAAACCATTTCCAATACAAACAACTTCTGCACCTAGACACTGCAAACTTCAACAGGCCTTTCTAAAAGTAAGCAAGCTACTTGCCATTTACTGTCTATCAGTCATGTTAAAAAAATGAAAACACAAACAAACAAAACCCCAAAACTCATATTTACTATGCTTAATTTTCTTCAGTGGGCAAAAGGTAGGTTCCACACCCCACGGTTAACTATTTTGCTTCAGATCAGTTCCATTCTTTAGATAAGCACCATTGAGTCATAAAAATACTCTCTCCTAACGTCTTAAATCAAATTACATGTCACTTTTATGTGTACGTTCGTTCCATCTCAGGTTTCCATAGCAATATAAGGAAATAGTTGGGAGCCCCAGGTGCTACACAGGTGGTTGCATCAAGAAGTGGTTATGAAGAAGCCTGCACTCCCCCTCCCACAGAAGAGAGAGTGCTTTTCACCTGACACACAGCACTCAAAATACAGCCACGATGAATCCTTGGTGGGGGAGGTGGCATATTTTTGAAGAGTGATGCAAGATATTCTGCATCTCTTCTTCTAGGTTAATTGTTCAACTCACTTTTAGTGTTTCTAATAAGTGCTTTCCCTCTTCAGCTGTTACTCTTTTTATTTCCCTCCCATTCAATAATCCTTTTCTAAATACGTTCAGATAGATAACAAGAATGAAATTTTCCAGAATAATGTGAAATCCTCTGCAAAGCCAGCTGCTATAGATTTCAATTATTAAACCCTTTTCTATGAATGAGAATTTGATAAAAAGCCATCCACATCCCTACCATGACTAACCACTTCTTATAGTAACATATGCTTCCGATCTCCCACCACTTTTGATTTAGAGTGTGCTTTCCTTCATAACACTCCATTGTCTAACTCCACATCACAAATTATCTATTCCATGTTACTAAAGCTGCAACACGTCACCTGTTACCTACATACAGTTCTGCTTCACAGTCAACTCTCTTTATTTCATTGCTATTCAGACTGTCAAAGCATTTCCTCAATATCAGCTCCTGGAACTGTACAATCATACAAGACACCTAAATATTACTAATTTTCTTATCCTCGGTTAGAGGCATAACTCCCAATAGTGAGCAACCAAGTCCACCTCTTTCTCTCAAAATACAGACATTAAGGAAGTTTTAGATATGCAATTTACAGATCTGCAAAAATCAAGCCTATGACCCAACGCTGATTTTAGAAAGCCTAAGTGGTGATGATTTATTGCTTTGAGCAGGCAACACTTATATTTATCTAAGTGTTTTATACCTATTTGTAACAGGGACATCAGGACTTTACAGCAGCAGGGAATTTTGGAAGCACTACCACTCAGCGATAAAACACTAAATTCAGATAGACTGGCCATTATAGGCAAAAGACCCAAGACATGGGTGTCCTTTTGTTTGTTTCAACCATTGCAAAACTTCCGTTTATAAACAAGAGAACAATAGCTTCATCAGCATAAGATCTTTTCGTTTGCGTTACTGCTGTAGCAGCACATCCTGAGCATGTAAACAATCACATCTTGTCCTGTACATGAACTGAGTTGCTTATGCAAAGAAGTGCACTTGCTTCGTCCCTTTTCCCCTGCCTCTTCTTCACACTGGGCTGATAAGGTAAAATCTCAACAATGTGTTCCTGTTACATCAGCAGTTCTAGGCTATGCACAGAACTTTTCATTCACTTCTTTATATGGAGGCCTAATCAAAGTATAAAGTCTGCTTCACTACTTTACGTGACTAACGACCACAGACTGCCTAATAAGCGGACCCTGGAAGTCATTTTTCACTATTATGGGAACTACCAGAAAGGTTACAGATGTCGCTTTGATCCCTCTTTCAGAGGGCTTCATGCAAGCCTGATATTCCTCCCACCTCTCTAACTTCTACACATCAGGGTCTCTAGGCTGTTTGCCCTTTAAGTTCAGTATCTTTCCAGATGCCAGGAGAAAACAAACATAGTCTGAAATTGGAAGTCTGCTGAACACCACAAGGTCTCTCATTCCCCTCCCCTCCTTCCCACCCCTGCCCTTACACTTCAGACTGCTCTTCAGAAAAGGAGCTCCATTTTTAAGATCATTCTACTTACCTCTCCATAATAAATAGTGCATCTCTTGACAACACAACTTTATTTTTTTAAATATTACACATATAAACAAGCAAACTTTCACTATTTGTCACATGACACACAGAAGTACATTTTTTTTGTTCCAAATCTAATACCCAAAGCTTGTATTTATACCTGATACCACAAGCCCAAGGACAGAGAACTGCAGGGAGACTGTGCCATACTTTGGCCATACTCCATATTATACATATGCTGAAAGAAAGAGGGTCGAAAAAAAGAAAGAAAAAAAAGAAAGATGACAAGCCCACAAGAGAAAGAGAGATAAAAGGTTCAATTTTAAAGCCTACTTTATTAAAAAGAAAAAAAGTTTAAAATTATTTTTAATTAACAAGACTATTTAATTGCGCAAGATAAGGACGACTAAACCTTGAATGACACAGTTCATTGTTATACGGGTAATTTGTTATTCAAAAACACTGCTGCAATAATGGTATATTAAGCTGCTGCACATAACTGATTAACGCTGCTCTGAATAAACTCTGAAGAAAATGTCTTAATTACAGTGGTAAATGCCCAAATTCTCTGTAGATTCAACGGATTTAACCCTCTGCCTTCTGGAAATCACCATAACAGAACTATAAAGTTTTATTTATTTATTTACATTTCTTTTTAAAAAAGCAAAAGTCTTTTCCTTTCTTTTCACTGCGGGAGCAATAAAAAGCATTAGGCAACAGAACAAGAGTTTCCTACCCAGACAGTACTCTTTGTGTACCTTCCTCCGGAATGAAAATGAAACATTCTCCCCCCCCAAGTTAATATAAATAGCATAGTTCTGAAAAGTAAAAATGTAATGGAACAAGTTTTGCTGCTGCTGTGACTATGCTACTAAGCTGGGCCGCGGGTGATGCTTTCCATTTATGAATAGAACTAATCAAATCTTCTCAAGAGCAACTGCAACAGTTCTTGTTCTGGAGAAAATGTCATCACATGATTTTTATCTTCTTATTTACAAATGTACATGTATAGAATAGGTTTTTATAATTTTTTAATATACATAAAAATTACACTAGCACACACTTTGAACACGAGTCTGCCTCTATAAGCACATCTCCATGAATCCTGCTTTTTGAAGGGGCTCCATGTGTCCTTTCTCTCTGAACCAAATTCAGCTGAAACTGTTGAATCAATTTTATTGATGTAAAAGAACCCAGTATTTGTACTTAGGGATGAGTCATCTCCATACTCAACTTTTTTCCTTTTTCTTTCAAACTTCTGTATACTCTGTAATTTGAAGTGTGTAGTGTATCTCACTCATAAAAGAAACTGTACTGTAGAGAAGTTCCACAAGACAGTAAGACGACACCAATTAACTAAAAACCCAAAATGCAGAAGGCTTGTCTAACTGAAAAGGAAATGAAAGAGCTTTACCCAATTAGAGAGGAATAAAACCCTACAGTAAATTTTTCATCTAGTCTTAATAATATTCATATCCTGAAAATAAGCATCCCAATTAGTGGGATTTATTAACTGAATTACTTTGAGATAGCAATTCAAACAATTTTGGAAAATAAACTACATTAAATGATACTTATGCCACCATACCACTTGTAATAGAAGTGTTAAATCACAAATTTTTTAAAGTTTTAGGAATAAAGAAAGAACCTCTTTATTAAACAACTGCCTTTAGTGGGGATTCACAAAATGTTGAGATCATGGTACAAAGCCCCTGATGTCCTCTTGAACAAGCTTGAGTAGTACTGGCAAATGAAAGATGACTTTTCATTTCAGAGATGCTTGCAAACTGAAAATACATCTATTTCTGTTCATCCAGAACTAAAATGTCAAGGGTGGAATGAACTCCTGCTGCTACTGAAGGCTCATTACAAAGCTCACTGCCTTTGACTACAGGGCACGTTTGGTGAGCATCGCTTTATGTAGTACAAATACACAGAAGAATGTGTACTATGCACAAGATTTAGGCAAAAATTCAGTGCTCAAAGTAAAAAACCCAACCCAAACAAAAAGCCCACTCCTTTGTACCTGCCATTCAACACAAAAAGCTTTCCCAAGTGCAATAAGTCACATGCAAGAACTGGTACTGACTTTGTTTAATAGACTTCCGAAGGGACTCAAAGCTGCACACTTGCACAGCACATGAAATTGCATGGAACAGAATAGATTCAGCAGGAAAACAGTGTTCCCGGTTGGCCTTTCTTAATCTGCTAAAACCATGTTGCTAATCTAAAATTAATTTAATACGGTGACATTAAACCCTCTTATCTTAGATATTGTAACTGAGAGGGCTGATAAAATATTATAGACTGACTTCATGCAACTTCTTTGCTACATTAATATGTTTATGCAGAAATTGTGCTCAATGTAGCACAGTTCTACTCAAGAAGCATCATAGGAGACACCAGGACTAAAAAGGCAACAGCAAGAATGCAACAGGTAAGCATTAAGATTTGCCTACGAAAACAAGCAATGGTGGCTTTGCAACCTGTACTGCTTTCACTGCCTTTCCTTGCCTTAAGGTAAGTGTCATGGAGCCCTGTCCTTCATATTCAAAGCCTTTCATGATTTTTATTAAAATTATCTAGGAGGACGGAGGTGATTAAAAACTTTACTCAGAGTCACAATTTAACATGGAGCTCAGCATCATTAAGGATCCCTTGGGTTTTTTTGCCCTGTAAAGCACAGGATGGTGTCAGAGGCATTATTTAGTTAATTGAATAAGGCAATACTAACAATGTTTCATTGTTCTGGGATAATAGCTCTCAGGTAATGATAAAATTATTCTTCAAATAATATTTGAACTCTAATTATGTTTCAGCAGAGAGGTTTACCTCACCAAGATGTGTATATGGCCAGATGCCATACTAAACAGAATTTATATTTTAATGACATAAAATGGAAACTTGTTATTTTCTATCGAGAACCACTGGCTGATCAAACTGAGATTTTTTTGGGAAAGGAAACCTTAATACTGTCATTAGACTACTGTAGTACAGTCAGCTTTACATAAATAAAAACAAGTATAGCTCGCTACAGAAGTAATACCTACACTGATAGTTATGTGCTTATTCACACTCCAAGTCTGTATGCTTTCCAGTTATCTTTTATCTTCTTGATTTTGCTCATCCAATATTTACAACTTTATCATCATATCTGAAAATACCCATTTAATCATGCTTTTTTGTCTGGGATATATTTTACCTGGTACAATACACCAAGATATACAAAAATTGCCAATCTACATATTAATGTTTCTTAAGAGTCTTGTAGTAGGAGATAAGACCAATCTATATTTTCAAAATAATAGTTACGATCTATATTGCGTGACACACACAACAAATGTTTATTCTGGGTACTGCAAACTCCAAAGCACATGATTGTATGGAATCTATGCATTTCAATTTGAATTGATACTCAACCCAATAACTGATAATACTGCTTAATTAGTAAAATAAAACCTTAAAAGATAATGGATTTTGCTACAATCCTCAGTAGTTTCCATTATTAAGTCCATAGTGATGGGTAAGCAAACCTGTATAAAAATATATGATAAAGACACAATTTTCAAGTTAGGCATTAGTATAGTCCTCTGTTTTACCCAAGAATCTCTTTAAGCATTGCTGGTAATCTTCATGTGCTATGAAGAAACATAAAGCTACCTATACTCTCTAATCAGAGATGGTAACAGTAGTTATTTATATTATACCTTATTTAACAGGCTGCTCAGGGCAGTGGTTGAATCACTGTCCCTGGATGTGTTTAAAAGCTGTGCAGATACGGTGCTTAGGGACACAGTTTAGCAGTGGACTTCACAGAGCTAGGTTAGTAGTTGGACTCCCTGATGTTAAAGGTCTTTTCCAACCTAAACGATTCTATGATTCTATTGAACAAAAACTTCATTAAGGAAATAGGTATTTCAGCTTCTTATGTGGCTGTAACTCATGCAACTCATAACTCATGGTATAGCTAACTAGACCAGGACAGCACTTCCAGAACAAGAGCACAGGCTATGGTTTTTCTGCTTGGTCAAGTTGTCACACGAACACACACCATCCATGTCTTAGACCTTCTAGGAAGAAGTTCACTCTGTGTCAGAGTTCACCTATCAACTTCTCTGCCAAATGTATGATAACAACTGAAAATGTTTCAGAGCATTTTTAAGAGTTATTTTTTGTCTCATGGAAAGCCCCAGCCTCCCTTAGCTAACCATGGTAATTATGAGAGCCTCTCTCAAGCCACTGCCATAGTCAAACAGTCTCATCTCATGATAACCTTTTTAAAAGCATGAAGCTACAGGATGCCCAACTCTGGCAAGTTTGTTCCTCCCATTCTTTGACCATTACAGCACAACAGAACCATTTACATCAGGATACAGAAGTTCAGTAATATGTTTCCCCGGCTACCTTCCCCATATAATTTTATTATGCCATAAAATATTACAAACTGACACAAAAAGACCATCAGGCTTATTGCCATCTTAATTCAGAGCATTTAAAAAGAGTTATCAACAGAAAATGGGATGCATTCAGCTTACATTCAAGCTAAACATATTTGGTTTCTCAAAAGCACGTGGACATAAATGGCAGTTGCCAATTTTCTTTTAATGCTAGTTCCTATGTATTAAACTCAGATTTTTCTGTTTTTTAGAGTTGTGGAGATGTGAGCAGCCTATTCACCAATATGATTTGATTAGAAATAAAGCCACAATCAATATTCTGTTCCTAGCCTGCCTGCCTCCCTCTCCTTTGAACTTTCTAAATAGATTCTTTTTTTTTTTCCCTCTCAAGTTTCTATTCAGACAGTCTAAAAGGATATGCTTTATCATACAGTTGGCTTTGGTGTAAAAGATTTATAAACATATTACCATATTCAGTCATAGCAACAGCACAGAAAAAAAGGAACAAAGCGGAGCTCAGTGGGAAAGGAAGCAGACAAGAGTCGTGCTGTCCTTGGAGGCTGACCACAGTTACTGGCACCGCACTGAGCCAGAGCTCGGTACCCGAGCAGGGAGCTCTGCTTGGCTACAGGCCCTGGGATCCTGTAGTAAACAGCCTAACGATCGACACGAGACCTCGTACCTTCCAAAGGGGGAAAGCGAAACAAAACCCAAAGCACAGAAAGTGGGAAAGCAAAACAAAACCCAAAACACAGCGCTCATTTTAAAAGATCAAGGCATAAGAAAATTGTCTAAATGGTTTTTTGCTTCTTTCTCTCCTTTGGTCATGTCCTTAGAGTAATTTAACCTGCATAAACTACCATCTATAAATAAGGTATTTAGTGGTCTCAACAGGCAGATGAAGCTCTATATCCACAACTAAACCCTTAAAAACATGCCTCCTGTGAGATTAGCTGAATGATGCTAGCCTAATTAGAGCTTCCACACAGTAAATACTCTGTAATGTGTTACATGTTCAAACCCAAAAAATATACAAAGTTTTCCAGATACTTCCCTAAAGAAACAGACTGACAAATGCCCTCACTTTCTGTAGTCAGTTACTTGATGAGTTTGAGAACCACCTGAATTGCGCCATGGGTCTGTCACAATCCAACAGTGCCAACAGTTCCTTGAGCCAGTCCCACTCTTCCTTTCAGCTACTACTCTGTGCTCATCCCTGAAGTCTGTCATGCCTCAACTTCAATTCCATTATTTCTAAGGCATGTTTTTACCTATTACCTCACTGAAAAACTCCACAACACACGTCCAAGTTTCACAACTGCGATCAAGGCCAAGAATTAAAGAGACATATGGATAGTGGTTCCATTAGATTTCAGAGAGTCCCTTCCCAGCACAATTTGTGTCTGCTGCTGTGTCAAGCTTTTCCTGATATAACTTTGAATCCAGGCCTATATCCTATGTCAGCTCAGGAAGAAGCTTGTAGATCCGCAAACATTCATGAAATGCTTTGGGAAAACTTTAATGGGTTGCAAATGCAAAATATACAAATAATGCAAATACAAATACAAGGAGCTCTGCCTTTTCCCCATCCTCAACGGAAAGAGCAAAGGGACAAGTCACTTCTTCAATTGATCTGCTCTCCAAATTCAGATTTAACAAGTTTTTACATGTGATTCTGGTACTAACCATGCAACACTGTCATTTTAATTTTATGGAATAAACTGACATAGTTAATTATTCATCCCATTTGGTCTGTAGGCTTTTTTCTTGCTTTTGATTATCTTTCTTGCTCATTTATTGCTTTAACAAGAGCATTATAAAAACAAAGGTCAATACAAAAATAAATACACCAGATGTTATGTTCCTGTAGTGGGACTGGCTGAGCTGCTTTCCCCCATCCAGCCCTCACACTGCAGCACTGGGAGCTGGAGGGTGTTGGTAACACACCCGTGTTGTGACTGACAGTGCTCACACGGCACCAGAGGATGGGGGGCAAGATGGGGGAGAGGATACAGCCAACCTGAGCTGACCAGTGGGATATTCCATACCATATGACGTCAGCTCAACTGTAAAGGGAGAGGGCAGGAGGAGGATGGAGGGGCATTCTGCTTTGTCCTCCAAGCAACTGCTACATGTGCTGGAGCCCTGCTTCCTGGACTCAGCCCGACATCGTCTGCGGACGGGAAGTAGAGAATAACATCTTATCTGTCATAACCCATGGCTCTTTTCTTTTCATCTTATTCTCTCCCTGCGTGCTGTGCTGATGGAGGCTGGGGGCAGTGATAGAAGGGCTTGATGGGCACCTGGTGCCCAGCCGGGGTAAACCCACCACAACTCCTCTGTGCAATTCAACAATATTTAGACAGTATTCATATAGCCTGATAGAAAAGATAACAGTAAAAATTATTGAAAAAGCCTGTTAGGGCTGTCTGCTAGCCAAAGATTCACCCAAATAGAGGCAGTTCAAATATTTTCAGATTTGCTTAGACACAGATACAAGGACCACTATAGTGTAGTATATCCATGGAACAACTCTAAAGTACATTTAAAGTAGTCTAAAATAGACTAATAAAAGCACCTATTTGTCATTTATTTCACTTTTTGATTGAAAAGCTGTTTCACTCTTTGGTGTGACAAAGGTGATGTTTAGTTTCTGGTATTGACTGCACAATGCAATAAAGATTCATGCACAATGGGGCACATGGACTCTTGTTTAGAATGCAGAGCTGGGGTTGGGGGTTAGTGGAATGTAAATAACAAGACATTTATGACATGGCATTATAAATTTATACCATTTTAACATTGTTTTTCAAGTTAGTTGGCTTCTGGGTTGTATGAGGTAATAGAGAAGTTCTCACTAGGTTTAAAATATATGGTGATATTTGATTACCTAATGTATTATGATTGGAACTTGTATTAGAACTGATCACAAGTCTTCTTATGTTTTACTATTATCTATAGAGAAAGCAGAGGAAACTTCCTGAAAATACCTCCTGGAAAAAGCATTGTTCCAGAAGGTACATTATAGTTTCGTTACACACAACAACCCTGTAGGCACTACATAAATTTTAACCTAATCAGAGAAATTTTTCTACAGCCTAGAAAACTGAGACTCAACCACAAGTAGTTATCTTGCCATCAGACAAAATCTCACAGTGCAACTAAAAGAAAACATAATGGATTCAGAAGATGTGCTAACAGACTGGTCATGTAAGAGGCTGCTCCATGTGAATGTACATAAAATCACTACCTGGAGACTTGGCAGCCTGACCCTATCCCTTAACCTGACCAAGTCTAGCAAGGTCAAAATGTTTTTCAGAGTGAAATTTTCAGACTTGGGGTATTATGACTTCATGATCACCTTCTGAAGAGTTCCCATTGTTAATAGTAGAATGTAGAAGTTGTACCTGGTAGATACCTGTCTCCAGCACAACCTGCCAGAATGCTCTGAGTTGTACTTCTGACCTAGAAAAAAGCAAATCCTAGAAAAACTCCACTAGTTGCAAGAGAAGCCCCAGTGACAAACTGTATCTCAAAGCTTGCATTAAGATAAGTCATGACAGATGTACTCATTTATCTGTTCCATAGGAATCTGCCTCTCCCCTACCCCCCAAAGCGCACACACGCTGGTGGGCAATAGAAGCCAGATGTGAAAAGAACAAAAAGTCATCACCACACTGTTCTTTCAAACCAATTATGAGTTCTAAGTATTAAGCCATGATATATTTATTTCCCTTTTGGTCAGTAGTGCCTCCTGAACCTGCTCAGCCTGTGTTTGTAAAATGGAGATTTTGTGATCACTCACAGAAGATCACGTGTCACAATAGCTTTCACTGTTGAAACCTTCAAGGACTCCTGTTAGGCCAAAAGGAAACAAAGTGTGTCTTTGACAGCCACAGACACTTGATCTATGCTTATATTTAGCTGTCACACAGCTCCTGCAGCCACCTCAGGTGAAATTTCATCCTCAGTCTGGTACCACAGGCATCTGACACCTTGCACATAGTCATTCTGCTACCTGCAAATCATAACCTAGTCTCTTCTGTCTTCACTTTTTCTCATTCATGGCATGACTGGCATCCATGAATGATGATGGTAGACACTTTTGCAGATGGAAGCTGAACCAGTCGCTATTTCTGACTCGATTTAGATTTTGCTCATCTCCGAGCCATAGGGTCTTGAAGCTAGGATCTAACTTTATAAACGAAGCATGCAATTTGTCATTAGTGGTCCAACTTCCTGTGAATCATATCAGTACCCATTCACATTAAGGAATGTGAAGAAAATGATCTTACTCTCCCAGCTCAATCTTTCTAGTTGGTCATTCTCAGTCTCTCAAAACATGCCCTAGCAAACATACAGATACTCTTTAGCTTGCATAACTTTACAAGGGAAGCAATGGCAGCTTTAATTCTAGGAGTCTAACAGTGAGTTAACAGCAGTGATACAGTGCAGCTGAAGGAAGAAGAACCAGTGTGATGCAGAACAAGCAGCTCTGTAAGCCATGTAACAAGCTCTGCTACACAGCCATCCCCATCAGCCTGCCGGTGCCTGGAAAATAATTTTTCCTCCCTACTCTCTTGTGTATGTGCCTTGACTTCTCAGAAGCACATAAAAAACAAACAAACAGACAAACAAAAAGTATGAAAACCAAAATCCGAACATATCCAGGCCAATACTGGAAGTTTTAATGCTAAGTTAGCCTCATGAGTAGATTATGGATGATACTATCTAGACTGACACTTGCCTGTCAAGCAGAAATAACATCTGCTCTGTAGATACTGCATGGCGGGGTGGGAGGGAATGGCTGCAACTGCACTATAAAAATATAATTCCAGGGGTTTTTTTTTAGCTAAACTTTTCTTTCTTTCTTTTTTTTTTTTTTTAAGATCACAGCAATTAACAGAATATATTAAAGCTCTGTGGTATCTGTATAATGAAAAGAATTTCCAACATCATCTTGTCTCTTTTTTTTTTTTTTTTTTTTTTTGCCACTCAAATAACAAAGACTGGAAGGCTGGCAAGTAATACTTCAAAAGCACTTTTAGCTGACTGAAACAGAGCCATGATTCCAAACAACCTGCAAGAGAACTAACGTAGGTAGTCTGAAGACTTTGTACTAAGGCAAATGTCACTGTTTCAAGTGAGATGCACTTAGCCAGTCATTTCCTGAATTCTTTTTCCTGTTATTTCACATGCTTTAAAAATCTGTTTTCCTGAGCAGTTTCTCTGGGGATTTCTTTAGATGACTTCAATAGTCCACTAACAGGGGCACTGATATCACAGCCTGTCACCAGGGGAATCAATTCAGATGCAAAACTTATCATGGCGTCACTGCAGGAATCAGTGGGGAAGATGGACCCCATCAGAGATAACCACATGTCTAGTCATACGTACCTTCAGCAACAGGAGTAGCCTGGAGCCTTGCTTCTCTGTTAAGACTCTTCATCAAGGAACTAACAGTTGGGTTCTAGGCTCTCTTCAGCTTAAGATGTGTTCAAACTCACAGCTTGAAGAAAGACACCCCAACCACCTAACTGACAGCTAAGGCAATGGCATTCCTCTGCCTTGCCTGAAGAACTCTGCCCACCAGATCCTGAGATTTATGGAGAGATGAGAAAAGGCAGTAGGGCAGCATGGACATGCCCCAGCATGGGGAGAACTGTCCTCACACCACAGCCGTGTTTTCAAGAAAGGCACTGTCACTGCAAGAGGGCACACTAGTACGTTGCTTTGTGTTCTTGGCCTTGTTCTTTTTATTCTTCAACAGGGAACTTCCTGCCTTGAGCCTCTACAGTACTGGCACCAACCTGCCTCCAGAGACAAAAAGGCCTTGATCAGATTGTACACCTCAGGAACACAGGCTCCCAAGCAACTCGAACAAGATGGTAAGGGAATACTTAAGATGTCCACAGATACGTTTCCTTAGTTCATCAGCAGCATTTCCATGAAACATGTTAAGTCTAATTTTTATTCCGTTCTTGTAAAACCATATTTTGGGCTATTGTTTTCAGCAGGGTCTGAGCCACACATCTCTCCTATTAAAAGAGCAGTTGTGCTGTAATGTTGCCCACGATCTGAACAGAGCTTACCAAAAACCACATCCGTCACTACGTAATATTGACAGGACTAACCTGAAGAATGATACAGTATGCAAGCCAAGAGCACTTCAAAGGACTGCAGGCAGAACCCCATTTCCATACTCTGTGCTCACCTCTTCTGCAAATGCATAACATGAGTAATGCCATCTAGTAACCTCCAGAATCATGGTAGGCTGGAATTGTGTACCTAAATAATTCACCACTGAAGAGAAGTGATTGAAATCTAGTTTGATAACATGTCACAAGATCCTGCCACTATTAAGACTCCCCTGCGAGTATTTCCCCACTTAAGAATCCCAAGCTGTTCCCTTACAACAACTTTAACTGTTATGCTTGAACACTTGACATTATTTTAAAAATATATTGATTGGATTTTTTTCTACTAAATAAACTAATTAGAGAGATTTTCATAAACTAGTCAGAGGACATGAAGTACCTGCACAAATTAGCTTAACATCCTTTGGAACATTTTCTTGGACAATCCTGTTCTATAGGTCAAGTATTAGAAAAGTTAATTGGAAAATTTGGGCGGGGGGGGAATAAAAAATTTCTGTATCAACTGAAACTTCAGTTTTTCAGATTATGAATCTTAACATGGACATCTAAAGTTTAGCGAGCAAAATTGAGCCAGGGATAAAAAGTTACCTGCAATATGCAGCAAAGATTTTATTTTTTTAATTAAAGTGCATGAAGTGCAGACAAGCTGCTAAAGGCATAACACTCGGTAAGATAATACACAACAAACCGTTCCAAAAAAAGCAACATTCATTTTTTATGAAGGTCATGATTTTCTTGCTTCAGTACTCATGCAAGTGAAATATTCATGTCATGCACAGGATTGTAGCATCCTGAAAACACCCAGAGCTCTGTCAAGACACCTAGATCCAGAGATTCAGAAGCAGCAACCAGAGCTACTCCAGTGAAGACCATTCTTTCATGCTGTGGGGCAGCTAAGCAGCACCGAAAGGCATTTCAAATACTTGACTAACATCAATTGCTTCTTGTGTTTGCAAGCATGGTTAAATCCAGAGTCTCAAAAAAGTTATTAGGAACATCACTATACTATGCACCTGAAGGTAATGAAATGCTGTCAAACAGAATTATCCGTGCCTGCCAAAAGAAAACAAAACAGACAACGAACCAAACCACTAGACAGCATGAACAGCAAGACAGCTGTGTTCTTGGTCAGAGAATTAAAAATGTAGATTGACAACAACTTTCTGTTTATTCCCTGCCACATGAAGCATATGCCCAAATTTAGTTAACACTTGTCTTGAATGAATCTTAAACTAACTCATGGAACATGTATTAAAAAAAAAACAAGACCAACAATAGTTTAAAAATAAAAACTAAGATATTAGTTTCTGATAATAAATGCAACAATATGTTTGGAACTAGCCCCTTCTAAAATTTCAGTGACACATTCTATACATATCAACCAAAACACTTCCTATGGCACTTGTTTGCAGGGAAGAGAGCAACAGTATGATAGGAAAAAGGCACATCAAAATGAAGTGAATACAAGAATAACTGTGCACACCAATTGTGGCAAGAAGCACTTTGAGCAACACCAAGCATCACACCATAGCAAAGCGGTTTGCTGTCAACATCTGCTTCTTCACTTGACATATTTTGCCTGCCGAAAGACGTACCACCTCATTTTGAAGTCATCTACCTTCCCTCACAGTTCTTTCTGTGGCCATATATTTGCTGCTAAGAGTACATGAGCTGTCTGGGATGTTGTGTTCAAATCAAACTTATCTTCCCAATGCTCCTGGAGAGAGCTCTTTGTCAGGGCTGTTTTCTCTTTCTACACTCCAATGTGACACACCAACAATGCGAGAGCATCTTCACTCGTGTTTAGGGCAGATCATTAATAGAGCTTTCGCTATTAACACGTTTTTGTCAATTCCTCACCACCCTGCTGATATGAAAACTGAATTCAAATTAGAGTATAAAGCTATCTTTTGTGGCAGAATTCGATGGTACAGACCTAAACACTGTAAGATGGCACACATGACACCTGATCAGTGACTGAATAGGCACCAGTTATCCATCAAGCAGAAAATTGACCCTACATTAACTCCATGCTCCTTCTGAAGGGTGTCATTATTGTTCACAATGCAGTGCAGAGGAGAGCACAGATGATTTGTTTCCACAGAGAAAGAACTGTTTTGCAGAGCTGGCTACATACGAACGGATGGTCAACCCAAAGGTAGCAGCAACAGACTGTGTTCAGAACCAGCAGTCAGGCATCTGCTTCTAAAGTTACTAAAGAAGCTACATAGGAAACCTTATACCTTAGCACAGCCTGTATATTAAGCAACTTGTCTACAGTTCTACAGTGAAAAAGCAAATATCAATAACTGATTTAAAGTCACTACCAATCCATTTTTCTTGCAATGGACAATTGGCAGACGAACAAGAATTACTATGACAAGTTATATGAATTTTCCAAGAAGCATCTCTAAATCAGTGCTAGAAACCACATCTGCCCACAAAGTCTAGCCAATCCATTTTTTAGTAATAGATTGGATGTCCCCAGAACATTGAACTTCTGTTATGCTGTGACTTAATGCTTGAACTAGTGAGCACTAAGGTCAAGAACATCAACGTGTCAACACAGCATTACTAATTTTTTAAGCAATGATTTGTGGCTGGCTTAATTTACCCAGGTTAAAAACTCCAGCAGTAAAACACCCATCATAACTTTCTCTGATACCCCTGTAGGGTATCAGGACCAGCAGCTAGGACAGAGGGCTACAATGAACGTGTGTTCCAGCCTAACACCGTTAAGCAAGGTTAAGGCTTACCCATCACCAACTGGATTGGATTTTTTAGCTAAGCAGTTTAACATGATAATTGCATTTGAACTGAAGTGCAAAAGTGTTTATACTCCTGTGTGTGGAAAAGCACTTGAGATACATGAGGACCTGACAGCACTCTACCAGCAAAAAAACAAACAAACAAAAATTTCAAACTTCTGGAAGTGTTCCATAATGCAAAATTATCCACTGCCTATCGAAGATTTGAGCCTTAGCTCAGTCTGAACATCAGTGTGGAACAATTGCTGTATTTCCTTTGACACATTTAACTGATAAAGAAGTGTCAGGGACAGTCTGCTGTACAGTCCCCCACAATCCAGAAGAAGAATTAGAAAAAAGAATGAAACATGTTATCATGTGGACCTTAGACTTCTTTCCTACATCAACACCACCATCAACACCTTCTCAGAGCCCCTAACTCCAACACTCTGAGGTTTTCTTATGTCTCTAAAATGCTATAGAATATTTTGTGCTTCATCCAGTGTCCTTTATAATGGCTCCAACTTCATTAGTGTCCCTTTCATAATCTTTCTGGCCCAGCAGATGGGCAAGAAAGCATCTTCCGTGGATAATCTTGAACTATATGCATACTGATGGACCAGCACACCAGACAGTGGGTAATGGGCAAATCATCTCCGACTTTCACTCACTACAAGAGTGGATAAGTACCTGGTAAGGACACGTGAAAATTATTTTCACAAGATCTCTGAGCTCATTACCTTTGAAGCCTCTAGACTCCTGTCAAATTTTTAGGCAGAATATATTCACTTCAGACCTGAATGATGCAAAAGCCTCAGGAAACATGTAAAATAACTTACAAGACAGAAACAAAGGACTTAGAGGAAATCCCTGGCTCCTAACATGGAAATTACATTCATAAACTTATCAGGCTTCCTTTACAAAGAAGTCATGCATTTTTCCTGCTACTCAAGTCTGGAATGTAAATTCAGAACATCATTATTCCCATGAATAAAAATTTTCTCTTGATTTACTACTTTTCTACACCCAATTTGATTTCAACCACTGCTCCTTGTCATTGGTGCAGGATGACATACATTGAATGAAAATTAATTTAACAGCACAAACAATCTTTTTGTTTAAAGGGAAATTATACCAGATGCTTGGCAAGGTTATGAACCATCTCTAAAGCCAGCTCTCTTCTGTTTCCCTATCCCCTGTGAAATCTTCAGCTTCACATACTATTTATCACGTGGCACCAGAGCAAGACTAACTCAGGGCCACGTTCATATTCTAAGCACAGAGAATTCAGACGACACGGTGTTTACCTTTGCTACGATAAGAGACCATATTAACTGTCAGGATCCTCCACAGGTTAACCTAAAAGTTAAATTTATTTCATTTTCTATTTACCTCCAAGTCTTTACTTAAGTCTTTCATTACTCTCCCCTGGAAAATTTGCTCAGAGATCTATTTGCTTTAAAGTTTTCCACGTCACTGAGGTTATATTAAGGCCTGTACTGGAATATTCCTCTCTCTTTTACCAAGAGGTCCTACAGTTACTATTCTCCTGCAGGAGGTTAGCCCTGCTAGCTCCTTGCAGTTTTCTCTCCAGCACAAAGACTGAAGACAAAGCCCGTGTTTTATTTTCACCTTGATTACAAGTATCCCTAATTTCTACACATTCACTCTGATTTGCCACTCTGCCCCATTCTTAAACACTAGCATCTTGCCCAGGACAAAACTAACCATTTAAATTCTGTGCACATATGTAAATAGGTTAATCTCAGTCCCACTTTACCTTCACTGGGGTATTTACTTATTGTCTTTTTATTTACATCACAGAACACACTGTTTCTGGTACTAAGGGATTAAAAAAATAAATACTTCAGAAACAAGTACTGAATCACCTAATAAACAATTTAAAGGTATCCAAGAGAGATGCAACCTAATGAGAGAAAGCAGCTAAGAATGCATTAGTCCAAAATGAAATGGATGCAGAGGGAAAAGAAGAGAAAGGTTAGTGTAGGAAGCAATGGGAAATCTGCACGCTTCAAAGTGGGGAAAAACACACCTGAAAAAATAATTCATCAGGGCAGGATGTAGAGCTGTAACATGAGGAATCTCTTACAGCTGTTTAGGGGATTTCTGGGTTTTCTTTAATGTTATGGGGGAAAAAAAAAAAAAAAAAAAATCTATGCCGACAAAAAAGCACACATCTTTTGTTCCCAAATCTAAGTATTGTAAGCACTGTAAATTGAATGGTGGTGAACTGTGGTGTTTATGAGAATTCTGGCTAAAATCACGGTGCTGCATATACAAGTAAGAGCGCTTCAGCCACTGAAATACTAACATTTCCAATAAAAATAATTAATACATGTTGCTATTGGAATTCACACTGGCCATTAAATCCCCAAAGAGGCTGCCCTGAGCCAACAGTCATAGAATTCTCTTTTCTTGTGGCAGCTTGCAGATGAACCACGATTAAGAGTGACTTCCTAGCATTCACAGCCCTCACCCCTATGCTCTCAACTTTGTCCTTCCATAATGAAGCTGGAAAACTACAATTTCTATACAAGATTTTCCAGAGATGAAAAACTGCAGGAACTGATAGGAAAGGTACCTCCCAAATTACAACGAGAAGTCACATTCCATGCATTTCACATGCTGTAATTTTACAATCATTTTTTCTACTAACAAAACATTGGAGGAAAAGACCAGAGAGATGTTCTAAGTTAAATACAGCATTCATCCTTCAATTTGATTTGTGCTAATTTTTCTAAAAGGAAAAGAAAGGTTAAATAACAAAACATAGAAAAGGTAGATATATTCTAAATAGCTGGTTTCACCTTATCAGAAAAGAGCTTCATACAGTAGATACAATTCATTACTTTGGTGGGAACAGGAGGGTGACTTGACATAATTCAGAATAAGGAGATTAAAAAAAACTAGGGATGTGTCTTCCAGGAAGTCCAAATATCAGAACACTGCAATATTTTCACACTGTTTCACAGATGTTCCCCTCCACACAATAATGATGCAGAATATATCACATATACTTACAATTTCATATAATGCACGAGCATCATCTTTAGATGTTCTCTGGTTTTTAAAATGACAAGGGGCAGAATAAACCCTGCAAAGCCTGCTCAGACAGAAGCAAGCTGAGCATAGTGTTAGCCTAAGGAATACTTCTGAGCATTCAACAGTCCAAAAAGCAAGCACAGCTGCTGTGATAATGCTGAGGGGCTTCTGCGTTTGCAAATGAGCTGTTGAATTGAGGACACTTTGTACCTTTGTTAACATGAATGTCTCCTAAATCTTACCGTTATTGGGAAGACAGGGACAACAGATAGATTTGTCTGTCCCAGAAGGAAAAGACGTTTCAGAGAATGACGCAATTTTATGGCAAAAGTCTCAGAGCACTCAGAACTGAATCTCCTCAGTATGTTAATCACAGCACTGGATGATACCAGGCACTATCCTTGTAAGCTTCTACAAATTCGGCAAAGATTATTTACTACAGGAAATAAAGATCTTGCTTCCTGCGATGGCTATCAAAATATATGGCAAGTTCACAGCCCCTTATACGGAAATTTCAAAAATTCAGTTTACTTCTAAAGCAATTCTATTTCTGTATCATTAAAACACACTAATAAGACATGAGACTGTCCAAAATCATCTTGGAATGAGAATTTCTTCCCACTTCCAATTCACTAGCCTTACTGCTGTTAAAGTACATATTTATCAGTCCATCAGCCTGGGAAGTCACCAAACCAGCAATATCATAAGCAACACATTTGTCCCTACATAGAAACATACAGTGGTAAATTTAAATTATTCAGGTGCAGCCATTAAAATTTGGTCTCACTAAAGCATGAGAAGTTCACACCTCTAAAATTAGCAAGTTACACTAGATGTAATCAGAGATGAAAACTACTTCTTAAAAATAGAAATTAAGACTCTGTTGTAGTATGCAAGGGATATTAATAAAGTGAATTTAACTCTGTGACATTTTAATGTGAGCTTACTAAGCAGTCTACAAATTAATGGTAGCCCTTTATTTTCCAAATATCAGACAAAAATGTTTAAAAAAACCCCACAAAACAACACAAACCCACAAACTTTCTCCACTTTTACAAATGCAAATTCTAACCCAAGTCTTCACTTAAGAGCTCAGTTTCCATATTAACAACTTCAGAACAAGTTAATTCAATCAACATCTGTAATAGTGGTATAAGGCAGAACAACCTTTGCTTCCTCATTGCCAGAGGCTAAAGTCAGGGAAAGTGGCAAGACAAGTTATGCGTCTGCAGGAACAGGGACCAGTGCTGAAACTCCCAATGCAGCTGCAGCTCCCAAGGTAGCATCAGTCACAAGCAAGCAGGCACAAATATTAACTACACAGTTACACTTGAGGAGTAATGAACATCAGGCAAAAGTTTCCTTAACTCAAGACGCTGATTTGAACCATTGCATTGTAGATAAAGGGTAAAAAAAATTTCCTCAGTTCCCTTCTTTCACACATTCTCTTCAAAATGTCCACTGAGAAATAGCAAAAGCAACTACATACTTAAAATTATGAAGCACATTCTGAAAAGACACCATAAGTTTTGGGAATTCACTGACAGATCATGCTGAAGAAGCACTTACAAGGGGAGCTATCATGTTCTTGCTCTGAGGATTGGAATAGAGGAAATTAGAAAATCATCATAAAGACTAAAGTTTCAAAGGAACTAGGACACAGTATCATGTCTTCATAAGGCCAGTTTTTATGCAAGCTACATCACATTTTCTTAAGCAGCCTCTAGTTGGGACCTGTCAGAGTGACTTAGTACAAATTCTATACATGCTTTAATACAACGGCAGTGCTCCAAGGCAGTCTTTCCACCTCCAAACTTGAGCTATCTTCTCCCTTCTAACCCTTCTGCCCTGTTATATGGGTTCCTTTTTTAGCCACCTCTACTCTACAAAATGAACACAACAGCACTAATAATTGTCAGTGCCTGGGCATAAAGTAGCCTCAGATCAACAACATGTAAGAGTGATGCTGAAAATTTACCACACAGTACTTCTAGCCAAGATGTGAAGACTCACTGCACATGCTCAAACGCTACACAACTTTCTGTCCTAGTCTTTGAATCCTAGACTCCTGCTCCTTTGGGAGGATTTGTTTTAATTGACAGAACCTGCCAGAAAGGTTAAGGTGGACTGAGATCCATCAGACATGTAAGGAATAATAAACTGTCTTATATACGTCCTATCAGTACATCTTTTGATGGCAAAGCCAAGGTGAACTCCTTAAATCTTTAGAAAAACATACAGCAAAAACCCAGCTTACTTCAGTACCAAAGTAGTACTGCATATACACAAAGAAACATGTTCAATCACACGTTCTAATTCCATGTTCTAAAAATGCCTACATAACTTTCTGCCTTAGGCTTTTCAGAAATCAGGTTCTGAGTTTCTGAACCTTGTGATGCCTACTTGATGAAAGAATGATTTATTTATTTATCAGCAACATGTACAATGAGACAACACAAATACTTTACTGTGTCTGTGTGCTCCCAGTTCCTGGCACTAAAACCTTGTCTCTTTCTCCCTACTGAGTGCTAAAAGTTCATAAACGCCTCTCTTTATTAATTAGATTATTACAAATAGCCTAGGTAGAAGGCCTAATCCTGAACCACTGAAATTACCCAGTGGTGCTGCTGATTTACCCAAAAGCAGGACACGGCTGATGGGAATGCCCTGGTACTGGTCTCATCTGCTTGCAGCCTCAAGTCTCCCACCAGACAACACATGGAAGTCAGTACCAATCTAATCCCAATTCAATGCACCACTAATAAAGTGCCAAATGCTGGTAAACACAGTATTATTAGAAGCACATATTGCTACCAGTAGTAATAAAAGTCCTTATAGATTTACAGAAGCAATCTTTTACTTCCTTGCAGTAACAATAAGGAAAACTTTAAAATGACAAGTCGCACACGCTGGTATTTTTTCCACCTTTCTTTCTTTACAAAAAAAATAACCAAGGAAAACCAAGCAAGCAACTTTTCCACAATTTAATTCTGGTTTAGTTACACAGAGGAACATAATGCATTTCTGTGAGGTAACATACCGTACTGCCAAATTTCTGAGCAACCAGAGACCAATGGTCTCTATGCATAATGGTGAAGCTGGCAAAAGACAGTAGATTTCCCCCCCCTTCCCTAAATGTTTTCCTAAAACAGCACGGTTATGCATAAGTAAAATGAAGATTCAGCAATATTAAGAATGCTCTGTGCAAGAGGGAGAGCCAGAAAAGCATTTTGCTTTTCTGCCTAATGAAAAGAACTTTAAGTCCCACTCAAGAGTTAAAGTTGATTTGGCACAGATGCCTAGGCAGTACATACATCTAGTTCTATAATGCATGCAAAAATGGTGAACATCTTTTATGCAGTGCCTGCAAAACCAACTGCCACACAGCTATTTAGACTGGATTTAGTCTCTCACAGCTTCAGATGCCCACCTTTATGTGATTTAATTTAAGCTTTGTCCTGGCTTGAGTGAGAACAGAACTAACTCTGTTCAGTGATTTTACTTTCCAGCTCAGTTCTTCTAACTGCCTGCACTGTCCAAAGTTAGCAGCTTGTTTCCACAGACAGCATCTGCTCCTAGCAATGCCAATGCCCCATACTGCTAAAGGATTGGTGTGCAGCCCAAGGCCACTGCTGGATCTTGTGTACCACATTGGGGGTGCAGGAAGTGAAAGGCTGCACCTGCAGGGAGGAGTGGACAGGACAGGTGACCCTGAACTGACCAGTGAGGGATCCCAGCCCATAGATGTCATATTCGGTATAAAGCTGAGTGATCACGAGGGTCTTGTCCTCTTGGCCTGCTTTGCTGGTTTCACTCAGCTTGGCTCGGGTCCTCTTTGAGTTTCTTCCTCAGAGCATCCACGGAGGACTCTATCCATTCCTCTTTTGATCCTGATTCTGTACCTGAATCTGGTACCAGAATCCAGTTCCTGAACACAGTTCCCATCTGCTGCTGGGCCCAGTCTGGGACTTTACTGATGCCTGCTCCACAGCATCAATGGTGATGGTGATGTAATTAATATGGACTCTTATTACTTCTGGTAGCAGGGGGTTTGGGTTTTATACTGCTTTTGTATATACTCCATTTTTATTATTATTATTTCAATTTTCATTCAAGCTGTTCTAGTTTCCTTTTCTAAATGCTAAGTCCCTTATTCCCTTTCTCTTCCCCTTTGGGGAGGGGGGCGAGGGGTTAACAGGGGGGGTTAATTATAGGTCTAAGGGGCTGCCCTGAACCTAAACCATGGCAAGCTTCTACTAAATCAACAGAGATCAGAGAGGTCACTTGCAAGAACTGCACACCTCTCAGCTACAGCGGGTGCCCTACACAGCTACCTTAGAGCAAATGCCCAGCTTCAAACAGTTACACAAGACTTCCATAATTTATGGTGAAGAAGCACCTATTGCAGATAGCCTGCTTGATGTGGAAAGCAGGAACTTGCACCTGCTGCATATTTTTGGATCTCCAGAAAAAGAGTCAGAGGTGGTTTTATTTTGGTTGCGTTTTCTTTCCTCTGTGTGTTTTCTTTTTGTTTTATTGTACTGTTTGTTTCAGTGTCCACCCAGATGGCTAACGATTCTGAAGTATGCATCCTTCACAGTATTCATCCCCTCCCCTGTCCATGCTAGGAGAAATGAAATTCTCTTCAGAGGTTAAACAACTCCAATCATTACACAAGGGCTGAAAGCTGCCATAGTAGCTTGAACCCATGTCACCAGAGCTTAGGGCTAACACTGTCACTACTGCTCCAGACTTCATCTCAAAACACAGATTCTCTCCATGCAAATCAGTGAACTTCAACCTGCTCTGACATAACTGCCACACCACATAATGGCACAGAGCACACAGAGATTACACTAGCTGACTCTCTCAAGTCTAAACAAGAGTAACGGAAACAAGGGCTTGGCTATTTGTTTCCAAATACCACAAGTGGGTGTATCTTCATTGCAACAGTACTTCTTCAGAATTAAAGGGCAGTTTGCATATATGCTACAGTGTAATCTATCTATTCACTAATAAATGAGAAATTACACTAAAATATACATGAAAGGTGGCAACAGAGGTCAAAACATTTGGTGAAAGAACAAGCTACCACACTCAAAGCCCAGCTTCCCAAACGTACAAGAATATCACAGCTTCTGGCATGAACAAATCATAAACAAAAGCTTGACACCAAGTTTTATGAATGTCACTAGAGATTACACTTCATCGCTTTCAGATTGAGCTTTGTCAGTTCATGTCTTACTTATCCTCTGAAATTCACCTGCAATCCAAGACTTTCCAGTTCCTTGGTAAAAAGAAGGAAAAAAATGTTCCTTAGAGACAGAAAAAATCCAAACCAAAACACATAGAAAATAAAGGTGCATTTTTTTTTTTTTCTTTAATTCAATTTATATTGCAAGACACAATGATGCCCCTCAGGTAGAAATCCATAGGAAGCCAGCTTCATAAATACCAGAAATAGAAGATTTTCTCAATGAGATCTCTCTGTACACTATAGAGGGAATACTATAGGATTTAACACTAGAAGACACACCAGAACGACTTGCCAGTGGCACACCTCCTTTACTGGTATCAGTGAGCATCCAGCTCTTACAGACTGTAATGCTCCCTGGTGCTTCCCAAGACAAATTACTTACGACGACACCCAGACAGTTTATGGGAACAAAGCACGCAAGGGCCAACAAGCACTCAGGACTAGTTCATATACCTACTGGCAGGGGAGAAACTCTCACTGGTAACCACAGATCTCATTGTCTTCACTCTTCTTATATCTTCCTCAGATCTCATTAATAAAAGCTTTCGTCTTGCATCCTTCCCATGCCTCTGGTACAAGTCTACCAAATCCAATCCACTTGCACAGGACAGAAGGAACATAATTCTTGCACAGATCATGGGCCCTCATCAATACCAGCAGTACCTGCTTGTGGTGATGCCTGAGTGTCACCTGTTGCATGAATTCAGGTGTAAAAAAAGGGCTCCATTGTAGAGACCATCACAAAAAGCTGAGCAGGACAACAACTTAAGACTAAAGCTTAAGAGGCAAACTCACTGTCAATATTCTGGACCCATTTTAGCACAACAGGAGTCTGGCAGCTACTGAATCACTCTGCTACCATTTACTACCTGGCTTTAAAAGAGACTTTTTATATATAAAAGCTATATACTTAAAAGAGTAGCCCATTAAGTGTCATCTTAGGAGGTGGCCATCATCCTTCTCTTGTTCAGCAAAGCAAAGTTGTGCTATTTGCTCCAAAAATGGACTGCTTACAGGTGACAAGCTGTAGCCATATTTCTTCCTTAAGATATGGGGGGAGGGGTGGCTGAACAAAGATAACCACTTTTTCTGGATGTGGAAGAAAGAAATCAGAAAGCTGGTGAGGTGAAGAGATACCTTGCTGATCTAGCAACAAATATCAGGGACATCCATGACACGGCTGACATGACATCATGACAACATGGATTGTGTTATCCCTGCCAAAGCCTCTAGTAAAACAAAGATTCCTAACATACCAAGAGTGACACGCTCCCATATTACGCACATGCATCAGTAACTGGAGCAATACCAAGTACTGACGCATTTTATTTTCAAGGCATGCGTGAAGTCAAGAAGGGAAACAAGAAAATGACACCTGGCCTTTGTAATAAATTTTTAGCCTGATTCTAGCCAAGTCCCCATTTTTCACACTCACTTCAACACAACGGAGGGTATTCTTAGTGCTTTGTGTACAAACACACCAAAAAAGAAAAAAAAAACCAACACAGGAAGCTAATTCAAGAAGCACAGTCGAGTTTATTTTACAAGACCAAAGAAAATCTAAAGGCATAAGATAGAAGATGCACCCTCTTCATAACCCAGCGTATCAGAACATTACTGGTAAACAGCAGAACTGAGACAAGTATGAGAAGAAAGGATTCGGGAAGATGACATTTGGCAAAAACTTTCCTGCAACAAAATGCCTTAACAAAAAGACTTATCACAGGAGCAATATACATTTCTTGCTTAACTTTAACTGTATTTTGTCACTCTCGTGCTAACATTTTATTATCTTTTCTTCCCATGTGTCCTGCTGCCAACATCAAGAAGCATTTCTCCTGTCCTTTCCTGGTTAGTGTAATTCTCATATTTGAGCTCATGTTTCTTCTAGACTTACAGAGGATAATCTATTAACTTAGAATAACAAAACAATTATAATATATTGACACTAATAATTCAGTGTCCACACAGAGCACAAATATCAAGGTGTGGATTCAAAGGTGCCAGACCAGTACATTCAAAATTTACTGAAGCTGGAATTCTGTGTCTCACTTGCATCATCTACACCATTTAGATGCTTCTCTCAAAAAACCTAAACTAAACGAACTAAACCAACAAACAAATGAAAATTAAACCAAAACCAAACAACACAAACAAACCAACCCAAAACAAACCAACCAAACAAAAAAAAAACCACGACCAAAAACCACACACAAGATTCAACCAATAAGGGAGAGAGAAAGTGGGATTGACTCCATTCTGGACAGAGCATATGAAGTCCCACCTCTATTCATCACTCCATCATGTCTCCCTGTTATCATTTCCATCCCTTGCCCTGACCATGCCCAAACAAAAGCTACTGGGAGCTGACCAGTCACGCCCACGCACTTTCCCTGCCCCTCAGCCCTGGAACAGGGAGCTAGGAAGCCTGGCATTGAGAGGGGTGCAGAACCTGTAAGCACAATATGACCACAGTTAGAGCGAAGGAGGTGCATGCTAGGATGCTGCTACAGGACTTGATCCAAGATAGCTCTGAGCAGCTCTGGGAAAGATGGCAGGGTGAGGTGGCACCTGCAATGCTGCAGGCTGGAGGAGAAGATGTGAATGAGTGCACAGTCAAAAGTTGTTGTTGGCCCTTCTTAAGTAAGGAGGGTTCCTCACATCTGATCTAGGCAACTCTTACTCAACAAAATATGTTTTTTCTAACATTGTTTCTGAGACTAGTCCTAGTTTTGATCCTACTGTTTCAAAGCTTCCACCTTTCCTTGAAGCTATTTGCAGTCTACAACCAGAGCTTCTTGTCTACTGCAATGCCAAACACAGGCAATGACCTCCAGAGGCTAACTGCCACCTCTCATTTGATGTAAATTCATCTCCTAGGAAGCAAGGGCAAGGCAATGAATCTTCGGCAGTCCTTAGCACACTTCCAGTACAGCATGCTACTGAGCTCTACTGCCAGCCCCGAATCAGGAAAATGGTAAGAGTCAGTTCCAGTTGGTCTGTGAGTTGGATCTCTGGGCGTCACTCACCTGTACAGACACGCTGGTATGAAGCAGCACATTATCTGCATATTTATATCATTTTGCATTTGAACAATGAGCACTAGCTTGATTGTAATTTCTGCATTACTTATGCTGGAATAACTTGGATTAAAAAGAGAAGTGAATGCTGTAAAACCAGAGAAACTTGCTACATCATTTTAACCTTCCAAGGCTTCTCTTCCTTTCACAGTAATTATTGTAACGTAGCACTGAAAACCTGCCACAAAATTCACTTAGATTTAAAAACTAGTAACCTAAAGACCCCAAAGAACTGAACCTTCACACTTCCTCTACTTAAGTTTTTGGTGGTGGCAGGCAACATTGGGTTTTTCCTAAGAATGGAGGACTTACACTTCCACCAGCTCTACACAAGGCTTTGTCTCACCTTCTATATCAACACCTCCTGCGCACGTCAACTGACACCAGAGCACTGCAGTCTTCCCTATGTTTAAAACACCAACTTCCACCATAATGCTTCATCTTCAACAGAAAAGTCTTGCTTTAAACACAGGATTAGCAAATCAATTAAAAAAATAAAAATCACACAACATAGATAATCAGAGTGTTTACTTATCGCAGTACTTATATATTTTTATATATATATATATATATACACACACACACACACCAGCTGCTATTTTTGTCACAACTTTTGCCAGGAAACTAAACAGGTTTCCATACATTTTTAGCCAAACCCACTACAAAAGCATTTATTTACAAATCAAAACCAAAAGATGAGAACCCACCTACACCATCCTGGTTTAAGCTAGATGAGAATGTAATACAAACTGAAAGTAGCAACTACCATCCTGTAAAGAACATTTAATATGTAGAGAATTTTCCATAAGGCTGTTCTAATTAATCTCAGATTGGTTCCATAGGCCACTGATGTCAATCAAAAGTTTCAAATGGATTCAGCACTATTTGGATCACATTTTTATTAAAATAAAATAGAATTAAATAAAATAGAATTAAAATTCAAGAGCACAGTGTTAATTCTTTGCATTCCCATGTAACTTCCTCATCCAGAGCTACTGAAACAAAAATTGACAGAGGAAGGTAACTGTTACTAAACTGTATACAATTAGGTAAACCAAGGAAAAGGTTTACCTAATATGGTAAATATTAGGTAATATTTATATAATATGATAGTATGCCTACTATCATAAAGACTAACATAGAAACATTTAGAATGGATGCCAATATTTTATATCAAAGGTCCATTAGAGTACACCATAGTCTGTGTCCAACACAGTGATAACTAAGAAAACATTATTAGCAGTAGCTTCTGTAACTTCTGTTCTCTGGAATTCTATCCAGTTGCAACAACTAAACAGAACGATAATAAAGAGGGCCAGTTCTCAATATTCTGAAGCCTTTTCAGATTATTTATAAACAACAAAACAAAACCCCAGAAACAAACCAAAAAAAAAAAACCAAAACCCCACCAACAGAAAGCCTCATTTCAGCTTTCTACAATAACAGCATCACAGATCATGATCTGTAGGTGTTCTTTATTACCTCAGACAGTAGAGACACCCCTCCACTCTCACCCTTGTCCCTAAATTAAACCTTGGATTAGGTATGACAATATAAAAAACTGTCTTAGGGGAGTTCTTGCTCACTGAGTGCCTGAAAAAGGTTGGCTGCACAGCTACAAGCTATCCCAGTTGCATACCAGGTCCCACATGTCAAGGCTTTAGAACAGCAGGTTTATTTTTGCCTTTGCCTATTAATCCTCCACTCTTCTTAAGGGGAGAGCAGAAAACCTATCTACAAGCCTCATTAGCAATAGTGCAAACGCTCTTTAGCAAAGTTTCTCTATCTGGATACATAAATGAAAAAAAATTACATTCCACCATTCCCCACTACCACATAGATATTCATTGTGTAGGTGAAGACAAAAAGCTACGTGCTTGCTAATGCTGCCAGAACAACTAAAACTGGACAACAGGCAGAGGTAATCTTTTTACCTTGGACAATGTTAGATGTCAAACTCAGCCAAAACATTAAAGGCTCAGCATCTATGCTGATATTGTGCCAGGTGGTGCCTACTTAAAGCCTCACCTACGGTGATGATGACAATAAGCAAGCTAGGGATCTAGAGCTGTTGGCATCCCCCTACATCACCACTGGCAACCTGACAGAAGGACAATTACAAGTCCTTCAAAAAGAAAGCAAACCAGAAGGTTGGTGATTTTCCCTCAGTGACTTTTTTTTTTTAATTATACCTAACATTTAAAAGGTCATAATAGATACCCCAGTCCTGCTAGATGTCCCAGACCTGCAAGCAATACCATCCATTGCAACAAGGATGAATCAAAAGCACAGCAAAGGAGACGCTGTACAGTCTTCAGAGACATTAATTTTCTAGATGGAGACAAAAACAAACAAACAATGAAAAAAAAGCCAAAACCCAAACTAACCAACCAAAAAAAACCCCACAAACAAAGCAAACCAAACTATGACAGGAATACCTAAGTATAAACCTTCCAAACAAAAAAATCATCTTAAACCTTGTAAAAGAACATGCATCCCCACTTCTATTGTTTTAAACTGTCTTTTTGGATTGGAAGGGAGAAGTTGGATTGGATGAGAATACAACCTTTATGGCTTATAACTACCAAAATAGTTCACCTTTCAGGATGAGGGGAGCACAGCAATACTGTACTAAGCTGCACAGCAACAATTTCCTCCTTCATTTTGCTTGACACCAACAAATTACACCTAACACTGACCTTTAGCTCTTGGGTGTATTTAATCCCAAAATTCAATGTATACAAAAAAACCCAACAACTTTGAAAGCTTTCTAACATTCCTTTCTGGCTCTAGAAAAAAAATAAATTAATAAATTACAGTTTTCCAAACAGTTCTACAATGGCAAAACATTCATAACACGATTACTGTTTTAAATCAACGAACCAGGCTTTTCTTCAGCTGTTATCAACTAATCTGTCTTTTTGGGCTCATGTGACAATTATGGCTTTCCTTTCTTACTTCCAATACCCCTGCATCGTGCAGCCTACTCTTTGACAGGTTTCACACATTTCTAGATATGCTTTGGATTTAAAACCAATGCTTGGAGGTCTTAACAATGCTCTGTATCATCAAATTATCTTCTTCTTATGTCAAAACATGAGGGAACTGTGGGAAAAGTATGCGTAAGTTCTTTGAGCACAAAGTATCTGGAGGTTTGGTTACAAGTGACAAAAGCTCAGAACAAGGATTTCTTCTACACTGATCTTTAAAGGAACACCAGGAGATTAAATCTCCATTTCTCCTAAAATTGTGGGTGAAGTGGTTTGTTGGTTTGTGTAGAGAGGTTTTTTTTGTTGTTTGGTTTTGGTGTGGTTTTGTTTTGATCCTTCAAGGTCCCTTTATGTTACTTCCTCTACAGGATTACTACAGTACTACAGATTTTAAGAAATAAAGGGATTTCAAGGACAGATGATGAAAGTGATTAGAGGCTTAGAAAGACTTCCATATGAGGTGAGATTATTAAAAAGACTGTCTCACTTAGAAACAAGATGAATGGGACCAAAAGAGAGACGTGGAAAATGAGAAAGAACATTCCACCGAATATTTTTTCATCTGTAGAAATCAAGTGCATTTCTGTATTCTTTTTAAGTGTAAGCTTTTCTCTGTGTATGTGTGAGATCATGTAGCAATCACTTCATCCACAAAACATTAATTCTTTTGCTAGTTTCACTGAGACTGAAAGGACAAGAAGACTGAAATTATGATTCTCTGTTTGTTAATAAATTAACCACATCTGTTCCAGGCAAGTTAGGGTTTTTTTGTCTGTTTTTAAATAAAGGAAGAATTCTTACCATTTCAAATACATATCTACCTAGTACTAGTGAAGTTCTGAATAGGCTTCAATGTGTGAGAAATTACAGAGTTAGGAGTTCCTGAATCTCTCTCTGAAGCATCTGGTACTTGTTAAAAGCAGGTCATATCATTGCATAGACTTCTGATGGGATGCAGTGAAGCAACACATGTATTTTAGTTGTACTAGCAAAGAATTTTTCTCCTATGTACATTTAAATCTATAATCCTGATGAAATATGGAAGATTCTTGTTCTGCAAAGGGTAAGAGAATAAGAGTGAAGTGCAATGCCTTCATCGGCGTTGAGTACACAGGTTTCTGAGGTCTAAATAGGATAACCAGGGGAGCATTCAGAGATGACTGCTTTAACAGAGCCTTGAAAGGCAGTCCTGACACAACGCTCTAGGAACAGAAGTCAATACAACGAGACCTAAGTTAGCAAAGCCAAGATAGTTTGAGCATCAGGAATGTTAGTATTGCAATTGCATACACCTCTGCACATACTTACTGCCAAATAGACCTGGTGTAGCCAAAATCTGAGCACCTCTATAGTCTCCCACAGTACTCCCAAGTCCCTAAAGAAAGCACCACTGCACTCTAGCTGTTCTGCAAGCTACATTCCAGCAAGAAAAGTACTTGGTGCATGACAGCTAAAAATGCAACCCTTGATCCCAAATCTTGTCTTACTTCACAGCTTTGGTCCTGATTTTGAAAGATTTGGATTAGCTTTCAAAGTGTTGCAGGAATTGATTAATAGTGGATGTGAAGCACAGTGAAGTCACAGCAACTGGCACTAGCAGCAGTGAACTGAAGCACTTTGCAGAGCTGCATTTTCCACATTGACTCCACCTGTGCCACCAGAGTGAGCTGCAGTAATTCAGGTTATAGCGACCAGACACTATTGACAAGGAGAGGCAGGAAAAGTCTCCTGAAAGCAGACCCTTCTTAACGCTGGGGACGGATGACTTACCAGAACCAAGGTAACCACACGGCTGTAAATCTATACCCAGCATATAATACCAGAACTGTAAAGCACTGATACCATTACACTACAAGTAATAGCGGTTTCATACCCTGCTCTGTGCTGCTGTGCACAGCAACTCATCCAAGGAAGAGAGCAGGAATCCAGCCTCTCTGTCAAAATACTTGGCCTCCTTAGGCAGCAATGACTCCCCCCACATTGAGAATGGCCCAGCTCTTCTTCCTTAAAGCATATTGTCTCTTTCAGGCACTGGGAACTTTGCAGAAAATGTGGCACAGGGTTCATTGGAGAGTTGTTAGCAGAGCCCAGGATATCTTATACTTGAAACAGCCTCAGAGAAGAAGGTATTGAACAGACCTGTTGCCTTACACTGAAGGAGCCTTTTAACTGCAGCAGGATTTTTAAAAATCCTTTTCCTCCCAGATGCTACCATTTACAGTCTCAGGCAGCTATATTCATAGTAAGTTGTTCTAGCACTTGTGCTAACTGAATTAGATGCCTTCCTGTGGTACTACACAGCTGCAATTTTGGAACTGTCTTTTTTCCTGTCCATAAAGAAGGCTTCACTTGCTCATAAGAAAAATCCTTAGATGGGCTTAAAAGACACAGGCAGTAACCCTTAGGGCTGGAGAAGTCCTTCAAAATCTGCCCACCTAAAAACTTAGTAGCCTGTATTACACAGACTATGAGATCCAGTAACTATTTTGACACCTCTCTTTTTTTCCTCAGGCTTTATTAAATGGATCTCACCCTATTTACTATATACTGTCCCTATCCTGATGACAAAACCAACTTCAAGGCTTTCTTCACACACTCAAGTCTCCCTAGCTTCAACGGCAGCTTTAACTCCACCTGCTCTGGTGCTTTTTATTTAGTCTTGAAAAGAACAGCATCCTGCTTCCTTGCTTCTTTCGTACACAACACAACAAGTCCTTGCTGCTCCAGAGCCTATTTCCATCCCCCTGGTTAAAGCAGGATTTTGAAATTATCCAGGCAGTTTACCCAGGAAAAATTCTCATTTATCCAGAAAAAGCACAAATGGATTTAATGCAGGCTCTTGCCATCACCTGGAACATACAACCTACTGCTACCACCTCTAGCAATTGTATTATGAGTTCTGTGATATCTGACGCAACTTGAAAAGCCCAAACCCTGGAGCACTGCAATTACATACTACTCTACAAACTTGTTACAGAGTTATATTTCCAGTTCCCATGGTTGCAGGAAGGAAAGAACAGGCTAATCCCAATTTAAAAAACCCCAAAATCAGACAGAAGCTCACTGTTTTCGTAAAATTGTCTTAAGTGGGAGATTTCTTTTTTTAAATTTTTCAATATACAACTACAATACGCAACACTGAATGTTAGCCGTGATACTTTATGCTTGTATCAGCTAGATCATAAACCAGAGAATTCAGGTTTAACTCTTAAATATACCAAAAAATCATCCTTGAAAGTATGTAACTCTCTTCCCTAGCCACAGTAAGCTGTGCACATTATTCTTACTAGAACAAACTAGTGAAACAATGAAGAAAAACTCATCAGTTCAACTAAGAGAAAACCAAAGGAAATACCTAAATTTTTTTACTGGTTTATGATTAGCATGTGCACCCAGTTTACGGTTTGAAGAGCATTACAGACTCCAGAAGTAAAGCTTTAGTGTACAGAGTTACCTATTTTCACAACATTTCATTATGCAGCAACAATCTGAAGCACACCATCTCCTTTCCAGCACTGTTAGTTTAGGGCTGGAGGGATGAAAAGTACCGCTAAGGTGCAATATAGAAAAAAAAAGAAAAAAACAAAAAGAAGCTTTCGTCCCCCAAACTAGTCTTCCCTCACAAATAGCTAATCCCTATGCTTCAAACTGTAAAGCTCATTTATTAGAACATGCAGGATCTCAGCATAGAAACAGAGTTTCTGCTAGCAACTCAGGTCAGCTAGAGCAACCTCCTTTTCCTTCATATCTTCCTGCAGCATGTAGGAAGAAAGAAACATTTGTTTTACACCTATTTAAGCTAAGCATTTAGGTAATTGTATATTAACTAGAAAGCCAGTTACCTTCAGCAGCAGGACATTCACCACAATGGCTACTCTATATACAAAAGGATCACGAGTGTTGCCTATACATGTTATCATATATGGTATGAACAAAACACCAACATAGTAAGATAGATGAAGAGTAAGTTAGTAAGCTAGATGAACTTGCCAGCAGACCAGAAGAAAAATTATCCCATAAGTCCATACACATATACCCATATATAAGGGTATACAGTATATTCTTACTTCATCCCCAGCTCACACAGGTACACCTTTTCTGCTGATCTCCAGCCCTGCCACCGTCCCCTAAGTTACTTCAGGAAGGGAACAGTCATCATTCTCTGCTGCTAAATACAATCACCTGATCCAGTTTATTAAGCAGACCTGGAGAAACTAGACCAAAACCAAGTATTCACCGGTGTGCCCTAGACACGGAGTCACTTCATTACATCATCAGCGCTGTTGACTTTGGTGAGTAAGTTCTCCGCCACTCTTGTCTCCAACTAGTTTCTACTGCACGTATATCTCGAGCATCGGTTTCTGTTATGTCAACATCCAATTCATTCTATTTTCCTATACCAAGGAGTACCTCGAGCAAGTATACGAAAGAAACACAGATAAGAAATAAAACTTCCTTTCTGCTCGGCGACCTGCCGAGGAACAGCCCGTGGGCTGGCAGCTGTCTCTCCCCGCTCGGCACCCAGCTCCACCGCCCTCTCTTCTCCTCCCCGGACCGCCGGCTCCCGAGGGTGACCCCGGCAGCCTCTCCCCGTGCCCTCACCCGCGTCTTGCGGCGCCGGTGCCGCTCGGGATCCGAGTACGTCCTGTCCACGGCCAGCGCCGTGTCGCTGCCCGGCATCGCTGCTGCTCTGCCGCCGGCCCCAAGCCTGCGCGCAGGTAGAGGTCCCGCCGACAGCCGCCCGCCCGACAGCCCGAAAGCCACGGTACCGACAGCGCTTACGGCTGCCGCTGCCAACGCCGGGAGGAGCGGGCACGCCCCTCGGCTGCTCCTCAGCCGGCACACCCGGGTTAACCCCTGAGCGCCCCGGCTCCCGCCGCAAGCGGCAAGGCCGGCGCCGGCCGCGCGTTGTGGCGCCTGGCGGCCGGGGCTGCGGGATTTCCAGCGCCCTGCGAGACCGGGAGAACCCGGAGGGGTGAGGAGGGTGGGAGTGAGCTTTACCTAGACAGAGTGCGACACAAATCGCCTGCCCCCCCCGCCTTCTTTCATTTTAAAGGCGGGCGCTTGGGAGGAGGGAGCAGGAGCCGGGAGCAGAATGAGTTCCAGGAGGTATGGCCGGCCGGGTGACAGCCTCGTTCCTCCTGCTGCCCACCGCTGCTTTGGTCCAGGCTTTTTGGTCCAGCTCTTGGAGGGAGTTCCCTTCCGGATAAACTGACATGGCCATCTCGACTAATGTTAAAAGAAATCTAAACCCTGTGGCTACAATGAAACCCCACAAAACGTAGCCCATCCTAAAAGTTCCTAAGTCCAAAGGGGAAAACAAGGAAGAAACCAGAAGTATTAAGTACGTTACTCCTTCCTAGGCAGGCTCACCTGTAAGGGTTTGACCAGCAATGTAAGGCACCCTGGATGCAGCCGAGTGCTGCTGCTGGGAAGCCCTTGATACCCAAAGCTCCCCACAATAAGCATGTTATAAAAATTCTGTCAAGCCAACTAAATTATCACAGGCTGTATTTTCCAAAGTGGTCAGTGGAGCACAGCAACCAGTTCAGTCCCTATTTCCACATGTTACCAATATGAGACAAAACCTTCAGTGTTCTAGCACAGGGGAGCTTCAAACCATACCTGTGAACAACCAAGGCAAACGTGTTTTCCAGGGCGTGCGTATGCCAGTGTACTTAAATTCCTAAGAGCTGAGTTGAGTTACGGACTGGTTTTTGCATGTATCTTCAGAAACACTGCTGAGAAAAAGTTTAAAAATGGGAAATGATTTCTTTGGTCCTTCAGCTCTGATGTGAAAGTTAATTCAGGACTCAGAATGTGCCAGAGGGTGGGGAACTCCAGAGGTAAAGGTCAGTAAGAAATTAAGTAAGCAAATGTTGTGGGTTTGGGGTTTCCACTAAAGTCATAATTGCACATTTCCAAAGGGGAGTGTACAGTTTCCAGCACCTAGGATGAAACATCCTTATTTCCTCAGAAAACTTCAGGAGTTCCTTTTAAGCCCTGCCAGATGTAGTTGATCAAAGCATAGAGAGGGTAAGTAGCTGGAAAAGGGGCATGTAAAAGGCTTCAACTGCTTGGCTCTTTTGTAATCCAAGGCTTATTATAAATCAGTTTATTCAAAAGTTTATGAGTTTTACTTAAATAATATCAGATTTATTTAAGTTATATCAGCAGACTAGCCACAAAATGATGAAGCTTCTCTTCAAGATGAAAAGAGGCAGGGATGTGTAATACATATTTAGAGGCATATCGTGTGTGGTTGGGCTCAGCAGTATTAACATACCTACTAATATATTTACAAAGAAAGCACTCTCTCCTAGTGTAGCTTCTAAGAAGAGAGGATAATACGATTAGTCTCAGAAAACCTCAGTGTTGCATTAGTCAGAGCTTCTAATCAAGCCTGTGGGCCCATTTGATTGGGCACTGCTCTCAGGGGTGACAGTTACTGCCACGCGTACCAGCAACAACATCTCCCATGTCCTGCACCAGCACCAAAGGCCCTGACACTGCACAGTCCCTGGATGAGCTATGACCATGGGCCAGTGGGCTGGGTGACAAGGCCCACAGCAGCAAGTTGTGGTGGAGCAGAAATAACTGCCTGGGTAGAAGCACCTGTCCCGCAGGTCAGAAGAACCCTTCCAGACAAGCTGAATTAGGAGCTGTTGCCATCTTAGCAGTCTCTGCAGGTGCAGCACTTTGCAAATGTCTCAATAAATGGTTCTTTTCATATGCTGGAGTCAAATCATCTGCATCTTCAAATCGTAAGTACACCAAACCATGGTGCCATGGAATTCTGTGCTCAGTCAAAGGCTGCTCTTTTGCCCCTTTATCATTCTGCTCACACGTGTGCCCCTAGGTCCTCCCTGGCCTGGAGCAGGAGCAGAAAGACTGTTATGTCATTTTTGCAAAATACATTTCATTTTGCTTGGCTGAGCAAAGAAAAGCCCCCCTTCTCTTGTGCACACAGTTGATCTGTACAGCTCTTTCCCCACTCCAAGATGGAGACACAACTCCCTGAGCGTGGCAGAATACGGCACAGTGCAGAACTTCTGACAGCCTCACCAGCTACTCCTCTCACTGTTATTTTCAAAAGCCCACAGAGTTTGAATAAATGCTCTTCCCACACACTGCACCTATTCCCAACTGAACCTTCAACCCACTAAAGCAAATCATTCCAGATATTGGCAGGAAAATGAGGCTGGACTCACAGTGACATAAATAGAAGTGGTAGCCAATAGATGAATTCTCTCATCCTTTGTTCTTCTCGCAAAGTATTTTTAAAATTCATTTCCACAGTTTAAATTAATGATAAAAGCATTAAATCATCCCAGCCATCCATGTGGCAGTTTTAAAGTTCAAGTACCTCAAAATCCCTCCCTGACTGCTCAGCTGTCCTGAGAAGCAGAGAGTAATTTCATCCTTTTGCAGTGCTTTCCCTCCCTTCAGCATGCTGGAATGCTTAACTCCTGATATTTACATTATTTTGCCTTCCTTTTTAAAGTGATCTTTTTAACAATAATGCCAATTAGGAATCAAAGTTCTGGTTAGACTTCAGATGGCTGTACATGGGGGTACACCAGTGTATTTGGGTTTCAGAGGGACCGAGATGAATACTGGTTTTGCTTGCACTGCCCTGTTTTCTGGAAAATCCCATGTGTGGAGGGGCAGCAGAGGCACTGCCCAAAGCAGGCCTACCTGGTGGAGCCTGAGCTTTCTACAGATGACTCCTGCCTCACTCTTTCCTGTGTAAGCTGCATTTTTGCCATCCCTCTCCTGCTGCTTGACCCAGCACAGCAGACACAGCAGTCCCACTGTGAGCCATGAATTATCTGTACTGACTTATGCATAGGTCATGGAGGCAGAAGCAGCAGCGGTGGCGACAGGGGGATTGCTTCTCAAAACCCAACTCACACACAATGTAATTCTGTAGATGGGGTCATGCATACACACTAGGATGTATCACGAGAAAGGAAACCTTTATGGAGATGGAAGGCATGGAACTTCTGTCATTAAGAGGCTGGCTTGAGGTTTGGCTCCATTCTCTTTTCAGATTTATCATGAAACTGGATCTTGGCAATTTACTTTACTTTTTGGGCTTCCACTGTCACGTTCGTGAAAGGAGAAGCACAACAATTCTTCTGTGGAGAACCTTGAGTTCTCGGGAATTAAAAATGCTATTATTAAATGTTGTGTTCTGGTATCTGTTGGGAGAAATTAAACATACTCTGCTGAGACTGTGCTGGCAAAGGTACAATCAGGAAGAAGGTGAAGGTCCCTTTTTCCACAATGGTAACATCTGTACCCTAAACAGGATACTGCGGCTTCTTACAAAAGACTTTTCAACGCACCCTCCAAGTCTTTTTCCAAAAGCTTGTAGCAACCAGCCTCTGGGGAAAAAGTTTACATGATGATGGACTGTCACTGCCATTTCTAAACCTGACAGCAAATAGGACAGAGCTGTGTGACATCTGTCTTGCAGTTATCTGTGAGTACACTGTCACAGTTCTCAGTTTATCTGCCAAAGCATGAGCCTTTCACGCCCACAGGAAAGGAGATACTCTGCTCGTCTGTACCCAGCACACACTACCAATGGATCACACTGAGACGTACAGATTGCATTGCCAAGCTGTGACGTTCATTCAGAAGATGTTGATAAATCAACTCCTCTCCTCCCCTGTCCTTGCCTCATTAAGAAATGCTTTATGTGTTTTCAGGATATTACAGCCATAGACACTCTGTGAGTACCCATTTTCTACGCAGGAAAACAACTCCCAAACCAAGACTGTCATCATGTACTAGTGAGATGCATTGATAGGGGGTGAAGGATAGAGAAGAAAGTGAAAAATTCCAGTTAAGGCTAACAGGAGTTCTTCCTCTTCTTCATTTCCCCTGCCTACTATCCTGTGTCCCTTGCTGTGTGATAAGAAGCAATTTCAAGCCCTTTCTTCATTCTCGGACAGCCTAGGAAATTCCCGCTGCATAATTCCTCATTGCTACTGCTGCTGCCAGCAATAGCACAAACGGTACCTATAGGATGCTCGCAGTGTTTTGCATTTCAAATGCTGTGAAGAAGAGCCACCTTTCTAGCAGACTCCTACTATATGAATGCCAGTTCTTCTGTATACCGAAGTACTTGCCTGGAGCCCAGCAGTTTACATTGAAGATGACCCACGTTGCAAAGGCAAAACCAGAATTCTTCCTCCAGCAATGTGAAAAGTTGCTGCTCATTAACTCACAAACATTTTTTTTTTGCCTCTCAGTATGTGATTTGAGGCCCTTCTGAGAACAAGTTTGCGCAGCCTGTCTGTCCCAAATCAGCCACTTTGGTATTGCCATGAGGTATGCAGAAGACAACAGCTGCAGCCTGTTGGCACATAAATGTGTACTCCATTCCACAACACAAATGTGAACTCGCATCCAAACTGTTCAGACGGCAGCCAGGAGACATCCAGCCTGAATCTCCTATTACTGCATATCCTAATGGTTACATCAGTGAGACCTTTTATCCCAGATTAAACCAAACAAGCCAAAACCTTTAACGAGCCACAGCTCATGAGCATAAGAATTGCTCTCAGGATGTGCCACCTCTACCCACTGCTTAGAGAAGTGCAGCCAGCCCCCCTGAAGGGGCATATAGATGGGTAGCTGACATCTGAGCTCCTGAAGGCTCTGTAAGTCAATACACCTCAGCTTTCACCCTACTGCTTATGGCCACAGCTTCACAGATATCCCAGCTCCGTTTGTGGCTGATGGTTGCACATAAAGATTGTAGATTGTGTTGGATAGGAACCTGCCAATTTTATTTGTCTGTGAAGTACCTTGCCTGGCCCTGGCACTGTGTAAGTTATGTCATGCTAAACGTGTGACAACAATTATTTCCGTATCAAGAGACAATGTCAAACACAGGATTAGGACTTCTTTGCCAGTCAACCAGAAAACACAGACGGGTTATGAGAGGACAGGAAAACTAACGATTTTACGAGTAAGCCTATACCTCTTCCTGGTGAGCGTTGTTACAATGCAGCCCTCTGGGTTTCCCTACCGTGACTCTACAGAGATGCAAGTTACAGGGAAATTAAGATCCTTTACCACTATCAAAGTCGACCACCTACAACTTGCCTAAATGTGGTTCTGCTGTATCTAATTCAATGTAGTATGAAAGTTTACCTTTAAAAAAAGAGAAGTGTGTTAAATTGATTGATGGGTTAACTGGGCATTAATAAAAGCCATTATATAAATATGACTAAGAGCCCATTTATGATGAGCATAATAAAAACATAAAGCTCCTTCCAGTTTACTTCCCAATCTGCCATATGTAAACATGTGACATATCAAGGAGCTGGTTTTAGGTTATTACTGTGTATTACTACAGAATTTTACAGGATAGTTTTCACTGAATAAAGTGTTTGCTGTATTTGCCTCCTGGTTGTATTGCTAACAGGTATGACACTCATTTTACTATAATTTTATAATATTTTATATGGAAAAAAAAGAGGTCCATTGGTTAAAGTTTTGCCAATTGCTTCAGTAGACAAGGCCTTTATCACTCATTTCTGCATATTCCACAACAAGTTCCCTCACTACTAACGTCCTAAAGATAGGGGCAGAGCTTCATAACTTACTGCATATGAGTATTTGTTCTGAAGAATTTCACACTGCAACATCTGTATGCCTACCTTCCTGCATCAGAAATAGTTCTGATGATAATTACTATGAGTTCTGATAATTACGATGATTGTAACATGATTTAGATTGGAATTTAGATTTAGTGAGTTTAGACACTTGAGTAGGTGACCACAGAGGCAAGTCATAAGATATAACATGATTCCTAATTTAACTATCCTGATGCTGTCAGATGTTTCAGAATAATCTGTGGGAGAATACAGATTTTAAACAGAGAAAAAAAAAAAAAGGTCTGAATTTTGAACATATACTCACACTCATCGTGTTGGGCCTTCTACAAATCATAATTTCATAAGCTATTATTCATTACGAAACTTTGTGGACAATTCTTGAAAGATTGAAGTCTTCTGCTTTGTTCTTATACAACCAGTGAAACGTACGAGCTATCACATAGAATATTCAGTGAGTTTCCCCCTGAATGTTCATGAATGGAAAAATGTTACAGTGTGACATCATTAGGAAATGGATTGGTGGAGATATATTTGCCAATAAAGATTCCTATGCTGCTATATAGGAATATATATATTTCTGGAACAAAATTCATACTTTTTTTTTTTCACAGAATAATTATAACTGAACTTTCCTATTTAAGTTATATCCAAAAAGGGTCAGAGTTCTTCTTCTTTACCTTCTTAACCAATACAGCTATGTTGATAAAGCATTTATACATAAAGCAATCCTAAGGCAACAGAAAGATAGAGAACCTCAGTGCCCAGAGATGCCTGACAGCTCTGCAGAAAACACCCTGCAGCAGCCAGACAGCTCTGTCTGTAGCTGGAGGAAATGGAAACGTCTCTGCCCTTCCAGTGCCCATCGTGTACTCGGCCCTGCCCATCACAAGCTAGCCTCAACTGTCAAGACAAGATGAAGCTGTCCCTCTTCCTGACTGAAAAAAAAAAAAACAAAACAATTTTGGCAGCAGGGTTTGGTTTGGTTTGATCAGGAAGGTCGGCAAGTAATTGCCTCTGCTCAAGCTATGAGCAGCTCCCCGCTTCTTTTTTGTAACCACCTCAGGCCAACAATTTTACAGACGTCAGACAGATTTCTCAAGCCCAGTATAAAGGCATGACATTATCAATAAGAATGTCACAGGCACATGCTTACAAATCAAAGAGGAAAAAACCTATAATAATCATAAGCTTACTAGTGAAACTGTTACTTTAAAATGTTCCCTTACATTGTGTTTGTATCTTGCACGCATACACAGGCTTATAAACAATTTTGTTTAAAGTATTATAAGGGGAGAAATTGAACATTCTAGCTTTCCTATTCTGCTAATAAAGATTCATTACTACACGTAGGTTTTGAAACAGTGGTAATTAGGAGTCTCAGCAGAAGGCATTTGAGCAATATATAAACTCTAATAGCAAAACAAATACTCTAATAGCAAGATGGTATATAACTGAAATAATTTAGAGTTCTATATAAAAGTTAGGACAAAGTAACACAGCTGAGGAAATGTCATACTACACAAATCAAGAACAAACTCTTCAGAAACAAGAGGTATCACAAAAACATAGGACATGAAGGGAAAGTCTCTACCTTGCAACTTGCTCAGTGCTTACCAATTCCAACGACTTTCAGCATCTCAAGCACAAGTCTGATAAAACTACAAAATACTCATTAACATTTACCAAAACCTTGCATTTCTTCCAAAGAAAGGTGGTTTTGTTTCCAAACGACACATTTTCTCACTTTTTCTACCTAGCACCTCTCACTGTTTGAAAACTTAAGAGGAAAAAACTCGGGAGGTGGTTTTTTTTTCAATTTTCATTTTTAATTCCACTTATTTTTCATTTCTGCCCCAAGCTGTCATGGATATAACCTACCATTTTCCAGCAGTTCTGTTTTGCGCCACTGAAACTCTAGGCATGGTTCGAGGACTTGCTTAGGCTGAACGGCAGGGTTCTGCCCTGGCTGGTAGGCAGAGCCACTCTGGTCACATACCTGTAGCTCTGCTGCACAGAGAGGAGCAGCAAGCAGTGCAAAAGGGCGCTCTCTATATATGCCCCTGTTGCACAGATAAAGCATGATCCCGGGTACAGGTGGAGCCTCCCAATGGCACAGCCCCTGGCTGACATCAGTGGCCTTGAAACTACAGGCATGGGAGTGTATCAAAAGCCATAAACAGAAATGGGCAGATACCAATACCAACCTGGAAGCAACCATGTGAGCTGCCCACTGACAGCAGAACAGCCAGAGGAGTATTTATGCTGTGTACTTAAGCTGCAACAAAACCCACCAACTTCTTGGATGCCACTGCTTCAGAGTTACTGTGTAGAACTGATGACCATTTATGTATTACCAGGGCAGAGAGACGTACCTTTACCGCCTGTGTTTGGTCTAGTACCTTATCCTTGAGGCTGTGTTCTAATTTGGATGCAGCAATGATGAGCTGCTTAGAGATCTAATCAAGGTGAAAACTACCTCTTGTCAAAACAAAATAAACTGTTAGATGGCAAAAATACATACATACAGATTTTATTAACTCCCTCATTTGACTGGCTGCACACCTCCTCAAGCCATGGTGTTGACTCTGCAGTGTGGGCAGGGTATCATGCCTGAGGGCAGAAGGCAGAACCTAGCAGAAGTAAGGACTAAAGTTGATTGTGCAAATGCATTCTTACTTGCCAGGGGTTTAATTGTGTCATAGCATGTTGGGTACATTTACATCCAAAGACTCATAACATCAATATACTGTGGATCTTTATAAAGGTTAATTATCATTGTAAAAGAGATGGAGCAAGAACACAGTCAAATGTTAAGCCATCTAACATTTATGTAAATCTGTAAAAATAGGGACACCCCAAAATGAACTATTAAACCTTTAAAATGAATCATTCTCATTTTCTAACAGAACTTCAATAACAGCATGCTTCAGTCAGGCCTTGGAAAAATAACAAACAGCTTCATCCAAGCAAAAACCTAGTGGGAAGCTTCAGAGTGAATCTTCTGGTGAAGCTGAGATTGGCAATTATGTCTGAATATCATAATACCAGCTGCTGAAATTATAATGAGGGAAGACAAAAACTAACAGGACTGCCTGAAAAACCAAGAATAGTGCAAATGTGGCATTAGAACATCTGTGAAGATAAAGCACCTGAGTTACGCAAACAGTAATCTGGTTTGTTAGAAAAGGGAAAAAAACCTTTCTGTATATAGAACCATGTCACCCAGCAGGAATATGTGACTCTTTTCTCAAAGATCATGTCATCTTCAGGGGATGCTTCAACAAATTTGTATAAATTTTCCCCTTGCTACTGATAATGAAATTTCCTTTATTTATCTGGACTTCATCTGGTCAGCCCCCCAAAAGAGAATGTATTTATTTTTCTAAGGCACCCAATAGTAAGCAATAAGGGCACGTCTGTACACAGCTCAGATTCACTGATGCAGAAATGAAGTAGATAAGCTCAACTAAATCAGCAGGGAATTCTTGTATTCCTCTGTAGTGAATGCAGGCAGGCAGCAGAATAAACATATAAGTTAAACAATGTCCCTAAGCATTTAAATAGCTTAAAGTGAATCCTCTTATTAAGATGAGAATAAAAGCAAACAAATATTTAGTAACTGCTCTCAGCAAGACATCTTGAACCCATCTATTAAAAGCATACAGCAATTTTAAAGCAGAAAAGATTATCAGACACCAAATCATCAGGTTTTCCCCCACAAGGTGTGTCTATTTATGAATGACTTTTTATTTCCTCTTTTCTTGCACAGAGCTAAAGTCCCTGCAACTTATCTGCATTGTGACAAACATCTTTTTGACTTGATTCCCCCATAACCTTTTGACACAACCCTCGTTTCCTTTTGTACCTTCTAGATCCATGTAAACACATGCACATGAGCATCTCCTCCTCCCCTAGTTTTCCAGAATTCCTCAGCAGCTGCGAATCACACTTGGAGCAACTGAATCCCTGCTGTTTTCAACACGTCTTTGTACTGCTCAGTACTACCAGAAATAAGAAAAACAGTAGACAGAAAACTTCCAGATTAAAAATATACTGCTCAAGCTACCTTCTCTTTGTTCATTTGGTATTCTGCAGACACTCATATGTATAAACACACGTTATTACTTCACACCTTCCCGGTGCTTACAGCATTTTAGCAGCAGAGTGAGCAGTTTGCACATGTGTATGGGAAACACCCACATCATGCCTTCTTGAACTCCGTCTGCCAAAAGCCTGAGCAGTTCTGGCTGGACAGTAAATAGTAGAACAGGGCAGAGGAAAGAAAGTTAATGCTTTCTTTGAGAAAGGATGTACCAGTCTTGGTGCATTTTTACCCCAAGAAGAAAACAGTAAGTGGACCTGTTCTGCATGTTACAGGCTGATCAGAGGGGTTTCTGAGCTGATTTCTAGTAATTAATTCTTGCAACAGATTTTTAAAATGTCAAGAAATTGGACAAACCTTTTGACTTCTGTTAACATTGCCAGTTTTCAACAGCTAAGGATCATCCCAGATCTCTGCTGTTATTGCCAGTAGGTGTTAGTTTAATAAACTGTGGACAGCCATTAAAGCAGGGGGAAAAAATAACAGTCCTGTAACTGGAATGAGCAAGTTCTTCTCATGTTCTGCAGAACTATTCAAATAAGAGGCAGTATCGGTGTCTGCAATTTACTACAGTCCTGATGGGGGTATGCAATAAAATCTTGCTTTCAGCCACTAGTAAATTTGAAATTCTTTTCACCACAAATTCTGTGCCGCTTGGATCTTTGAATATTGGATACAGAGCCCTCAGTCACACCTACTTGTGTGTGCCTAGCTATTTCAAGCTAGAATTTATATAAATAAATACATGTATTTATAGATACATATGCATACATAGAAAGGAAAGAACAAGCAATAGCACAGTTTCTTGAATCGGAACTTAATACTGAGCAGCTACAGTGTTTTAGTATTAACAGGTGGGCAGAAAGCTGGCAGGAGCACTTCCAGTAGGACCATGTCTCAGGAGGAGGGAAGAAATACATAATTTATTCTAGCTGGCTTTTCCTAATTCCATTTACTAGGATTTAATTGAATGAGTCATAAGAGCCATATACATGACAACAGATTGTTCCCTGCAAGAAATTGTAAGAAGAAATTGTAATTCCAAGAATTGCAGAAATATGTCTCTAGGTTTTTGTAGGTATGTTACCTCTCATTCACATCTAATGATTGTAAGTAAACTGATTCTGATCATCAAGGATTTGCTTAGCATATAGCGCTGCTGCTTAGACAAACGGGGATTCCTACATGTGACACATCACCATGTAGTTAGGCCTTGTCAGTGCTGGTCAGCACTGGGTCACCAGAGCAGCTGTGGCAGAATTTACCATGTAGGTGAGATACCTGCTGCAATGAATACTCAGGACTAATTCTTTGGACTTTGAATTTCATGTACTTTCGGGAAAACATTGATACTCAGGACTAATTCTTTGGACTTTGAACTTCACGTACATTGTGAAAACACTGATGTATTTATGCAAGTACTTTGAAGAATATGCTGACCTTACCAGCTCACGTGGCACCTGAGAGAGAACGTGGCAACTATATTTGAGATTTTATAAGCTGAACATACAAGTTGTTGACTTAATTTTTTGGCCAACAGCTCTTCCATAAGATTATTTCAAAGGCACACTGATATTTTACCAAATTATCCATTACTCAAGACTGTAGTACATGCATCATTTAATAAAACTTAACTTCTCCTGGATAATCTGCTTCATTTTTTCACTTTATTTTTAAGCTCTTTCCTTAAAAGAGATGTGCAGAGTATCAAGGTGAGATGCTAACAAAAGAACAGGAAAAAAAAAAACCAAGCCAGAGTTAACTTTCAGATACGGCCACAGCACTAACACTGCTAAACAGGGAGTTTGAAAGGCCTCCTGCTGCAACCTTTTTTAATATTCAACCTTGATCTTTCAGCATCCTTTGATTTTGTGGCTTACTTGAAAGACTTGCTACATACAGTGATCTTTCAAATATCAGTCCAAAGGATAGTTTTTATTTTATATATATATATGTGTAGTTAATAGCAGTTGTGCTCAAAAATAACATAAGCACGTATATCTGCTACTGTTAAGCAAATCACTACTCCCAGAACAGAACCGCTTGAGCTTTCTCTGTATTGGGCTCCATACCATCAGCAGAGGTACAGTTGTGAGTAAAGAATGAATTTCACCCCTCAGACACTTTCCAACTCACCTAATTTCTGTCAGCCTCTCTGAAAGATGGAAGACAGTGGATGGATGTGTTAGACAGATGAAATTAAAATAAATCCTAAGGAAAATAGATATTGTTAACTGGGTTTCTTCTGCTAAAGGCTGATGCCTCAGCTGCACACTGATGGAAATTCTTGTCAGCACAGATGGTTTGTTTTGACCATGCTATGTAATTTAAATGTTATAATAATATCAGAAATTGGGTTATTTTGTGGCAGCAGCCAGTTTTCAGGGGAAGTTAAAAGCACGTGGGCACTGAGAAACTTATAACTGATACTAAGCATGGCAACAAAACTCAGCAATCTGCTGCGTAGGTGATAACTGCAAGACACATGAAAGCCTGCCCGAAAGGATCCACCACATCTGCTGGTGTGCTGTAATACAGCAGCACTATGTTTTAAATTTGCCCCGAGGTGAGAAAACTCAATGTAAACAATCTCCTTGTATTTGTCAACATTCATCCTTTAATGTATCATGGTAATTGGAAGCCTAAATAACACAAACCAAAACAGTGTGCCTGGCACATGTTTTAGACATTGCTTCATTTGCCATGGAGTTACGCGTCCAATTCTTCCTCCAGCAAGACCAGAGGAGAAAGGGGCTGGCAGATGTCACCTCCTGTGTCCAGAGGAGCTGATCTGAAGGCACACGTTCAGTTCTGTTCACTCATGAGGTGGGTGGAAACTCTGCCAAGAGATATTGTTGCCTCTGCTGACATGACATGATAAATTCTTAAGCTACATTTTCTCTGTTAAAGTCTTCCTATAGCTTTATTTACTAATGCCAGTTCAATGGATAAATGCCCAGCAAGGACTGATTTGCATTGGCTCATCTGGGGAGGAAAGGAGGTGGACCATCAGTATCTCTGTCTTTCTGATGATTTTCAAGTATTTTCAGGTGTTACACCACTTGTACAGGACCCCAGGGACTGTCATGGGAATTAACTGGGGCACATACAATTTTGTAACCCTTCTCCAGGTGCATTTTACAAAATGGAGACAAGGATGGGGACAGGGGAACAGGCTCAGCAGCTAAGGATTATTTAGAGGTCTTTACATAAGAAGCAGATACAAATCCTATGTAAGAAACTGACAGATGAAATAGGAGAGCACATGTTACTTGGCATCCGCTCTTGTACAAGATGGAACAAGAATGGAAGAAAGTACCTAAAACACCCCACTAAAGCTTTCCTGCTTCATGGGCAACCTCACAAAACAGCTGCTACCTTCACCTTCATCTGTGTTTCCCAAGAATGAAAATAAAATATATAGCAACAGGAAAGGAAATCTGCAGTAACCTTTCAAATCCCCAGGAGCAGGAGTATGCGCTAACACTTTATTACGCCTTAAAATTTTTATGCAACTTGAAAGGTCTGCGTAGTCTGCAATGGGTCATTTACCTCACAAAAATCTCAAATCCCTTTAAAGCTGAAGACATTAGCGAAACTGTGAACCAGAAAACCATTTCTATTGATTTTGGTTTCCCTTGGCTGCTCTTGATGTCAACATGCTTCCCATTCAAAAGACTTTTTAACCCATGCGTTGCACCATCATCTGAAGATACAGGGAGGAGAAAGCAATAGGGCATCAAACAGCACAGAGGAAGAAGGAGCAGTCTGGGAAGAGCAAGACAGGAGACGGGGAAAACTTGAGCAGTGGTTATATACTTTCAACTGTGGAGAGGAGCCAGTGAGACGTGGCAGCACCACCTGGCACACACAGCATGGGCACGTGCAGCAATGCCAAGTGTGACTTCTTGCTGCAAAGTGCCCAGCCTCTGTGGGGGATGCAGTGGGATGCACAAGTCCCACACTGGCTAACAAGAAGTTAGGGCAGGTTATAGGGTCTGTTAGCTGTATACCACCATGCCTGGAGGAGGTGTCATGTAGGAGATGGGAGCTAAATATTTGTCCAGGTCAGAGGCTAGTTAGCTCTGCCACTGTAAGAGGCCCAAAGGACTGCACGGTCCCTCCCAACAGACATACCATAGCATCATCTAGTGTCTCCCTTTGGTAACCTGGAGCAGGGCAAAAGGCAGATGCTCATCATGGAGAGGGCTGGAGGCAATACCTCCAGCTCTACTTTTCCCCAACCCTGTGCCCACCATGGCCAAGGATGGACCATCTCTCTGAGGGCTGCTGCAAGACAGGACAACGATGAACTGGAAAATGGCAGAACAGCAAACACAGACATCTGCAAGTTGCTGAAAGATGTTTTTCTAGCCTCCATGAACCCTGTAGCTTATGTGTAGGCTCTGCCCATATTGTAAAACTGAGAAAGTGCAATATATTTTTAGAACGTGACTGCTGGCCTGTAAACCACTTATCTGTATTGCCTAGGACAACAAACATGGGTTGGGTGGCCTCTGGATTCGTGAGCAGTTAAGTAACCTGCATAATCAAGTCAAGATTTAAAATTCTCTCATGGTCTTTTCAGAACATCATATTAAAAAAACCCAAAACACAAACACATAGCACAGACTTGAAGCATGCACATACACACAAAAAGGCCAACTTCAGCTTTGATGTCGCCCAGTTATTCCTTGCCCAGCATTTATACAGGGACAGCAAAGGCCATATTTCTAAGCCACTCCTTTTTTTTATGACCATTGTACAGCTATGTAATTAAGGTTAGGTGAAGTCATCAATCTTTAACTGAGTTCCCAGCCCTTACAACAGAAACCTGTGTCTGATCTTTGCTTCACAGAGAGGTTTTTCGCTTTGTTTCCACCCACCACTGCTCTATTCCTCTAACACCTGTTGGCTGCTCTTTTTTCTCAGCCTTTGGAGACTGTAGCATTGCTCCCTCGCAAGGCTGAACTCTTAAGAGCGCCAAGAAAGCAGGCATATGGACCAAGCTAGTTAAAATAATTTAGGTAATTATTTAAATAATTAGATGAAATATACAAGACCTATACACACCAGCTGCAAGCTGTCTTTTTCCTGGTGTTTGACTGCTGAATTCCACTACCACCGAAGTTTTCTTGAAGGCCTGGACTATTTGAAGCTGCAGAGCCAAAAGAATTGACAAGAAGAGGGATAAACTATGTCCAGAACAACATGCTACACTTCTAGGACAACAAGTCTAGTCAGGTATAGTGAATCAGAGAGAGAAATCAAAGCTGTGCCTGAAGCTGCCATCATGGACTTTCCTTTACAAGCAACTGATATCGGCAGAAGTGGATGGAATTTTGGGGTTTGGCTACTGGGATGACTAACACCAATAAATCAGCGCAGCAAAGTAGGTCACGTAGTTACCACCTCGCCTGAAGTCAGAACAGGATTGCTTTCTTTCACTTTGATTTCACGTGTTAGTTTGGCACTTGTAATTATTTCATTATTTCAAAGAACTCTCTGACATTTTACATGAAGTTTATTTCTACAACTTGTTCATTTTAGTCAGTGGATTCAGGTGCACAACAAATGGTCCCTGGCTTTACACTGATAAGCAGAAGAGCCTTAATTAAAATGACAGTTAAAATAGTAGCACAATTACAGGGACAATTTTCTCCAAGCAATGGGCATTCACAGCTGAAGGTAATGATTAAATTTCTGAAAATAAAAAGTTCTTTATTTTGAACTATCAGTCAGCACAATACTTGGAATGCACAAATTAGACCCCCTCAGAAAATAATATTCTGGACAAATAGTTATTCTAGTGGCAAGTAGAATTTTGAGTGAATGTGTCACTTCCACATTTTGTGGAATTTAATAAAAATGCCACCGCAGATAAAGGGCCATAAATAGACCTTAGATTTTTCTCTTCAGTTAGTGCTGCCTCATCTAATGCAAATGATTTGTGTCACAGATATTAATTTTTAGTACGCAATTAAATAACCTACCAAGTAATAATGATATAGAAGACACTCTGGTGAACAAGAAGCTGGACATGAGCCAACAGTGTGCACTTGCAGCCCAAAATGCCAATCGCATCCTGGGCTGCATCAAAAGCAGCGTGGCTGGCAGATAGAGGTGATTCTGCCAGTCTACTCTGCTCTGGCAAGACCTGATCTGGAGCACTGCCTCCAGCTCCGTAGTCCCCAACATAAGAAGGGCATGAACTTGATGAAGCGGGTCCAGAGAAGGGCCACGAAGGTGATTAGGGGGCTGGAGCACCTCTCCTATAAGGACAAGCTGAGGGAGTTGGGGTTGTTCAGCCTGGAGAGGAGAAGGCTCAGGGGAGACCTTATAGCAGCCTTCAGTACCTGAAGGGGGCCTGCAAGAAAGCTGGGGAGGGACTGTTTACAAGGGCATGTAGTGATAGGATGGGGGGCAGTGGTTTTAAACTAGAGAAGGGTAGATTTAGATTGGACTTTAGGAAGGAGTTCTGTACTATGAGGGTGGTGGAACACTGGAACAGGTTGCCTAGGGGGGTGGTGAAGACCCCATCCCTGGAGACATTCAAGGTCAGGCTTGATGAGATTCTGAGCAACCTGATCTAGTTGAGGATGTCCCTGATCACTGCAGGGGCTTAGACTAGATGACCTTCCAACTGGGGGCATTCTATGATTCTGTACATACTGATATAGACTGCAAATTAAGAACTGTACCTATGTACTTGTTTACAACACTTCTGTAATCCTTGCTGGTGAGTGATAAATCCAGTGTGTCATAGTGCAATGACCCACTGGATTAGCAACTTCTGACACTCTAGTTGTGTTCCTACTCAAGAAGTGCATTGTGAAAAGCACTGTGAAAAGCAGACATGCTGCTCTGAGTCCAGCAGAGCTGGAGCCGGACACACCTCCCAGAGTATTTTGTAGTAATCCCAGGTTACAGCAGCCCACATATAAAATGCCTGAGGTCTGTCCTGAGCATAGCTGAAACCCAGAGCACAGCAGCCCATCAAATGGACCTGCCCCAACAGGGTCCCTCATGCTGCTGCTCATGCTCACAGCACACTTTCTCCTCAGCTGTCCTCAGAGCTGCACAGGTAACATTGCTCTCCCCAGGTATTACTGTACCCACTGGCACCATGTGTTCACCTTGAAAGAGGAACCACAGGCTAGAACTTGGGCTTCATCCGTGGATGGTGTTGTGTTGATTTGTGGTTTTTGGGGGTACACACAACCTTTTATCTTTCCAGTTCACTGAGAGAATTCTACGATTTGTGGCTGTGCCAGTGTAGCTTCTTGTATTGCACATTAAAATAATTCTAATGAGAAAAATGTCACACTTCTCTCAATGCTGTCATTAAAAAGTTGGTTTAAAAAAAAAAAAAAAAAAAGAGAGAGAGATAAACATTGGAACAAAATTTCTAAAGCCATCCATGAATTTGCCCAAGCCATACTGTGTTGGTAGTGTGAAGAACATGGCACTTCAATTTGCAGTCAGACATCATGGACCGTGCTGCCCTGGTCTTTGGTATCAGAGATGCAGTTTATTGAATCAGAATTGCAGAAAGCTAACTTGAAAATTAACTTGATGGTAACCTACTAATTGAAAAACCCACACTGGCTTGTGGCTACATCTTCGGCACTATTGCCACCTACAGGTATTCTTCACTTCCTTCATTACAAAAAATCATGCAGTGAAATACATTGTCTTGGCACTATACTCTAATAAATTCAGTCATTATCATGTAATTCACTGAAGATGTAACATCATCAGCTCTCTAGGTACAAGCTACAAATGAACATCTGCTGTAAGACTGAGTAAACTGCTACTCACTTGACTGAGGAAAAACATTAGAGAATTCAGTGGCAGAAAGACTAAAAATATAAATTCTGTTTAGTTAGACAAAAAACCCCAAAACAAAACAAAAAAAAAACCAAAAAAAACCCCAAAACACAACATACTTTAAACGATCAGACACTATCCTAGTAGTTAGAGCTTCTGCAGACAGCAAAAACCTGTAGAGGACATGCTCGCTGGTACACCCCAGGCAGTCGAGCGTGCCAGTGTTCAAGTTCATCTGGGACACAAAAATCGTGCAGCTGAAGCCAGCTCAGATCTCTGCTGAATGAGGAATTAGTGGGTTTGGTAATCTCAAGCTGCAGCTGAGACTACAAAGCACACAGCAAGGATATGGTTGCCTGTCTTTGCTGCCTTGCCTAAGAGGGGGAGCAACAGCCTCCATCTTTTTAAGGTGCCGAAAGCTGGGAGAGTGCAGAGTGCCTTCTGAGCAACCTCTCCGAACTTGCAACTTTTCTATCTTCACTTGCAACTATACTACTTTTTTTTTTTTTTTTAATGAAAAGGTAATTTATTCATAATTTTCAGTGGTGACTGTCACAGTTGTTGCTCAGACTTAATCTTCACCTATGAGTAAGTCGATCACAAAGGTTTCTAAATGAAGTACTTAAGCTTATGTGAATTCCTGTTTCAGTTACTCACACTCTGTTACTCAGTATCCACAAACATCACTGGAAAAGAAAAGAAGCTCTGAGCACCCATTTTGAGAAAAGCTGAAGAAACCAAAACATTAGCAAAACAGTGTAGGCAAAACAATAAAATAGACTGCTTTTGGCACATCTTGCAAGCACGGTACTGAAAAGTGCTGGGAGCACTGAGACACCAGGGCACGTGAGGGTGGGTATGGGAACTGGTATACAAGATCTTTGGAGACTAAATAATACAATGGCCTTAATAAAAATAAATAAATAAATAAATAAAATAAATTTACTGCAAACAGTGACCTGATTTTAATAGTTTCCCAGTTTTAGACAGGTGTATGGGTGCAAGTACTGAGAGTTGAGCATTGTTGTTTGGAAAGGTGAATACTCAGCACAGCTACAAATTCATCTTCACTGTTGATGTCCCACAGAATATTAATAGTGTATATATTCACAACATTCCCAGCAGAGCTAAATCACTGTGACTAACACTTCAGGTACAGTTGAGGCCTTTAATTATTTCAGAGTCAGAAAGCCAGTCAACATGTCAGTGGATACTCTGAAAACAAAATTATTTAGTGTATGCATGTATAGAGAATACAAATGCTGTTGATATACCTTGGTCTTTCATATTCATGTATCGCTTCATTCCAAATGCAGGTATTTCTTTTGGCATGCCTTTTGTCATGTTTATGTGCACAAAAATTTACGAGCTGATAAATGAAATGCAACCACCACTTAAATACCACATACCAGATAAACCAAACTGGATGTAAAGCTCCATGCAATAAGGTACAAAACAGTTATTACTACCCTGGACATTTTATCTATTCCTATCTATTCAAGAGAAGCAGGTTCATGCTATATAAAGAGAAATTAGAGATTTCTTGCCTGAAGTACCTGTTTTTCAATGTTCTACTCCTAAGGTAAAAGGCCAAGTTTGAACTTCACCATGCTCAGGCCCCCTTTACTGGATTTCAAAGAATCTCATAATCTGAAAAAAACTATTTCCTTTTCCTCATTTTCTCACACTTTCATCAAACAACATTTTGTGCGCAATTGAGCTCTAGCTGTGTCTCCTCTGTGTATGGGGTCTTTCCACAGCAAAACAAAACCCAGGCTGGTTTTCAACAGTAGAATTAAGGGGGGGAACAACAGGAACAAATTATATATGCAAGCATCATCCTTGAAGCAATTACCTCTGTTTTTGTAGTTAACTGCATTTCAACCTGATAATATCTAATTAATCAGAAATTTCAACTGAGTGGTCAGGAAATGTCTCAGAACACAAAACACACAGTGTTCCAACAGGCGTATGCAGCATGGAAAGCACCTATCTGAAATCAGAAGATGCTCACAAACCACTGCAGATCTCACAGCTGGGACAGCACCCAGGCTAAAGTGGGGGCAGCATTACAGCCAGAACAGATATTGGTCATTTTATCCCTAGAACACAACACTCATTTGAGAAACAACAGTACATCTTTCTGAACTCGCATGAAGCCACTGACCAAGAAACTCCTTGTGTGTTAGAAGGGACGCAGCTTGCATCCTCCATACCACGGGAGAGGGGACACACCACCAAAAGAAGTGAGGGATAGGGAAAGCAGGGCTGGGAGTTGATGGCTAATCTGACAATGCCACTGGTTTGATATTTCTGAGAAGACAGCATGGATAGTCAGGAAAGAACCAGTGTTTTAAAAACAAGTGAAAAGTACCTTTTGACGTGCCCTCTTGGAGGACAGGAAAGAAGCTGGGACTTGTATTCAAGTGACTGGAAGCTCTAAGGTTCTTCCACACAGGATCTGACAAAAATGAGTTTTGGCTTTGACATTAATACACATATGAGCAACAACCAATGTACCTTCCATGCTGAATAAAAGCAAATAAAACCATGCTGTTCAATCAATAATGTCTCCAAAGGCATTTAGGGGCTTATGCTAGTACAGTGACTCTTTTTGCTCTCAGGAGATCCTGGTGTTTTATTCTAGGAGAAAGAACAAGTTTTGGTTTTTTTTTACAAAGAACTAATATATTCTTACACTAGGAAAACTCCGATTTCGCTCAACTGAAGCAAAATGCCTCTGACTCAAGTTACGCTTTCACCCATCTTTCCTGGTACTGCAATAGGGATGTTTCTTATCTTCCGTGCAGATGAAATCTTACCAACATGGCCTGTGTCAACATGAAAGTAGAAGTGCTGTTAAATGTTTGCTAAAATACAACACACTTTCACTTCCATGTTTGTCCAAAAATGTAAAGCATTTAACCTTTAAAATAAAAGCCTTTTAAATATGTGAACCAGGAACAGTGCATTCCCTTGAAGTATGAGCTTTTTTTGATAAAAAACCCCATTTTTTACAGATAGTGTCCAAGTTGTGCAAATTTTTAAATGGAATTACAGTATTTTAGGTGCAACATTGCAAAGTGCAAGTGATTCAGGGGCTTCACTCCTACCATCAAAATAACTTTAAAATGTAAGGGCTTGATTTTTAAAAATACTCAAGTACGAAACTCTCTCGGAGCTCATCTGTTTAATTCATTGGGAATTAAAGCTCTGTTTCATTAGAAGACACAGATGAGCTTTGGAAAGCTTAGAAGAATTTCACGTCCCAACAATCTGCCCACTTTAGATATCTCCCCCCCTCCTTACAGGACGAGCTCAGCTTCTGGTGAAGAGATGCTGTCTCACTCTGGCATATTAACATCAACTGGCATCAGTTTTGGTCTTTCCCAGTGCATTCAGCTATGATTTAAGCAAATCTGCAACTGCTTTATGATTAGCTGGGCAGTCCCTGGAGCAGAAATCTTTGAAAAAGAGCAGAGTAAAAAGCTTGGGGCCAGAATCACTGCAGCAGACTTAGCATACGCTGTCCCTATTTGTGAGCCAAAATCTCTGAGAGCTCAAACAGGAACCCGAGTTCAATTGCAGCTAACAGACCCTCCACAGTATCTATGTCTTTTTTAAAAAAATGAGAACTAAGAACAGTTGAAGAAAAACTTATCTGTATCTTGTTGGCAAACACAGACATGACCTGTACTTTCAATTCACTGTAGTTTGTTTTACAGCAGGTCATTATTCTCATTAATTGCTAAGCTGATGGCAGATTCCTTGACATTTTGGATGAAAGATCGATCTAGATTTAATAAAGTGATCAAAAGAAAAGAGGTTATAATTCTTTCGCCTAAAAGTCTGCCAAATCAACAGCATTGTGTAGACTGACATCATGATAGGCAGTAGCTTACTGAAACAGCAATCCATTTTTTAATCAGGGTGACATAATGCAGCTATTGTCTGGCATGACATATAATTACATCATATGCACACGGACATATTTTACTGCAAATCCAACACAGCGTCTTCTCCTGAGTCCTCCTAGTTAGAAGCTTGGAGTGGGAAAAGTAGGCAGGAAGGGGCGAGAGCATTTGCACAGTACGTTTCATTTGTGGACACAGAGGTTCTTTTGTTGGATTTACATGTCTATCTATCAGGACTAACTGTAATACAGATATTTAGGTTCAGGGAGTTCTGGCTTTCCACTCATCATCATCATTCAGAACCACTAAGGAATTTAACTAGCATCAGATCTGAACATACAGGTTTTTAACTTTTTGGTTTCAAGTAATTGTGATTTTTTTCCCTCCCTCTCACTCTCTGACACACATGTACCATTCCTGCTTCCACATTAATAGAAACTTCACACTGATAAATAAATTGTACATTTAGCTCATGCACATCTGGTTAATTCTGGTCCACCCCCAGTTCATATGGCGCAGCAAGCATGCTTCGTTCTGTAGTCAGGAGCCCAAGAGCTCACTTGGCTGGAGCTAGTACCGCGTCCTGTACCTTTGCTTTGCTTTGTCAGGACAGAGCAGGTACTCACGTCCAGCGGCGCTCACTAAGAACAGCCTTTGACATGACAGCACAGCAGAGCAAGGGGCACAGAAACACACCTCCAGCTCTGAAATAAGACAACGCTAAATGGTGTGGTTTAGACTGACTAAGTGCAATTAGCTTTTTCAAGCAACGATTTTTTTATCTTTATTTTTTTACAAGTAATTTATCATGGAGAAATTAAATCAAACCTTCTTTACTCTAAAACATACATCCCACGACAGAAACATCAGACAGCAGATGCTCAGGCTGAACTGAGAAAAGCCTGGCAGAAGGATGAAAGAAGTTATGACAACCTGCTCTGTGCTGGGCTTTGGGCTGGGAAAGCTGGGAAAGGGCCGTGCAGCTTTTGCAGTTGGCTGGAGTATGCTGTTAACTCAGCATAAAGCCAACCAAGAGTAAACAGAAAGGTTGATTTCAAAGAGCTTTAGGTCAAGCCTCTGCTCACTTGCTGTTTAGAGGGCAAGTTCAACCACAAGTCCTGAAAGGGTAGAAGTGAGAATACACCATCACCTTGAGTGGGAATCAAGCTTGTAGAGACAGGATCTCAGCACAGCATAATGAACACAAACAACTAAGCATGTGCAAGGAGGACAAAACAGGAAACCGCCAAAAACTGCTTTGGAAATAACATGTTCCCATCGTGACCCTTTGAAAACTGAACTTTTGATGAACCAAGTAACTGGATTCCACCAGGATGCAGAAGTAAAAATCACATGCTGCTATATGTAATTGAGTATTTCTAGAAAATGAAATTTAAAAGTAAGCACTGTACATCTATATATTCTAAAGCCTAATGACATTCACGGTGGAGTATATTGAATATTTTAAAACTAGGGAACTGAAAAGGATTTTGTAGAAATATCTTCTAAAATTGTACATTTGAAAATAGCAACAGTAAGATGCATTAGGAGGAAGCAGAGAGGCATGAAATTGCCTCGAAGAAAATTGCTTTTGTGAAACATGTTTATAAACATACAGATAATGATTGGCATTTTTATGCTACTTTCCCCGGCCTGCTCTGACACTTATTCTGAGTAAATGAATAAGGAACTTGTCCCCAGCCAGTGAAACCAAGAAGAACATCCTGTCATATTCTAGTTCGTTGTGTCTTAGTATAAGCAGAGATGAAGCACTTGCTGTTTTGGAGTATATCTGAACTGACAAAGCAGGTATCTTCTTCAGAAAAAGGCAATGGGTGAGCTACTGCCCAAGCAGTCAATCTATCACATCTCTTTTCCACCAGCCTGAAAAGCTTTCTATAGTATGACATATACTGATTTTTTAACCTGCACCCCTGCTTACTGCGTAGGGCTCTCACCCCTCAACTGCTTGAAATGGGACAATTGCTCAGTTAAATAAAATGGGGATTTAATGCATTAACTACGTGCACGGGTTTTCAGGATAAAGTCTAGGACCATCTGAGCTACTGAGACAGATTAAATTGAATGCAACTCGCTGTCAAGAGCTAATACATGGGTCAGACGAGAGCAAATGGCAAGTTACACACAGTTATAGATGGAAATATTATGCTCTATGTACAGGTTAACATAAAAGCTTGATTTGGTTTCATTTGGGACAGTGGAGTTTTGATGGCTGGAAGTACTGTTAAATAATGCTAGGTAACCACTAACAAGCACTCTCTATCTTGAAAAGAGCTCTTCAGTAGTTACATACAGTGATTTATTCTATACAATATCCTTGTTATATATATTAGTCTCACTTTTTAGCAATGGAAATTAAGGTCTTTAGATGAGACACCCCAAATTACAGATGGTTGACCAACAGGCATGAGACGAGTCAAAGACAAAATTCAGCTGCAAGTCTTTGAATATGTGACTTGTGCTCCTGTCTGGTAAAAAATCCTCCCAGGGATTAGGAAAGGCAGAAATAAATAGACCAATACATTTTAGCTGATTAGCAGGAGGCTGGAGGCTTACCGCAAGTCTCCAAAGCAGTCTTGTGCAAACGGTGCACTCGTAAGGCTCCCCACTCGTCTGCCAAACCTCACACATAAACAAAAGGGTTTCCTTTACCTGCACTGCCACAGAAAAGGCAAATATAGATGCAAATCTATGGGGAGCTGAAAGAATACCTCAACCAGTCCTATCTGATCCACTCTCCAGAAGCAGCCAAATGGCTGCACCACAGCACCTAAACTTGCCTTCCACCTCTTCTAAGTTTTTTCATCTGTCATCTCACATCCACAGGCCCACTAACCATCTCCAGCTACCTTCGTACGCGTGGGTGTTGCCAGAACAAGAGGAAGACTTGCCACGTGAAATGCCCAGTGTCACCTGCAAAGGAAGGCTCTAAGGCATACCTGAAGCACCTGTCTGGCTTAGATCAGCATGGCACATTTAGACATAAGTTATTCTAGTCAGAAGTGGAATCTGCATTGCTAAGATGCCTGTTCTCGCCAGCTTATCAGTTCCCTGGATTCTTTAAATTAGTCCTTCGCCTAAACACAGCACCCCCCTTTTTCTAAAGATCTACTTTTGATGAAGACCATAGATGAATATTAGCCATTCTAACAAAATAACCAGCCTCAAGGAGGGCTGGCTTGCACTCCACATGAGCAAATCAGATACACAGGGAGAAAATGGATAGTTATTATCCCACTTTTTTAAGGATAAAAACCGGTTACATGAACATCATTTGCTACACCTAACTCTGAGTAAAACTTAACAAAATTTATATTCTCTAACTCAAATCCAGAAAAGTCAAAGACCTGACTTATAACAAGTACATTTGTCACTGCAGAATGCTAGTTTATTCAAGACAGTTTGACATACCTAAAAAAAATCCAGTAAAGAACACTTCTGGTATCCTTAGTACTTCAGCAACAGTTAGGTCCGATTCTTACCAGACTTGGTAGCCAGTGACTAAGTTGGAGTGAGACAGAAGAGCAGAGATAACTTTATTAGGCACTTTCAAAACAATCCATGTAAATTGTACATCAAACATAGTTACCAGGTTTCATATGGGCTTCCTGGTTTTACCTAAAGATACTGAATTTTTAAGAAAAAGCTGGCTTCCTTCAGCCAGATAGATCTGCCTTTGTTTTGCCCAGTTCTCTGATTTTCACTCTCAATTTCTTTAGTCTCCTGCAGTCAGATTATCTTCTCCAAGGACTCCTACGGGGTTCAGTAAGAAGTACAGACAATTCACCACAGAAATTCCTCTGAGAATATACTAAATATGATACCTACTGCAAATCTCAGTGCAGGTCCAGATCTTCTCAGTTCCTTGGTAATAGTAAAGCTCCCATTGCTCTACCACTCTAGTAGTGGGGTTTTTTTTTTTTTAAAAGGCAATTTCTTGCACATCAGAGCAGACACATCTGACAGAACAGAAGACAACAAAGCGCCACCTCTTCCTCTCAAGCACCCTTTGTGTGCTGAGTGTGGTTTGTACCTCCTTTCCTTTACATCCCTTCCTCTAGACAGCCCACTTCCATAAGCACCACACAGTAGCTGGTCGTTAGCACAGAGAGCACCAGTGGAGAGTTGTAAGAACAGCATATACATAGTGCATAAGCAAGAGAACTTAAAGAAGTGAAAGTGTTACCAGGGGTGGGGAAATCAAACTCTCTTTATAGTCAACACATCTTGCTCCAAGTGCTCATTTCTCAACTTCCCACAATTCCAGAACACAGCTTGTGGACTCCATGTGCCTGCACAGACCAAAGAACACATGTACATCACAACCAAAATGCCTAAACTAACAAATACTTGGTTGATGGGGCTCTGTTTTTTAATACATGTCACTAAATCTCATCTTGGCTCACTGAAAAGAGTGTATTTGAATTCTGCATGCAAAGCTAACACTTTTTACTTGTGTGTATCCAAAAAAAGGAAGTGAGACTGTAATACAAATATTGAAAGGAAATGGTTATCACATACATGCCCTTTCGGCCACTGCCTCCACATTTCCCACAGGGTACAAGCACAGCAGTAGAATACAGAGGAGAGATTCAGCAGTAAGTTAGGCTAAATAACTCATAAGGTAATACTGTCTGGACCCTCAAGGACTGGATGTAGACTGTAGTTTATCATCAGAGGCTGTAGCAGAGTTCTTGCACATAATTACATTGCTGAGTTTCTAATGCATGCCATTCCTCATCCTTAGTCTAATGACTTTTCAGTCGAGTGCAAGCAGGTCCCAAAATATGTGTCATTCAGATGATGCACACATCTTCCTTGTGATAAAATAATCATGTTTTTAAAATTAGAGAAGTACATTCACAACTTATTTAAATCATGCTAGGAAATATCAAATTCAAATGTGATGCAGACATGGAAATTCAGAAAGATAACTACTTCCTACTTTATTTCTCTGAAATGAAAGTGCAATTTCTCTCTTGACATTTTCCCCAATCATGCTTCTATTTTGTGTAAGAATGCTACAAGGCTAACAGCACCCTTTTCTTTTTAATTCCTTATTGAGGGCAGCTACAAATCTTGAGAGGGTCAGAATGTGCAACTGCAAACCACGATTGCTAATTTTAGGGTTTATTCTTGTGCCCCAGTAGCTCAGACTACAGTCACTTTGACAAGCAGTTGAAAACCATCTCTGAATGCCATTGGGAGGTGTCTTGTAAACACTGTTCTCCTAACATTGCACAGTTCTCCCTGAAAAATGAGTAAATCCCTACACTTTCTAGTAGAAAGGAAATTCTGGTATTACTTTCTTCTCTTTTCTTCAGGGGAAGATAAACATTGTGACAGAAAAAGGTTAAGTCAGACCATGACCTTTCCTACAGCAAGAGTATAGGTTCTTATGGCACGTAACTCAGAAATATGTGAGGACCAGCTGTCTCCACAGTACAGCTGCACATGGGCCAAGTAATCAACTTTTGACAGGGATTCAGTACAGGTGAGAAGCAGGTACTTTCCTCAACTCCCCGTCCATACGCAGGCAGTCAACAGAAAGGATATGGGCAAGCAGTGACTGGGTTCCCACACAACCCTTTCAAGGGGACCACGGTTGTGGTGTCTGCCTCCTTATTGATTTACTTGTCAGTCACTCCTGGCTTGTGTCCTCTTGGGTTCTTGGGTCAGGAGACCTTGATCCCTTGACAAACTGATCCCTTGATAAAACAGGGAGAGGCATGCAAAGCCTCACATGCAGAACTGAGGGAGGGCTCTATTGTCCCACTGCAGTCCTGGTAACTCTTGTGACTTTTTCCAAATTTCCTGACATTCAGAGTTTCTCAAAGCTCCCAGTCCTGGAATGATAAAACTAAGTGAGATATTCAGCTTTCATATTTTTTTTAATTGTGTAAATTTGAGATTACAAAGAAAATCTAAAAAACTGTCAAGAGCATCACCTGACAACTCATAAAACAGATGGTAAAGAAAAAAAAAAAATCACTGTTTTTAATCTCATTACTTTGGAAGGTCTGACTCACAGCTGCTAAGTACAAAAGTTGGCAAAGGGGACATAATACATCTAAATGCTGCCTCAAAGAAGTTGTACATCCTGCCCCCAAACTTTGATGCAGCTAAAATTTAATTAATATTGTGAAGTGTCTTGGCAGGAATAGCTCACTCAAGCCACGGAGTTCAAACAAGCCAGGAGCTGGACTCTATGTGCAGCGGCCCTAAGATACCATTGCCTCACTACTTGCCGAAAACCAACAACAGATGACTCTTTTTAAAAGCAAACCTACTTGATTGCTTTTGTATTTTCTGAATCTTGATTCTGTGAAAAATAAATTGTCGAAGCTGATGAAAGCCTAGCAACTGGCAAAGCCAAGCCCCAAGAGCCAATTAGTCCCACACATTATTACTACTGCTCATATGGCTCCCCAGCAGTCCCTTGCCTGTAGCAACTGGGCAGTAACAACTTGCATAAAAATGTATTTAGAAAATTCATTAGTAACAGTCCAAGTTAATTGTGGCGATCGTACAGCTCAAGGTTAAGCTTCTAATAAAAAGATGCCAAATCTAACTAGGTCCTTGAAGTGTATTAGAAGCACATTGTTTTGGTTTGGCTGCTCTTCAGTAGTTACACAAACTGCCTCATTTAAGGCCATGAAATGGTAATAGCTTGGTTTAGTAAACATCAAAACAGATGCTAGAAAACACCTTTATCAAAGAGGGAAATGATTTTTTGCATAGTTACAGAAAAAAAAAAAAAAGGTAATGAAGACATTTTATTATGAAATAACTCTAAAGGAATTCAACCACAAGATGCACCTTGTGCAGAGGAAATAGCATCTGTCTCTTCTACTCTGTCTGAGTGGGTGTGGGGGGAGAAGAAGGGATATAGATAGTGTGTCCAGTTCATTTTACCTTTCAGTGAGTACTCCTGTTTTCAAAGCGCATCCACTTCACAAATGTCCTGCTTTAATTGATGATAATCAAGCTTTCTAATCAATCTGAAACTTGTGACAGATGCACATGCCTTATGTTTCCAGAGTAGTGCCCTCCATGACAGTGATGAGAAATCGATAAAACTGATTCAAAACACATGAGAAGCATACATCTTTTGTCAAGGCATAGCTGGTTTCCACTTACTGGAAACAGGACACTAGACTAGCATGAGAGACTGGGTCACTATGTTAACAGATAGTTTATCTGTAGAAAAACTAGTGCTGTTTCAGTTAAACTGGTAAAGTTGCAAGTCAGCCAGAGGTCACTGAAAAGTTTTGATTGAAATCAATGAAGGTATGTATTTGTAAAAACAATTAATTTAATGTATTTATGTCTGGAAGTGTTCAATCTTCCAGTTAAATTCAGAAGAAACTTACACACCTTCCACAAAACCAATGAGGGGGTGGTGGTATCACGCCCCTTTATGAGCAGGTAGTTACCTAATCTCCTGAAAGGATTAAAAGAAAATTCAGAAAATCCAAAATACACAGAAGCCTAAAAAAATGTGAAAGAGCTAAAGAGACACAGAGCTGCCTTGGGGACCATCTATCTAAACAGACCTTGACAGATGCTTTTTGACAGATGGGTATGTATTCACCCCTTCTCCCCTGCCAAAATGGGGGAGACGAAAGGCTGGTGAACCTTGAACAATGAAGCTCTGCAGAGAACAGCTTTGGTCAGAAATATGAGTGACAGCTCAGCTCAGCTCAAGAAACCTTGAGCATAGCTGAACAAGTGAAGCAGGAAGTGACTGCAGCAGCTTTCAGAACAAGCCTTGGGGAGTTACCCCATGTCCCAAGTGTTGGGTATGGGAGAAAGGATGCTGCCCTGGAGTACTGACTCACTCCTCTGGCATTCAAGGAAGGGAGACTTTGATGCAATTCTGTTTATTTACAGGAATGTATAGATATACACGATTCCATTGCATTTGGATTTTTTTTCTCCTAGGTGGACTAACTGAAGTGCACAGCCTCCAGAGCATGGCCAGGCTCACCGCTTGTAGAGGTGTCTCCTGCATCAGCGTGTTCAACACATCGCTGTCACCTGTTGACTTCTGTGTAGAGACTGGACAGATGGAGGAAATTAAGTTCATGTCGAATGGTCTGGATAAGATCAAGCAGCTTAAAATCCTGTTAGGCTCACTTGGGCAATGTGAAGTATGAGCACTGTGCTGTGAACACCCAACTTGCAGGTAGCCAGTAATGCAGTAAGGAGTGGTGAACACAAGCTGGATAGAAAACGTTCGCTAAAGGTTGGTGAATTCCCAAAGAATAATAGGCAGCAAAGGTAGTTCCACTTAAGCCTGAGCCACATTGCACTGTCATCTGACAGAATTATATTCCAAAAATATAAAAAGCACAAAGAAGTTTCCATCCTGCCCACTTTCATAGCTGGGTTCCTTGCTATACAAGGTTAATTCCCAAATCTGTTTATTCTTAGCTTTCCTGCAGGGTTTCTTTCAGTCCTAAAGACATTTTGCTTCTCTTCACAGACATCTCTCAGACATCCTTTATCTGTCATAGTTCGCTGGGGATCAGCTACCACCTGAAGTCTGCCCAGATAGTCAGGACCTAACCCACAGGGCTAGGAAATGGCTTTAGACCAGGGAATATCAGGACTTGGGGACCCAAACAGTTCTGTACCAGAACAATCCAGGAACAATAGTGCAGCTTACAAATACAAAATTTGAAAGTAGTATTAGAAAGTACATCTACACAATTGGAGCGGGGCGGGGAAGCACACAAGAGAAGTTAAGGAGGTCATTTTTGTGTAGACAAGTTATGATGTATATTCTATGCTGCATATTATTATATTCTGATGCACTTAGCTGTGATTATAACTAGAGCTGGCAAACTACTAGTGTGATCTGAATTAGTAACTCCTATGTGCCTTTAAGTAGTCTGCTTCCTTCCTTAATTATAAGTAATGAAACAGGAAAACAAAATGAAACAAGAAAATCAAACCCCAGAAATATCTGCAGACAGCAATGCTGCTATTTATTGACATATTGTGCATGCTCAGACAGCAATTCAGTTCTTTTAAAACAGAGCAACCAGCCTAACAATCAGCATTATGTCACCTCTTACAAGAGCTGACCTGGCAAAGTACAAAGGCAAAACTTTTCTGCTCACTGGAAAGCACACGTAATCGCAAGACAAAGACACCACACTCTGCCAGTGAATTTTATTCTTTAATTCTGTCATGGTAAAGGACTCTGGAAAAATGAAATCAGGGAAGCATTAAGCATTTAAAACTACTTGTTCAGCTAAGTGAGGATATGTTCATGTAAAGAAGTTTCATACAGTTAAGAATGAATAAATGCTCAAAGTCCAACATACTGCAAAATCCAAGTTCAGTGGCACAGTTCTGCTTCTGCCAAGTTAAGATAAAGAATTTTAATTTCTGGTTTCTGTACAGAAAGTCCTATTACTTCCAAACATCTTACTGTGTCCAGCCAAAATAAACCTAGTAAAAGTATCAAGTGTTAATGAGGCATTTTGCTAATCTAGCAATCAGCATGTTCTTGAAGCCAGAAGACATAAGGCTTTACAAGGATGATGAGCAGCCTCGCTGATAAACATCATATCTGGGCCCCTCCACACATCCTGTTCTGGCTGCTGTTGAGCAAAGAGTCCAGCAGATCCAGACACTGGAAGCAAAGGGTCCATCAGATCCAGCCACTTGGCTCTCTTGAAAAATTAATCCAATGAGCTCAAGCACTTTTACATTTCATCTGTGGCAATATGGCCTGAGATAGGATTTCTCTCTCACCATGTAGATCCCAGCCTACTTAGGGTTAACATCAGTATTTAAAGAAGCTAATGAAAAGGTAAGAGCCTTCAGTAAGAAAGCAAAACATAGTATAATACGCAAAATGGTCTGCTTAGCAGTGTTGTACGTTGCTTAGTCCTTAGTGGAGCAACTAAGGAGCACCTCAGAATATAATTCACTGCAGACTTCTCTAATGTTGAAGTAACAGCATGGTATGCAGAATAACAGAATGGTAGCAGATGAATACAATAAAACAAGTACCATAAATGAGCACATGCTGATTCTTTGCTGTGTCTGGGAGTCTAATTGAGGCCCTCCATGGCCCATGAGTGCAACCATGGCCTTGGGGTAAAGAGGGCAGGCACACTGAGGATATGTTTGCCAAGTCTTTTTTAACTGCACTGAAAATGAGCCAGCTCACTCATCTCTATTTTCCAGTCTTAACATGAAGCTGAAAAATTTGCCTAGCTGTGTATTAGCCATAAGCAACAGGAAGATATGTGTGATATACCTTTTAATAACAAAATGAAAACCCATATAGAGAGAACTCCTATGCACATATATCACACAACACATGTTTCCTCCTCAGGATCTCTTCACAGAGTAGTAGGGAGGCTGCTTCCAAGAGTCTTATCCATTTCTCATGCTCCACGGGAACATCAATAACCCCTCAGGAGGGAGTGCATGAAAGGCAGATACACACACTGGAAACAACACACGGATAATTGATCTCCGTGCATCATTAGGAAAGAGAGTACGAGTCAACACAACTAACACTACAACTGTATCACAACCTGTCAGCTAGACAGATGGGCTCCTAGTGAGGAAATGACAAGCAGCTGGAGTTGTCTCCCTGCACCATACTAATCCCTGAGCTGTACTTTGTCACAGAACAAAGGCAGAATGATGGGCAGTGCTCAGAACTCAATCCTGGAGCCTGGGGCACCCCAACAGCAGTCAGCAGCCTTCCATTTTCTAGCACACTCCGGGAGACTCCTCCTCCCCATATGTCACACCTTCCCCCAGGTTTCCAATGAAATCCAAGAACTCAAAATCTAAGACCTGGCATGAAATTACTTTGACTTCTCAAGACAGACTCTCAAGGGGAATGGACCTGGAGGGGTGTTTGCCCTAAGCACCTCCTAGGGAAGCAGGAAAAAAAAAAAGAGAGGCTGAGTGAGACAAATCCACAGCAGCCTCTTGAGAACAGAGCCCAGGAAGCCAGGAGCTGCAGCAGAGGACAGGGTGCAGTGACAGGAAAGAGGGGATGCACACACGGTGCCTGTGAAGTCCTCCCGGTCCTCGTGCCCTCCCAAACACACGTACACGAGGAGGTGAAGGGGCAGAAAGCCACCAACTGATGCACCTAACCAGCTGCAGGTCACGCTGGGGATGGGGTAGCATAAGGTACAGACAATGTTCAGCCACTCCAGTCGTAAGACCTTCTGTCTTCTGACAGCTGGATGCAGAACCTCTGCAAAAGGGCTGAAACATACTCTCATCATCTGCAGAGGGGCCTTGTGTCTTCCACAGGGAAAGCTTCTGGTAACTCTAGATCTAGACAGCGGGGTCACACTTGGACCTGCAGCTTCCCACAGGCTGTCTCTTCATGGTATGCAGCAGTCTCAGCCCTGGTGAGCTGCATCTCAGGATGCATTTTTCTCACTTGAAACACAAGTAAGGCTTGAAACACCGCTATATAGAAATGCAGTTTTTATAATTATCATTACATTTCATTTGGAAGCACAGTGTAAAAGACTAGAGCAGTGTAAAAGTTATTGAAATGTGAAACTGAAAGTGTGTGCATTTTCATAAATATACATGGGGACACACATCAGAAAGATTAATCAACAAACAAAATCCAGAAATTATACTAAAATATAAGTGCTTATCATTCTTTTTATACTGATTACATCTTTTAGCACAGCGCAAACTCTTTAAACACATTAATGAATTAAGCTTCATAACACTCCTGAGATTTAAGCAATAATCAGCCAACATAGGTAAAACAATGACAGATTCTATAGAAAAAAATTACATGCTCATTTGTTGTTGATACCGCTATATTCTATAAAATTATGAAGAATTAATTGCAGCATCATAACTGATTAACTACATGCTCTCACTCAGGCTCTTTTTAATTTTTTCTTTCAAAATTAAACCTTTCAAGTATTTCTCTTTCTATGAAAACTTCTCCGCCAATCTAGCTTTATTTTAGAGTGAATTCTGTTTTGTTTTCTGACCTCATTTCTATCTTTCTTCATGACGACTTGTTTAGTACACATGGGTGGGCAGTGAACATCTGTGTTAGAGGTAGGTAGCCTCCTGATTTCTGTTCCTCTAGTTCTGTGCTCTGATGCCTTCCTTTCTAATGTAAGTATTTTCTAGGACTCTAAAATCACAGATGGGAACTGCCGGTTTCTAATTTAGCTTTAATTACCTTTCATTCAGCTGAGCCTTTAAGCAGACTGGCCTGCTCTCTGCAATATTAAAGTCTTTAAAGTTTCTCCTGCAGAATCAAGGGCTGTATCTTCAATAGCTGTATGGGGTTTTTTATTCACCATGCTCAGTAGGGTTCTACATTTAGTGCATCTTGGTCTTGGTTTAGAGGTCTAACAGAAAGCAAGTTCTCTTTAATGACAGTGCTGAGAAAGGAAAAGAAAATACAGTTTTATCCGTGAATAAAACCTAAGGGCGTTCAAATAAGATCTCCAAAATATGAAACTGCCACTTACCTACAAAAGCTGCACAATCTATGATTAATACTGAGACTTGAGGACACTACAGGCACTGAAGAGCTCATGTTTTACTACTCAAAGAGAAGATGCAAGTTGGGAGAACTCAAACATTAGCTGTAGGGTTCAGACACAGCACACATCCTAGCTTTTACACAAGCTTTCATGAAGTCAGTCTTCCTGTTATCAGTCCTCCATGAGGCAAAAACCTGTCTCTTTCTCAGTAAGACATTAATAGTAGTTAGCTTCTTAACAGTTCACAGTTTCAGTTATGGTAAATGTTACCTACATGACATGTGTGTGTGCCGAGTATCTGATTTCACTGCAGACTGTGTGTAAATCCTCACAACTACCTTGTCCATGGGTGAGGCTGGTACTTAGGATTTCAAGCCACCAGAAGAGAATATTGACCAGAGTCCCAATCAGCCTGGGACTGGACCACAGTCTCCATCTAAACATACATTTGTGTAAATACTGGCTAACTGGTACCTACATAATTCTGCACTGATTGTTCTAAAACCTAGCATTATCTTATACTCAGCGGCCTGCTGACTCACAATGAGAAGTAAGCTATGCAACAAAACCCTGAACAATGTCATATATAAAAACAGCCAGCAGTTCAGACCAGTGCAGTACTAGCACCATAAGATGGGTACTAATTACAGGCCAACAGTTGTAGACCTGAGAACTAAGAGAAGAAACAAGACAGAACAAGATGTACGCATAAAGACAAAACACTGTGGGATGTTATCATGAAGATGGCTGCATCAGATCAGCCTCATATTCAGATGCGAGGAGAACCTCTTAAATCATTAGTAAAGCTGCAGCATCTCATTAATTTTAATAGCTCTTGATATGAACACTGGTGCCAAAGTACCTACAAATATCCCTACTGAATAATCTCCAGGGTTCAACACCGGGCTCCACAGGGCTAGAACTTCACTTACAGGATCAGGCAGGCTAAAACAAATGCCCAGTAACTCACAGTACACCTTCTTCCCCAGCTTCACCTGCCGCGCTTGCCATCAGCTTCCCAGCTCTGCTCATCAACCACCACTGGAGCTCGAGCAAGCACAGGTCAGAATGACCTCTGTGATTTCAGAGCAGCGGCATCACCGCCCACTGATTCATGACACAGCCAGGAGACACAGAATCCACAGAGGAAAGGTTTGAAAGTGCTCATTAGTGCTCATGTCACAGGAGGTGAGGAGAAGAGAGCTGGGAGGATCATGGTCAGTGGGGAAACACTGCAAGGGAGGACTGGGAATGAAAAGGGAGGCTGACCTAGACCAAGGGCAATCAAAGACAGGAATGGCAAAGAGCATTTGATAGGAGACTAGGGAAAGAGGCTACTCCTGAAACACAAGAGAACTGTCAGCCTCCTTAGAGGAGGAGGAAAATCAAACGCTAGGTTAAAAAAAGGCAAGAAATTATGTCCTGAATCAAGCAAGCTCCTACAGTGCTTAGCTGCTCTCCTGCCTCATTAATTAAGGCTGCACAGGGCTCTCCAGCTAGTCACAGTAACTATCTCTGCTGCAGCTGGAGCAGTTTCACCATGCCAGGGGAGCATGCCGTTGGCTTCCCCAGAAAGAAGCACACCTTGGTGCACATCTGTTTTCTGCCTGTCCACATTTCTCACTTCCATCCTAGATCTCAAGAGCAGCAGGATAAAGCCTGTGTCAAAAAGCCACATGCTTACGCCTAGGGAGCCTTCCATGCTCTGCCATGCTTCCCAGGACTGCAAAACTTGTCCTGGACTTCTAGCTGCCTTTGCAGGGAACTTGGTCAGAGCATACCAGAACTGCAGTACTTCTGCCAGACACTAAAGGATATGGAAAAAAGGACAAAGATTAAACAAAAGGACTGCGTCGTTCACCTGAACAAGGAAAATGGCACTTGTCATTGTTATCCATCTACATTCCAACTGTGTTTTTCTTATTCTATAACACCACTTTCCAATCCCTCTACCCTGCACTTCTGCAAGGGCATTACTGTGGGATCATCAAACTCCCAGAGTCCTCAAACTTTTCTAAAGATATCTTAGATGCATTAGCAAATTGCAGGGTACAATTTTACAGGAGGAAGTGAGACACAGATATATCGATGCCATAATAGCCACCAATTTTGGTTTCATTTTGCACAGAACTTTGCACTTTTAAAGCACTAATACATTCAAAGTTCATCTCTAATTAATATGGTTTCCATTTGGATCGCTCAGTTTGTCTACACAAATTTTCTAAGGAGACAAAAACTTCTCTGAGGAGCAGAAGTAAACTCTGGCTTCCTGAACTTTCCTGTCTTACAGCTGGGAAGCCTTGCTGCTTGGGAACTCTGACTTAAGTTCTTCAAAGACTCTTTCCACCTAAGCCTTTCCCAGAACTGAGAATTCCACAAATCTGCCTTTTGGGGACAAACCTGCTGTTCTAGAGCTAAATGTCTGCATAAAACCAAACCAAAACAAACAAACAAACAAGCAGGCTTCTGAGATAGGCAAACCAGCCAGTCACATAGAATCACAGAATCATTTAGTTTGCAAGAGACCTTTAAGATCATTGAGTTCAACCGTTAACCCAGTACTGCCAGGTCACCACTACATCACATCCCTCAGCATGACATGTAAACAGGTTTCAAATCCCTCCAGGGATGGGGATGCCACATCCTTCATTCCTTGCAAGAACCAAAAAACTTTTGTTCTGTATTATAAAAAGCTTTAGCTCTTTTTTTTTCACAAGAGACTGGGACCTTGCAGCCTGACAGCCTGCTCTCAAAGACCACCAAACAAATAAGACCAAACTATTTTCCTTAATCTTGCCCTCAAAACAGATGAACCGATTCTTTCCTCCTAAAATTCTGTACAAAGAATTCAGCCCAAATCAGGTATTCAGCATTATCCCCTCTGCTCAGACACTTAAAGGACCACGAAGTTACCACCACAGGAACGCAAGCCTTCCAACTCACTAATCCATCTCTCGTAACTTCACAGTGAATCCCCCAGTGCTGCTAAAGGTCCCAGTGTCTGCATCAGCACCATCAGATGCACACATCACCCACCTGCAAGTAGGAGAAAAAACAATGCCAGAGTGAAAAGTTTTTAGCTCTCCTAGAGAAAATGTGAAATGGGATCTTGGTACACTTGAAGGCTCAGGAAACATAAGATGAATGAAGAAAGCAGGTCAGCCTCAGTTTTTAAACACTTGGCATCAGCAATTCTGCAATTTGCCCCACGATACCACTTCTACAGAATCTAATTATACTGGCACTCTCAAAAAAATAAAAAAGGAAATAGAATACAATTAGAGCTAGTCATAAATATTAAAAACTAGATAAATAATGAATAAATGCTAATTTTACTTCCCTTCCTGTGCCCACTAAAATTTGAAATATGCCTAGTGGCCCTTTCTGTGTTATATTTAATAGGCTTTTTTTCCCACGACATAAATTTAAAAGAGCACACTTGAATTCTGCCTACGGAAATTTTTTTGTCCCATCATTGAGCACAAAGGCATATATTGAAAAAGACATTTTTGGGTACAAAGTAGGATATTTGTACCTTTTAAAAGGGGCCAGAGCCATTTTATTTTTGAGCAATGCCCTGTGAATATTCTTGCACCTGTGTGACTATTTGCATAAATTTAGTGTGATAATTCTCTTAAGAAGAAGTTCCTGACATAGTTCAGTTTACTTCAGTCAATTTTGAAGTCAAAATATATTTGAAAAATACACTGAAATGTCAAAACTTCTTGCAGAGTAAGAGGGCCATTTGATGCTGAGGACTTCGTGGTACTGATCTATTCTCTGTCTTCCAAGATAAGCAACAAAATTTGTAAAAATGTAATTGAAGAGCTTTGCAAACTAAGAGCTTTAGCTTTGCTTCATTACACTGCTTTACACATTCACATCACAGATGACTAAATATTATCTGAACTGCTCCAAGTCTGCAAACTCTCCAAAAGAAAAAAGTCTGCCTCAGACGGAGTTCAAGGGAGAGTTTTGCAGCATACGGTGAAACGGGTTTTGGTCCAAAGGAATGTTGATTCTCCTTGATCCTAACAACTGTCTTTGCTTTACCTCGGCATTATTTATTTATTTTTAATGTCTTTCTTTTCAGTGTGGTTTGAGAAGCCTCACTGATGGCACCCGAGCACAGAAAAGCCAGTTGCTACACACAAACTCTGCTTAGCACTGACAGAGATGGAAAATGCGCGAGAAGGTTCGGTCGCGTTCCAGCTCTCCCCAGCTCAGGGTTCGTGTGGGTCTAGGCATACATTCGAGTGGTAACTGCCTTCTGCCTGCCACCGCTTTTGGCAGGCTGCTCCCAGCAGTAGGGATGACTTGAGAGTAAACAATTCAATTGCTTCTGCTTTCATGCTCATATCCTAACAGAGACCATCTTCCTATGCCTTCCTCCTGGACCGACAAATGCAATGGTGATGTTGCTGAGGTGATAGAAAGAAAATTAATGCCATGATATTTTTTTTCATATATGCCAAAACCAGTGTTGGAAGAGAGTGTGATCTTTCCTCTGCTGGCAACAGGGCCGTACCCTGCCCGCAGATCACATCGCAGACTGCCTGCAGAAATCATTTCCCAGGCACATGAGGGAACCCACAGCTGGCAGAGTAAGAAATGTGATTTATGAAACGTGGATACCATATGGCACAATTTCCTCTCACTTCACTTCAGTTCATATCTTCTTGTTTGAAAGAAAAAATATATCCCATGCTATCTAGCCTACTGGGGGGAGGCAGCTTACAATCGAGGTTACAGGACAGGTTACAGCAGAGACTAACCCAACAAAGCAGCATTCACTCCCTTCAATTAACAGATGTAAAGAAATATCAATCCATGACCAGGTTGGAAAGTAAGAACTCAACTGAAAAACATCATGAAGTAAAGTGGCATTCCTCTGCCAAAGGGGAATTTATTCATAAAGCAGGAAAACAATTTCTAAGCTGTTCAAACTCATCAGCACAAGAACTACAGGTAGTTCGCCTCCATGAGAGGACGTTGGTGTGGGTTGAGTGTCATTTTGCACAGGTCAAGCAAACTTTTTTTTTTATGTGTAAAGTGCAGAAATATTCTGAATTCCCTGAAAGAATACTTGTGGGAGGAAACAGGGCAAGGTGGTAGGAAATTAGTGAAATTAGTATTTCCATGGTTCTTTGGAAACTGGAAGAGCAGCAACTTATCCCAGGTATCACCAGAAGTGTGTGGCAGAACCAGGAAGGAAATTTCTATTTTCAGACTAGGGTCATGCCTGTGTTTAAAAGTAACTTACCTCTCAGTGCTCTGGAGGATGCCCCTGGCACAAGGCAGTCTCAGGTGGCCAAGGCAGAGGACCGATACACCCCAGGTAGGCCCTGGCAGGCTGCTGGGAGGGCAGCCATGTAGCTACAAAAGCTGGCAAGTCAAAGCTGAGCTGTGATGATGACTGTGCCACCCTCCCTTTGCCTCCTGCCTCTCCTGTCAACTAGGGACACAGGCTATGACCAGCATGGGAAATCCCTCATTATCTATTTCACTTGCCTGGAGCAATGGGAAGAGTCCAAAAGCAAGCCATTAAGCACTGAACTCCAACTTACTTGTCTTCTTTCTTTTCTTTTCTTTTCTTTTCTTTTCTTTTCTTTTCTTTTCTTT
>JANVCC010000068.1:2687343-2732363 GCA_025345505.1 Todiramphus chloris collaris
TTTCTTTTCTTTTCTTTTCTTTTCTTTTCTTTTCTTTTCTTTTCTTTCTTTCCTTTCTTTCTTTTCTTTCTTTCTACAATGATTAATAATTTCAAGTTTCCATCTGAGTGCAAAGATGCAGAAAAGCCTGGTACAGTCTCCTTAATAGAAATGCAGAGCTGAACAACATGTTTGTCAATTAGCAAACCCCCTGCTAAAGGGTCTGACACTTACAGTAATGAAAGAATTACTGTCAGATGTTATTATTTATTAGTTATAACGCAGTGGCACTTTCAGTCTAAGGCCCACTGTGCCTGGCATTGAATACAATATAAGCATTGAACAGAATACATCATCTAAGTAGTTTTGTTTGCAGAGCTATGGCCTTATGCCTGATTCTACTGATGCTCTTTAAAACATGCAAGCAGAAATGATATGTATATTAAAATTAGTAATGGTAACAGCAGCAGTTATTCCTCCTATCAGAAGGAATACAGGTCTCTTGGTTTGAGAGAGCCATCCCTCCTTCCCTCATCAGTCCTGCAAGTAGCTCAACTGCCCTGAAAATAGGAATCCAGGAGGAGAGCATTGCAGCTGGTGCACAGGGTTTTGATTCAGGCAGACACTGCTGGAAAAGCAAAGCAGGATTTGCCTCCTCTCCTACCACCAAAGCAACTGCCCTTTTAAAAAGACTAGTGCTAGCCTGAGAAAGGATCAAGGATAATACCTAGAAACAAACTCCACAGGCAGGCAATGGTCTGATGTCCTTAAAGAGCAGCTCAGGTTTTCCATGTGAGATGTATAATCTGTCAGCACAGGATGGAATGAAGAGTGAGGGTTTCAACTGAGATGGGGAGCATGAACACTAAGTCCCAGGGGAGAAATCTCTACCCAAATATGGCATGCTTTCCTTAGGCAGCTGATGGAGGCTTCATTGCTGAAGCCATTTATTTTACAAATAGGTGTGAAAAAAATCACATAAATACCACTGGGAAACTCACAGTGGATTAATAGTAATGAAAAATACGATCCAACAGGCTCTCCCTATCTCCTAACACATGTCCCCTAATGTTACCTTACTCTAAAACACTTAACTTTTGGAGTATCAGTGTGATCTAAAGCCTGCTAGAATCTCTAAAAAAGCAAAATTCAACCGGGCTTCTAATGAGTTCATAAATTTAAGGGGAGGGGCAGGAGGGTCTCAATTTGTTTAAACAATGAAAACTAATTATAGATTTAGCTGGTAGATTTTATAGATCTGTTGCAACCACTTCCATATTTTGACATAAATCCCAGAATATTCCTACAAGGCAGGTCCTGGAAAGCTATTGCTCTTTTTGCCCTGAAGGTTTTCGAACGTATTTGTATAAATACGTGGCTTGGTAATGCCACTTAATGCGTTAGCTGCAGAAAGACACATCCTTATTTTTTCCTCCATAGCAAAACTAAAGTAGTCAGTAATTTCACTTCAAGATTTGTAAAGGCAAAAGGAGCATGGAATGGAAACTGATCTAGAAACTGTATTAAAAAAACTAATCAAAATACCTTCACTAGTATCCCATCGATAATACAATCACACTGCAAAATCCCCATTTTGAAAAACGTGGGGATTTTGTTGTTTTGGTTTTTGGTTTTTGTTTGTTTGTTTGTTTCTTTGTTGGTTTGGTTTCTCCTCAGAGCTTGTATTGTTATTATTTTCCATCTCAAGTAAACATGAACAACTTTCAGTTCAGCTGTGCATGAAAGTAAGGGTATGAGGCAGAGGCCTGTTTTCCAAGATCATGAAATCCAAGTCAGGCTACCGCAGAGACACAGCTATAAGAGCAAAGGAGAGAACAACAAAAACCACAAAACTGAAACCCAAACACCACAAAACCAAGAAAACTTGAGAAATAGGAGATTTAGAATGAAGTATGACAAATGACATGGAAGAACACAGATAAGCAAATCAAATGCATAGTTTCTACTACTTTATGGAAATCGTTTACCTAGAAGATACAAGAGAGTGAAAGGACCATGAAGGATAGAAAGGGATCATATTTTCAAAAACTGCAGAGAAAGTTTTGCCGGTGACATGTTATGCAAAAAAACCCCAAACTCTATTAAACAACATCAACTAAATCCTTCCCCTCCAAAAATGGAATCCATTCCTTCTTCTGTACCTCCTCTTGACAAACTTCTCTTTTTCTGTCTCCTGTTTCCTAAGTGCTAGAATTAGCTGGCCAAGTCATCCTGACTGCATGCAACACTGCCTGAAGCCTGTAACCAGAAAGCCAGAGAAAAGCAGTGGTTTTTAGAGCTCAAGACTGGTGTAAATTTGCAAGGGCTCAGAGGCTGACACTTTATTACTGCTTTAATTTTTCCAGAGGAGGGCTACATATGCAAGTGGGTGTTGGAGGTAGAAATGTCATCCTTTCAGTCACCTCCATCTACCTTTTTTCCCATCCTAACAGAAGAAGAGCAAACTTTGACAGTAGTGCCAGATCACCTCAATCCAATTCTGTCTCTGCCAGACATCACCAGAAAGGACATGGTCACATGGAGGCTTTTCCCTATGCAAACTCCAAGAAGTAAACATCAAAGGCAGTAAGAAAAACTGCTTCAGTGAAAGTCCTACTTAAGCCTTTATGTTTATCCGCAAGTGGATTCCTTTCTTTTTCTTGTGTATTTTCTTACAAGGCTAAAAATACTTTAGCAGCAAAACCCAGTAATAATGGAGATATTTGTGTTGCAGGATCCGGTGCCATGTTAAGGGTTTAAAGAAGTACCAACAAAACAAGGGTCTGGTTAACATTGTATCCCCTGGTGAACTCTAAATAGCACCTAATTAACATGACATGGGGGAGAAAAAAAAATAGGTTTACATTAAACACGGTGCTGATGCAGCCTATCAGCTCTTCTGACAAACAACTGCTCCACTTCCTGCTTCCCTGTTCACAGAAGCATGTCCTTTTTAGACCAGGAAAGACACAGCTCTGATCTCCTGCACCATACAGGACATACAAGTGACCGAGGAATCCCCACAGTGTAGAGGTGACTTCGGAAGATTGTGAGCAAACTCCTGACCCTCAGGAGTTTGTAGATGAAAAAAATCCCAGGCCTAGCTATGATCTGCACTAAAGGTGGCATACACCCAGCCAAGCCTTTTTCACCCTGCTACAATATACTGGAGATGCAAGAATAAAGTCCCATCGCTCCTGGGAAGGCATCTCACACTTTGTGTCTCAACCTCTTGCTGTCTTAAACATAATTCACTCTTCAACACAGATTCTCTGAGGTGAAACTCACAATATGCTTCTACTTGTGACTTAAATGATTACAACCTTGAGCAGTGTAAGTCTAGACAATAATGCAGGGCACCTCTCACCCCAGGAGTGGTATCAACAGCTGCATAGTTTTGTGGACAAGTCTCCAAAGCCAGAGGGAAGCTGCTGCCTTTCAGATGGAGTGACTGACAAAAACTCAATTGAACTGGATGTAAATGCTACATCCTCAGTCTTCTCAAGAGGAACAGTGTTAGGTCAGAGGAGGCCAAGAGCAACTGTTCACTGCAGTGATAATGCTATTAGAACACATTACTTTCAAGAATTTCAAATCCAAGCACAAGTCAGAAAACTATACTGTTTTCTCCAGATTTAACAGCCTCCCTTTACCTATATGTTAACATATGTGCTGCATTATCAGTTATTATGGTTATTTATCCCTTTCTGTGGATTTGAAACCCTATTTCTTAATCTCTTCCTACTAACGGACAACGTAAGAAAGAATTGAGAGCTTCCAATATTCCTTTGTTGCAAGCAGATGTGGGAGAGCCCTAGCATGAATTCACAGTTCTGGATAAGGGCTCCCTGCTACAGGTGCTGTGCACAGCCTCTACTCTTATCCCAGGAAATCCTGAGATCTTTATACATCCAGGAACTGCATATACATCAGTGGATTAAACCTTCAGATGCTAAGTCTAACGTGGAAGGCAAGCCCAAGTCTCACAGTGTGTTGGCCCACATGTACACACACACACAGAAAAAAACACTAACTACCCCATACAGACATCTTCTGGAACAACTGACTGAATAGTACTTCTTACTATTACCACGCAATAGTAAGAGTAAGAGTGAGAATTACCTCAACAGCAGCTGTCTGAAGATGCCCAAACCCATGCATTTAATCCCTGAGTGGCTATCTTTAAAACAAGGGAAAGATGACGTAGCATTTTGTGGAACTTGAGCTTTCTGCAGTCTTCTGTCAGGATTGCCTGGTCCTGTTAAGACACTATACTGTATGGCCCCCATAAAACAGCTGCATTCAGAGAAACAGAAATGTTGGAATAAGCACAAAATAGCACCCTAGTACACTCCACAAACACACCAGTCATTTAATACCTACGTTCAGCTTATCAAAGAGGACAGGTGAACCAACAAAAATGAGTTTGTTCTAAGGAGCTGTCTTTGGGCCTTTCTACCTGTGGTGCTCCTAATAGACATGCATTGCTTCCAAATATGGCATTGCACTGTACTGCAGGGATAGATCCTGCCAGGCACCAAGCTGCATGGATGGTACACAATGCCCATACAGCCCCAGGGCCATCTGGAGTCACACCTATTTTGGTAGCATATTTACACACACTAATTACAGCAACATCTAACTAGGAGAAAGTGTTTTCAGAGGCTTCCACCACAAAGCAGAGAAAAGAAGGTACAGATTTGCTATTGTTAAAGCATTAGCAAGAGGCTTTCTTTGCAGCACCCCTGAGGCACCACCGGAGGTTTTCAAGACTGACACTTAGATACTGATAATAAGACACTGGGATTCAGCTACCTGAAGTTAGGCAACAATTAACCCTGTGCCAGGCAGCCAGTCCCAAGATACATGGCAACAGAACAGGATTGCACTGGGCTACCCAACTCTCAACATTTTGCTGCTTTGTGTATAAAAAAAAACCCAAACAAAAAAACCCAACACATTTGAAAAAAAGAAAAAAATTATATTTTGCTTGTCTGACAGGTTTCTATGTCTGGTGTTCTTTGCCAATTCAGTTTTCCCCGTTCCTACCCAGATAATGTCAGTTCCTTTCTGTCCTCTGTATATGTGTTGCTCACTTAACTTACTCCTATTTAAGTTTGCTTATAAAAACCAGTCTTGTTCTACAAAATGCATTTTCTATGGATGACCACACAGTCAAAGGATAATCATGTGAAATAATTTGTTCCACCTTCAGTTAGTGTTTTCTGCCGCTCACAAGAACACTTTGACCCCTAAAATCCCATGCTATTGCACTGTCAGCTGCTATTTAGAATCTCAAGTAGTTAAATCCAAAATATGTTTTTATTCCAAACTGATAAATTTTTATTGATAAGTCTGTTGCTCATTTATACAGCTGTGTTCTGTATCTTGGCATTCAAGTGAAAACCAGTGAGACCAGTCTCCTGGCCAGTTTTTCAAAAACACAATAATAGATTCATAAACTGAGTCAACTGCTAACGAGCAATGAATGCTCAAAACTAGCCCTTACAAACCAAGAGATGAGTGAGGAACATGACAAATACATTTGGAACATTACACACATAAATTTTGCTCTGTTTTTCCAAACGGAAGGAAAATTGTGAGGTACATGAGGCCAAAAAACTGCATTCACCAGGAAGTGTTGCAACCAAAGACTACAGAAATGCTGATTGCCCTGTTTTCTGATCTTGCATAAACTTCAGAAGTAAAACAACTCTGGTGTTATCACATACAGCTCAAGTCATCTAATTAACCACTGGCAGTTATTACTGCCAAACTCTTGACAGTCAGGATACAAACACAATCCATCCTACACTAACAGTCACCTCTGCAGGCTGACTACTAGCTTAGCACATACACAATACAGCTTTCCGTTGTGAGTAAGGCCTCTTTAAGAGGGCAGAAGACACAGTCAAACGAAAAAGTATTTGAGCATCTGGAAAGCATCTTTACTCCTAGACTGCAACCACAGCAGACCACCTAGTCCTGGCTGGAAAAAGCAGATTACAGCAAGATCTAAATACAGAACAGCTGTACTCAGGAAGCCAACAGTTCCCTAAGCAGTCCAGAAGGACAATGTTCCCCTAGTAAGGTTAGAAAGGTTAAGTAGGTACCATTAACTTGGAGAGTACATGGTTTCTGTCCTGATGTAGCACCTGTAAGAGTTATCCCTTGGAGAGAAACAGAGGTGTGAGCTGAGCAGTAAGGACCTGGACAGCACTGAAGTTAGAGTAGAGGGCTGTTCCTGTTTCTAAAAGTGCAACCCAGCAGTTGCCCGTCTACTAAAGATGGTCTCAGAGCCTTCCTCAAAACCAGACAACTCTTCTTGCATGAATGCAAAGTCTTTTGCACTGCAGGAGCATGTCCTGCCCAGCGCTGAGCCCAGATGACAAGTCTGCTAGTGATCAGCCCACTCATCCCAGCTGTCCAGGAGGGACAGAACATGCGGGAGTGCATGCGGTGCCTACAGCTTTTCTGGAGGTTGCTCTTTCTGAGCAAAGATGTGTGGCAAAGTTTCCTGATTGAATTTTGATAACTGAATATTAGCTAAAAGCCTGGAGACCTCACAGAAGTATACAGGAAACAGAAACTACAAGGTTTCCTCTTTTTCCAGTTATGCCCTTTTTCTTTATAAACTTAATTAAAAATCCTATAAAAAGATATAAACTGGTTTGTTTCTTCATCACAAGATTACTAAGGCCAATGAGGGAAAGAGAAACTCTGCTTCTTCTCCCTACAGTCATGATCAAGCTTAAAGTTCAACAGACCTGAATGCTTTCAGAGCATAGATGCCCCAAGCTCTCTTAGGGACAGACTGGCCATGTCCCCTTCTCAGGCTAGGATAAATAAGAGCAAAAGAATAACCAAATAATTTGACTAATGTACTTCTTGAGCAAACAAAAGAGCAGCACAAACTTCATTGTTTCTGTACTGCAAAGAAAGCCCCTCTGAAGGAATGCAACCACCAGCTTGTCTTTTTTTTTTAATGCTATTTTTTCCAAAATATTCTAGATCCTTTATTTACAGCCAGTTAATTCCTGCTCTCTGCATTAGTTGCATCCAGGAGCCATACTACACCCAGCTACAACCATTTCAGCACTGCAGGGTGTATCAGCTGTGCCTTGAGTACGCAGCACTTGTTCACCACTGCACTGAGCACAAGGCACATGCTGGCTCCTGCTTCACAGCCATCTTCAGTCAGGCCTGTGTTACATTATTCACAGACATCACTCCGCCACACTGGGCACCCATGTGCTGTACACAGCTCACTGGTATGATACATGGTGTCCCTGAGCAGCTGAATCCAACTCAAGGGGACATGGAGCAGGAGAGTGCAGCCCTATACTCTTGCTGAGGCTATTCCCAATGGTGACTCCTGTTCCTTCTCCTCAGTTCTACTACACAGCCCACAGACGTGACTTAGTGCTGTGCCATTCCCCGTTCACAGGACCAACAAGTGGCCCATTGCATCATCCAACACATGGTACCTTCTCTGCTGGGAAAAAGTGATGCTGTGCTTGAACATGAGGTTCCTGACAGCTGCCAGTACTTCCCATACTCCCTCGTTAAGCTGTCCTTTATTCACTGCAGCCTGAAAGGAGGCTTATGACTAGACACGAGTTTGTCTCCTTCTACCCCCTCCTTCCTTGCACCATGGTCCAAGTAGTTTCAGAGGAGTCTGCCAGGGGATCCCCGCACTGGGAGGTGACAGAGGAGGGAGTGCCTGCTCCCCACCAGCACCATCTCTGCTCTCCCTTCCCTGGGAAGGGAGATGTCCTGGCCATCATCCAGAGTGGGGGGAAAAAAGTCTCTTTTGTGGTTACACTACAAGGATTAAAACCCCTGCCCCTTCTGAGCTTACTGGGAGTTTTTGCTCTCGATTTTCAGTGTTTGGATCGTACCCTGTTTAGCGAGGGTCAGCTAGCTACTAGACAGACAACTCCTTTTTGAACACAAAATGGAAACCCTGGAGCACACAAAAAAGGCTTTACTCTTTTTTTCCTGTTTTTTTTTAAATAGTCTCTAACATTCAAAAGGAATTAGATAACAGCTATAATGGCCCCACCTACTCTTGATCCTTTCTGCTGTCAGAATGTTTTGTGCAATAAATCATGAGAGCACTACAGTACAGCCGAAGCTAAAAATGGAGCAGAGTTGGGAGGCAGCACAGAGCTCTGCTTACAGAACACAGTTTATTCGATAACATAAGCACTCAGTCTGCTTTTAAGCTTCCTCAGGTGGGATAATAAGTCCAAATGAGGAGGGAAAGGTTCATGGGGTGATAACAGCACAGACTGGCTTTAAAGCTGCCTTCCTTTCAAATTCACTTTCGTCACATTTTGATTTAGGTTGGGTTAGCTCCTGGAGAGGGTTCTGCTTAACAGAACACCAAAGGCATTACTATTTCCCCATATACAAGACACTTGTTGAAGGGTGGCAAGAGTGCAGCTGAATGGCAGGATGCTAGATCATCATTCCTCAAATAAGAGGGGTAAGATCAAATTGTATCCTCCAGAAACAAGCTAGTCCTACTAGCTAGCTGTACAGAGGCTAAAATAATCAGTTTAAATTTGAAAACTAGTAACAAACACAGATCAAAGCAGTGAACTGAATAAAACAGCTCATTCTGGCTAAGAGCTGACACCTTGTTCCAGTCGAACCCCAAAGCCCAGATTCAGGCACGCTGGTGGTAAGTGATGGCTATCCACACTCAGTAAGTCACCTGGAGAAAAGTGACACCCACCTGCCTTTGCTGTGCTAACCAAATGGGTCAGCTGAGCTTCTGCTAGCTAAATAGTGGAATGAAACGATCTCAGAGGCTTCATCGTGACAAGAATACAAGGGTTTAAACATCTGCTATGGACACGTCTGGATGATGGTCATGAACAGAGTTTTTAGTCTTTAGGTTTTAAGAACAGTTTCAGTTAAAATAGCTGAATTTTGTAGATGTCTGAAAAACAAACCCTGAATGCTAGCCTCGCTTAGATTGGATAAAGCAGTACTTCATCTCTTGACACTGAACTGCTTTTAAGACAGATTCATTCCAGGGAACCCAAAATAATAACTCAAATGAGAAATTTTTATTATTGGGTTTTTTTCTTCAAGCAGTCCTACCATCTAGGAATTGAACTTCAGTGAGAGCTCATGAAAGTACAGCTGCAGGCTGCGAGTCTGGGGAGTTTTAACACCCACAGCTGCTGAAGAGCACACGGACCAACTTGCAGATTGCTGGCAGGCTTCACTGCTGCACATTTACCATGTAAATAACCCTATGTGACGCAAAAACATCTTAAGGGTTCTTTCCATGTCCAGATGGTATTGTTCTTTCTAGGCCAGTCTGCTAGATGTCTGATCGTAAGGCAGGCTGGCAGGCTACTTAGATCTTCCCCTCAGATGCTTCCATGTTTTCTCCTGTGACTGATTTACTGGAATGAGAAAAAATGAAAAGCAAAACTCAAAACCTCTCCTCATAGATGTGCGCAAACTGCAATTAGGTGAGTAAATCAAATGGAGCCACCTCATTAAGAAACTGATTAAATATATGAGTACCTCTTCTAAAAAAGGAAGAGGGGAAAGAACAGTTAATGAATGACATGATTTGAATTAACAGATATTAAGGCCAGCAAAACTATTATACTCATCAACCAGCCTGATCTACAAAACACCAGCCAAAGAAAACATCAGCACACTTTTTTCTAACGAGTTATTTTTAAGCCTAAACACAGGCATTCACTAAGCACATTCATTTAGTCCTTTCATCATCCTGCACTATTCTGGCTTTATTATTTATTTACTTTTTTTCATTTATTATAGATACAACAAAGGAAGATTAATTTGTTGCTCACACCTCGTACTTTTTGTGCCTTTCTCTGCGTGCTGTAAAAACCAGCAGACTTACTAATAACCTGATCTGCTTGGCATTCTGGCCACAAGCCAGCACCAAGTCATAATCCCTACTGAGGAAGATTTGAGCGTCAGTGAAAGCATACCAGTAACACTTAGCTCACTAGCACTTTCAGTTGCTTTTCCGCTCAATTAAATTTCCCTTTTTAGAAATCATTTCATCTGTGTAACCTGTAAATACATTCTCTGCACTGTATTCTGTCAGGTATCTTAATCAGATTTTTCACTCTACAGTGATATGAGCTAAGCACAGCATTTACTCCCCAGCTAAGGACCATCACACTCTCTACTTCAGTGCAAAGCATATTATCATTGCAGAGCACTCACTTAAATACTTAATGCAACTGCCAGTTAATACTAAAGTATGGCCCAGCATCGAGGTCTTCATTGATTTACTTATATAGAGATTACGTCCTCATGCCCATCTATTGCCAGCAGTCATCCATGCAAATGTAACTCAAAAAACCCCACCCAAACTTAGAAACCTTTTTATTTTTTTACTTCTAAAACACATTACTTTTCCTATAAATCTAGCAAACCAGAATCATTAGACCAGTTGTCCTCCTCCAGTCACTAATCAGCCCAGGAGTATTCCGCAGCTTTAGTTCCCCTGAGCTTGAAGCCACATCCAAAATATACTTTGGATCTGGACAGGTAGAAAACTCCAGGAACAAGAAGAGTTTCAGGCACAGGCATTGCCCTGGCTGCTAGTGTGGAAACAGGAGATGCAAAACCAAAATGAGACTCCGGGGACTGATAATTCTGTTCTTACCTCAGTCCAAGGCTGCTGTGCAACCAAATACCGTTCTCATAAACACCATGGTCTGAGGGATGACACAGAGGCCCTGGAGGTGCTGCAGTCTCCATGCATAGAGGCTAGAAGGGCTCCACACCTAGCACATCACAACAGGATGACCCAAGAGAAGAAACTCCCTAGCTGATCCCATGTTTTGCATACAGTTTAAAGTAAAAATCAACACAAATAGGTAACTACTTGATCTAGACTCCAAAGATCGTAAGATAAAAATCTGCAGTGCTATTCCTCTACAAACAGAGGAGAATAAGAGAGAAAAGATTCAGAAAATGGAGCTGAGGGAGGGAGGTAGGAGTTCTCCAAAACTGAGGTCTTTCTAGGCATTAAAAAAAATAAACCAAAACAATACAAACAAACAAACAAACCAAACCAAACCCACCACACAAAACCCCAAACCAGGTAATTAATTGAAGTATTGTTTTTTAATGGGGGGCAGGGCATGGGGTGGTGGTATCAATTTGTGTATGTTCATGATAGGACTTTTTAGCTCCTTTAAGCATTGGTTTAATTGTTGAGCTCCACAGTCTAAAGATCCTATGTCATGCATAACTGCTAGCTTAAACAGTGTTGACTTATGAATTCAATCATGTACGTAAAATACACAGACAACAGCAAGATTAAACACTATCTCCATTAGGACATCTTTTGCAAAGTGTCTTCTCCCGACGTATTTTAATAAAATACTACTCTTATCTCCATGCTATGGATAGCTGGGCTGTTATTATAAAAATAATTGAACTATTTCTCTTTTCATTGTATTAAGTGACTGCAAAGCAATGTACCATATTCATAAGCAAGTCAGGAAGACTGCAAGCTGATACTGGCACAGTCAACTTGGACAATAAAAGGACAGATTAATCTCATTGTCTTAATTGCACTTGTGTAATCAATTTATTTTGGATACTCCAGAATTAAACAAAATGGTGCTTTCATTTAATTTAAACACTAACAAAAATTAACATTTGGACTTCTAGCTAAGCAGCCAGGAATTACTTCCACTGCTCTTGGTGCAGTGCTCATACTCTGGCTACAAATAAGTAGCTTAATGACATCCAAACAATCCAATCAGTCAAAACAGAGACACAAAATGAAAAATTATTTTAATACTCTTGACATTACATCATGACAAAGTTAATTAGTGATATTAACATTTGAGTTTTGAGACCCAAACCAAGGTTGGCTTCAACAACTCTAGACAGTATAAGGCTGCAGAGCACTGTTATTCAAAGTAGCATTTCAGTATCTTTAAAATACTGAGAGTATGAAATTGAAGACGGTGTTTTAAGAAAACAACCAGGAGATGTTAGATTATGTACTTTTGAAGCTTTTGTCTTCTGGTCTCAAAATTCTGAAGCTCTGGAAGAACTAAAAACTAGAAACGGTATTTAAAGGTGAGAACAGAGTATAATCATCCCAAACAACCAGTCACTCTAAAACCAGCAGGGTGTAGCAAGTGTCCCTGTGAGTGCATGCTGTTAGTAATATAAGCAGCCCGTTCAGCTAATATTACATTTAATCTTCATACAGTGCTTACTGAGGGGAAGAAAATATGAATCCTGGAAGAAAGTTACTGTGTTTAATATTTCCTATAACTTGATGCACATCATTTATTATCTCCAGAAGGCTGTAGGAGAAAAAAAAATGAAGCAACAGCCTCCATCCCTCAAAGTGCTAACTGCAGCATTACTGACAGATCTTAACCAGGAGCAGAGGAAGCAGCTGCCTGCAGACTCACCTTGGCAACGTGGGGCCCACCCTCAAGGAACAAGGAGGCTAAAACTTGTAAGATACAAGGCCTGAAGTCTGCTGGCCTGGGCTGGCACAAAGGAGTAACCATTAATTCCAGACATAGGCCTTTACTGTTCCTCTGGGCTTTTCTAGTCCCCTGAAACTGGCTTTTGCAGCTCAGCAAGAATGGAGGCCAGCATCACAGCAGACCTTGGTCCCAACTGGAAGGCTATCAGAGCTAATGTTCTCCCTCCTACCTCCATTCAGACAGGCTTTCTACCAAACCAATCTCAGACACACACAGAGAAAGTACCACTGCAACTGGGTCAAGATAAATGACTCACCAGCCAGCTCAGACAACCCCATGTCCATCACAGCCTCCTGGAGATTATCTCCTGTGATCCAAAGAAATAACCCTAAACAACAAGCTCTGCAGCAACCAAAAAAGAAATCCAACCAGAAAAACTTAATGGGAGATACAACAGAACTCCCAACACGACTAGAGATTGTGTGTACACTAGTTAAAGCCTAACTGAGGCTATAAAAAAGGTATTAGGATGGAGTATCTATTGCACATATGGTCTCTTTAAGCCTCTCTACAATTATAAATGACTGCTTATTTCTAGGGGAAACCCAGGATAGTTGTCCATCCACTGAGATCAAAGCAGTGCCTTTCAGAACTGTTTTGGATGTCATCGGCTCAACAGAGCTCTGTTTTGGCCAGACCACAGTATGCACTGCCCAGAAAAGAGATGGAGTTTCCATCCTTGGAGATACTCAAAACTCAACAGCGACATGCTCAAGGCACCTGCTCTAAGAGGGCCTGTTTTGAGAAGGAGGTAGGAAGAGAGGCATCCAGCAGTCCTGTTCAACCCACCCAATTCCAAGATTCATCTCTCTCCTAAATCTATCAAGCTGAAACTGTGCAAGATGTTAACATGAAAAATAACAAAGGTAAAAGTCACAGGAGGTTATATTTGGAAGGGTTAAGATATGGAAGAAATGTTAAACTGAAATCTTTGAAGAACAACAAAGACACTAACTTCTAACTTTCACTAACTTCTGCTCTGCTGTAATCCAGACCAGTCATTTGCAGTTCATCGTAGGCAGATAGTTCTTAAGAAAGAGACTTGAAACTTTTAAACTAAATATAACTTTAAAACAGCAAGAAAGTCTTGTGCTTAGTGAATTCTTTTATCTATTAGAGCTCAATTCAGCTTTCACGAGGTCACAGTCCATCCATCAATTTTTAGTGCAATTTGGATCACAATCTAAATTAATTGGCAGATCAGCCCATCATTTTAGTCTCAGCATTTTGGATAGTCACAATCATGGCCAAAACTGATTACATAGAGTCCCTCTCAGACCATTCCACTTTTACTGAGGTTCCCATGGTTTTTTTTTCAGAAGGTTGACTGCATCAATTCATGCAGTAAATCATTTACTTAGAAGTGCATTTACTTGCTCCCTGTTGCCCAAGTTCATCCACCTAACTTGTTTTAATTATGGCACCTAAATTGCTATCCAAGCACTCCCCATATACCCTGCAAAGGGAAAGGAGTTGTCTTTTAAAAGCTTCGAATTCTTTGGAGTGAATTTGGGCTGATACGTCTACATCTTCCAATAGTAACAGCCACAAACAGATCAATGTTTCTGCATCAGAGATAGGACTCTGCTTTCTGACTCCCCCTGTTTCAGAAAGTAGACTACTACAATTTCCACTGACATAGTAAATCACTAAATAAAGGACAATGTGTTCAGCAGTGATTATTGGAAGCAAGCTTGACCCAGATTTTCCATCGAAAGTATAAATGGAAAACACAGTTTCTGTAAAGATGCAGTGGGGGAAAAAAAAATTTTAAAAACCCTAAAAATCACAAAATAGATTATAGTTCCCTCTGTGTAAGAGACTTACTGGATTGTGTTTGGGAACTTCCATCTAGTGGAAAATTTCCTGTCTTTCTGGGAGTAACAAATATGTTGACTGATCAGTAATTTCCTGGCCCTGTTGAACTTCAGTTCACAGGGAACATGAAAACAGGAGACGAAATGAGCTGTCTCTCTGCAAGCACCCAGAAGGTTATGGAGTCTTAAGGAAAAGCTGATGTGGATTTATCAGAGACAGATTATGTCACTTTTCCTCCTATGCCAGAATAGAACACCTTTCTGTAAAGCAGAAGTGGGAAATGCTCTGTATCTTCAGTTAATATACAGCTTTATGTTCTTCCACAACACAAAACTAGAAAGTGCTTCCCAGTGGTTGGCTGCCAAACAGGAAGGCTGTACTGTGTGATACTTGTTTAGATCTTGATTGAGACAGTGAAATAGGGAACATGCATTTTCTATAGGCAGTACAGACAGCATCTGGGTTTTCTATACACTGTACAGACAGCATCTGGAAGGGGATGCAAGCACTTGGCAGGACAGAACTAGAAGTTAAAAGGATTTGAGAAATTGGTTGGAACAGACTTAAAATGATAATACAGTATGAACAAATGAAAAAGTACTTATCAGCTGCACCCCATGGAGAATGGGTGGATGTGGAGATCAGATAGGGTCAGAAATATACGGCCTTGTCATGCTGTTGCAAACACAAACAAACTTCACCTTGGAATCTATAAACATTTGCTTCCCCTGTAGACGTTAATGTTGCAGAAAGAGTACTGAATCCAGCCTGGGCATGCATTTCTCAAGACACAGACTACTGCAGGGTGGCCAAAGAAGAAGACAGATAATTAAATGTAATGAGAACAGAAAGTGGGAGTGTCGTGCTTAGTCCAGGACTTTCCTACTTCTGTTCTCTGCTACTGCTCAAGATCCCCAACCATATCACATCTTCCATGTGACTCCCATTGCCATTACTCATCCTGCATCACAGACTGGTCAGATGAGGTTTTCCATATTGCAGCACGGGAATTTTTATTCTACAGAAATCCCAGTTCCTTTAACAGCATGTCCTGGTTTGAGTGAAAACAGAACTAATTCTGTTCAGTAATTTTACTTTCCAGCTTGGTTCTTTTAATTAACTGCACTTTCTGAAGTTAGCAGCCTGTTCTTACAGACAGTGTCTGCTTCTAGCAGTGATAACACCTTATGTTTGGAGTTACTACCAAGGATTGGTATGCAGACCAAGGCCACTGCTGGGTCCTGTGTACCACACTGGGGGGTGCAGAAAGTGAAAGGCTGCACCTTCAGGGAGGAGTGGACAGGACGGGAGACTCTAAACTGACCAGCGAGGTATTCCATCCCATATACGCCATATTTGGTCTAGAGCTGAGGGACCCGAAGGGTCTCTGGGCTCTTCTCTCCCCTCTTGGACTGCTTTGCCAGCTTTTGCTTGGCTTGGCTCGGGTCCTCTCTCGGTTCCTTCCTCGGAGCACCCAAGGAGGACTCTGTCCATTCTGCCTTCGATCCGATCTGCGTGTTCCTGAACCCGGTACCAGAATCCAGCTCCTGAACACAGCTCCCGTCTGCTGCGGGGCCCAGTCTGGGACTCCCCCGGAGCCTGCACAACATCAGTGGTGACGGTGATGTAATTACCATCAGGGGGGTTGGGTTCGATACTGGTTTTGTATATATTTGTATATATTCTATTTTTTATAATTATTATTTTCCTTTTCATTAAAGCTGTTCTAGTTTCCTTTTCTAATCTAAGTCTCTCTCCCTTATTCCTTTTCTCTTCCCCTTTGGGGAGGGAGGGGGGTTAACAGAGAGCGTCTGTTATAGGTTTAAGGGGCTGCCCTGACCCTAAACCACGACACAGCCACATAGCACTGTTCTTACAGGGAAACACATCTGCAAGTTATAAATGGGACAGCCAGCATCAGAACTAGAACTGAAGCTCAGAGTTCAGATCACCCTGCTAAAAGCATAGTTAATTTCCTTCTTGCCTACACCTTGATTTCAATGTGCATCCAGAGCAAAGGTGAGGCTGTGACGTTCAAAATGTTCCCTCTGTCCTACATGACTTGATGGATACAGAAAGGACAGGGAGGCACAGCAGTGGTTCAGTGACATTACAGCTTCTACTGTAAAGTGACAGGGGCGGGGGGGGGGGGGAAATCAAATAAAAGAGAAAAAGAGAAGCAAAAGTGGCATACTTTGAGGAAAAGAGCAAGCACTGGAAGAGAGTCACTGCTAACTGAAGAACTCCCTGTATCTGACAGTCCTAGAGAGTCCAAATGCAGTCATGGGCAATTCTAGAAACAAAAGAGGTCCAAAAGAAATACAAAAACATTTATTTTCTTTTTGTGTTAATATCAACCAAGCATACAAAAAAATCAAAAGCAACAGATGTCTTAGAAGCAGCATGGAAATTCCCTAGGGCCCATGCTTGCTTGTTGTACTTTACTAGTAAGTCAGAAACATAAAAGAGTCATCAAATAGCCTTGACACTTTTCTATTGTGTGATTCTGGAGATACGTGTGTTTTCAGCTCACTAAATGCTTGGGAAGCACTATGCCGTACGAGGAGACAAGGAGCTGTTGGTTCAGGAATCGAAGCTTCTCAGGCTGAGGGAATGTTATGGAAATGTCTGGAGAAGATATGACTTATCTCCGACCAGTTAGCATAAGCCATCATCTTTTCAATGCTAGTGCTAAGGCCACCCTGCACAGCCTCACAGTGCTTTTTATTTACTGTTTTCAGTAAAACATGAAGTTCTTTTGCCACGGGTAGATCTTGTGTGCTTGCTCTCCCACTGCCCTCCCAGACTGAAGGCAGGGATGTGGTGAAGAAAACCGCCACCCCCAGCCCCAGAAAGCCCTCCGGCTACTTGGCTCCCCAAAAGTCCAGCCACTGCTGTCACCCCGGTCATCTCAGCATCATGTGTGCACCCCAGCTCCCCTGGCCAGTGCCAGAGGCAGGCAGCGCATGCTCTGCCCTTGCTGCCTCCCCCCTCCCACTCTGCCATCCCTTACATAAGCAAAGGTAACCCAGAGGCCACGGCAATTTCTGTATGAATACATGTCATACAAGATATCTGCTGGCTCACAAGCCCTTTTCTGTTTGCTTCAGACACTGCTGTCTGCTAAGGGAAGCAGAACCCCTTTAGCCTCGAGAGTGGGCTGTGTTTACAAAAGCATCCCCATTGCCCAGTGCTTACTGACAGCAGGCTTGAGCTGTTTTTCTTCAGTTTGCCACAGGGGCCAAAGAAAAGGGTTTCAAGCTTCATCATAAACCAGCATATTAAATACAGAATCATTAGCAGTAAACTTCTGGTCAACTACACAAAATTAATTCAATACTGATTTTCTATTTGGAGGATCATTCTAAAGGCAAATGAGGGATGAATCGAGCAATAAAAAAGGGAACATCAATAAATCTTATAAACCAAACAAAATGAAAACAAATACCTAACAGTTTTTGCTTGGGGTTTTTTTTGCAGGATAATGCAAACCCATATGACATTTTTATGACTACAGGTTGAATATTTGCTCCACAAGGCACAGGAAAGAAGGGGACCACAAGGCTTCCGGCCCCTCTTCTCCCCCTCTCTTCTCCCCATTAATCAAAGCATGCCCACTCCTGAAGCGTGTGTAGGACCTACGTGAGCAGTTTCCCTCCCTTTTGGATCTTTTGTCCATCTGTGAGAGCCATTCTGTGACTCTCCAACAGCAAGAAACGAATCAGAGACCAGTCTGCGCCTGCATAGATGATACAGGTTTAGGAAGGACAGTTTGAAAGACTACAAAACAGAAAAATAAAAGTGAAAAACATACAAGTATCAAGAGAAACCCAGTAATAACCTGCTGGGAGCACACAGATTCACTGGAATGAGATTATGTGCTGTGATTTTCCATCAGTCCTCTCAACTGATTGCAGAATTTGATATATGCAAGCAAGATTTTCAGGCGATGCCAGATAAACACAACTCATTTCTCCCATCATTTGAAAGTCATTAGGATTAGAGCACTGCACGCACCAGAAGCATCAAATTAAACACCCATCACAGGATCAATCCCCATCATCCCCTTGGTTTTTGCAAATTAACACTGCAAATTAAGTATTTCAGCGAAAGAGCTTTTAATCTGGTTTTTGGTTAGCAATGATTTAATTATGACTACTTTTAAAACACAAGATGATCAAAACTTGTCTTTTTTTCCATAGCTAACAAAGCAATATTCTACTACTCCATGTTGCAGCTACAAAATTATGATGTGGATGTAGAAACTAAAATTCAAATTAAAGCTCGTATCTCACTTGGTTGTTATTAAACCCGTTAATAATACTCGCGTTACCAAGAATTAGTAGAAACAGTAGGAAAGTATAGTTTACAATCAGAAGTAGCAGGAAACCAGGAAAATACAGTGGTACCAACCTATAAATCATTTTATCTGTACTGTAAATGAAGACATTCTTTAATTTCAGGCTCCCAGGTGGCCAAGCACCACAATACGTTGCTAGATTAAAACATTCACGAGCTAAACAAACTTTTATGCTGGTTTCATTTGTTGACGGAAGACAGATAACCTAGAACACGCTGGCAGTACAAGCACCACCAAACACAGAACAAACAGGCTCTGCATGTTTACCAACTCACTCGGCTATCATAACCTTTAACATAAAATGCAATATTCTGGCTTGGGCTTCCTGGATTTATTTACAGAGTAAGGCACTTAACAGTGGGAAAATGAGCCTGAGGAATATGTTTCCTCATTCAGTATGCCTCAAAAAGATAGAAAATCTTTTCAAAGTGTTGCCATGTACAAGAAAATATACAGAACGATAAACACAAGAACCAGAAAAACACTCCACTGTGGACGGTTTATGCAAATTGAAACTGAAGTCTGGATAAGAAAAGTGAGAACAAAATGTAACAGTTATTGGGTTCTATTCACTTGGACCATAAAGCTAGAATTATAATAGCAGGTGTTATCAGATATATGTTCAATTGCCAGGACAATTTTTGTCTACTACAAAGTATGTATGAGTAATTTAGCTCAAAATAGTGTTAGTATTTCAAGGTGTCCCAAGTCTGCTTGGTTTTTTTTTTTCCCCTCCAGGCTAATGTTATCTTCTGCTGCCACTTTGTGTACTATACACACAGCATCTTTTACACAGTATGCCACAAAAATGCTGAAAACGGCTAATAAAAACTGGGAAAAGAAAACCTTCTAAAGCTGTGTATGATGATAGACCCAAAATACTGTTTGGAAAGTCTTTTTTGAACCATTACCATACTGTGGAGAAGTTGCAGCTCCAATTCAACAGGGTGCTTCAAATCCATAGTCCCAGGAAACCATTGAAAAAAGGGAGCCAGTTTACACACTTCATCTCTTAATGAGTTAGAAGTTATAATTTTATACAAAAAGTCAACCTCATGTCTCCTCCACAAGCCACACACTGCCCTAATTACTTAAAGTAACTGAATTCAGTTGTGTAATTCTGAGCCAATTAATTTTTCCCCCCCAAGTAACAAGTCAGGACTTTAATGCAGAATGTGCAGATGTGCGTATCCAAGTGTGTGCATTTGCTTATGTATATGTTCATGCTTCATAAACCTTCTGCTAAGGTTTAATTCTCACTGGATCATAAATATCTGCAGAAGATTGAACTCAGAGGATTTTCACAGAGTAAACACTTTAAACCTCAGAGCTGGATTTTATTTCCTGCTGTTATGCAAGCTGTTTAAAGCAGTGAAGTATGTTCTGGAACTATGAAACACACATCCCAGGACTTGTCACACAGCAGTTGATGTCTCCAGCTTCCCAAACAGATCACAGATACTCATTTCAGCCAACAATTGCATATTCTTATTACCTACCACAGCCAATTTAGTTTTCTAGTCTGTGAACCAGACAGAAATTTGTTCTAACCTAAAATCAGAACGTAAGATAAACACTCCACAGACAATCAATATTCACCAACAAAACACCTCTCTTTGAAAAAACTAGGCAACATTTTTGCCATCTGATCTTCCCAGAAGACTGAAGACAACTTTAATTCTGCTTTGCACTCTTTTAAAGGAAGCTGCTGAAAAATTCAAGTAAATGTGCACCACCCCATCGCTCCAGTCTCACCCCTGTCCCTTACGACTGCCTCCTTCAGGTAGCTTCAGGAGAGGAAATTTCCACCTTTATGGCTGAATCCTGATGTTCTGTGACAGGATTTACAAGCAGCAGAAGCAGCTATTAATAATCCCGTGATGAACCTGCAAGGAATTCAACCCTGAATCCAATTCTGCAATCAGTACCTCTGAAGCCACAGGACTGCTTCTTAAGGGGAAAAATCTCTACAAATACCAACAAAAGCTGTGTGACCCAGTCACTGGTTTAAGCTTGTTTCATTCCAAAAGTACTTTCAGGAAGTTTGTGTCTGTCCATGTGCTGTTCTGGGGCAAAAAAACAAGCTCAGAAGCAAAAATAACAGAAGAAACACATTCTTGTTTTGACAGCAAAAGAATAGCCAAAATCATCGCAAGCACAAAATTGAGCTGGAAAGTAATGCAAGAATGTAGTTCCAGTGGAAAATAGGTATCTTGACTCTGAGAAGTCTGAAGGCAAAACCACTCAGATAAGAGGTGCCTTAACTAAAAGAGACATTGCTGCTTTCCCACAGAACCTGTAAATCAGGCCCACGATAAAAAGCAAAAAGCTCATATATCATCTGACAAAACAAACATCCAAAAGCTATTCCAAATGTATGAGAAAATACTATCATCTCTACAAGCTGATAAGGATATTTGCCTTTCATTTTACACTTCTTAAATTCATGTCTGTCTTTTTTTCCCTCATTATCTTGATTCCATGTTATTATTTTTCCCAGTCCTCTCAAGAGCTACATTTCTGGGTCTGTGTGCAGCCAAGCAAATTGAATCAGAGTGAAAAAAAAAAATAAAAGAAAAAACCAAAACCAAAGAATTGCTCCTCTGAAGCACAGAAGTAAAAACTTGCCTTCAGGAAGGGTGCAAATATTTCTGTCCTTCTTACATCTCTAGTGCTTACACACCTTGGTGTCAATCTCAGGTAGCTTTCTACAGCTTCATCTGTCAGGATATGTACTACACTGTGATACAGAGCCTGCTCGAAGTTTCTTGCTCACAGTCATCATTGCAAAGTGCAACTCTGTGTGAAAGACACCAGAGCACATGCCCAGTGTCACCTTTTAGGGTCAGGGCAGCCCCTAAGACCTGTAACAGAGGCTCTGTGTTAAACTCCCTCCTTCCCCAAGGGGGAAGAGAAAGGGAATAAGGGAGAGAAACTTAGCAATTAGAAAAGGAAATTAGAACAGCTTGAATGAAAACAATAATAATAGTAATAATAATAATAAATGGAATATATACATATATATACAAAACCAGTACTGAACCCAATCACCCCTGATGGTAATTACATCACTGTCACCATGGATGCTGTGGAGCAGGCACCAGGGGAGTCCCAGACTGGGCCCCGCAGCAGATAGGAGCTGTGTTCAGGAGCTGGATTCTGGTACCAGATTCAGGAAAACAATTGGGATCAAAGGCAGAACTTACAGAGTCCTCCTCAGATGCTCTGAGGAAGAAACTGAAAGAGGATCTGAGCCAAACTGAGCCAAGCTGGCAAAAAGGTCCAAAAGGACAAAGGGAGGGAGAAGAAAGAAGGTGAGACCCTCGTTATCACTCAGCTTTATACTGAATATGACATCTATGGGATGGAATACCTCGCTGGTCAGTTTAGAGTCACCTGTCCTGTCCACTCCTGCCTGCAGGTGCAGCCTTTCACTTCCTGCACCCCCAGTGTGGTACACAAGACCCAGCAGTGGCCTTGGTCTGCACACCAATCCTTGGTACTAAATCAAAACATGGGCTGCTATCACTGCTGGAAGCAGACACTGTCTGTGGAAACAGGCTGCTAACTTCAGACAGTGCAGTTAGTTAGAAGACCTGAGCTGAAAAGTAAAATCACTGCACAGAATTAGTTCTGTTCTCACTCAAACCAGGACACCCAGGCACCAGACGGAAAGGGAATGAAGGAATTTTCAGAAGCCAAGGAAAACAACCAGGGGGGAGCAAGGAAGCTCTGAAAGAAGCATGAAGAAGCCCTTCTGGGGACTGTGATCAGTGTCCTCTTTTCTTGGGGGTCTAGGAAATACCACACCCCAGTAATCTGTGTCCACTATGAGGCCAAAAAGGTCCTTGAGGACTGTTGTGCTGCCTTGGTGGCTGCAGCTTGTGGCAGCAGTGGTGCCAGAGCAACATGCATGGGAGAGACAACACATGCAGTTGAGAAAGGACCTTGTTCACAGTCTGCATACACCCAGGTACAAACAGGGTCATTCCTGCTCTGAGATCTTTCCAGACAAAGGCAGAATTCCCCATACTCAGTGTGTCCTTGCTGGCATGTGCAGAGATGCATATAGGACCTCAGCTAAGGATACAGAACGGGTTCCTCTATGCAGAGACATAAGCAAGTGTGAAAACTGAGCAATGGCTGTAAGGAACAAATGTGACATGACACCAAGATCATTCGTGTGATCCAATTTGTGTGAGGACCTCTCAGTGGCATTTAAATCAGTTCCTCCCAGCAGCTGAAGAACATGCAGCATTAGGATTCCTGATGGCCTAATTAAAGTGCAGGCAAACCTACAGCTTTAGCACCCAACAAGACCTATTTACTCTGCCACCCGCTCTGATCTGTTGCCTGTGACAACAGCCCCCAGATGCTTGTGGTTAAGAGCCACCCCTGTTGCATGTCACAGTTTAACTGTGGTTGTTACTGACAGTTATGTTCTGGAGGACAGAAGTATAAAAGGGCTAAAATGTGGAAACTTCATGGAGGCTGTGACCAACAGTAGCTTATAAGAATGGCAGCTTGGACACAAGCTTTGGCTCAGGATGCTCCCTTAACATCACAAATTATCAAAAAGTAGTTATTGTAGCAATAATCCCTTCCATACATACCTATAGTTGTACTGGTATTGTGGTGGGTTGACCCTGGCACAGCACCAGGTGCCCACCAAGCCCTTCTATCACTCCCCCCAGCCTCCATCAGCACAGCACACAGGGATAGAATAAGATGAAAAGAAAAGAGCCATGGGTTATGATAGATAAGATGTTATTCTCTACTTCCCGTCTGCAGGCAAGGTAAGGCTGAGTCCAGGAAGCAGGGCTCCAGCACATGTAGCAGTTGCTTGAAGGACGAAGCAGAATGCCCCCCCATCCTCCTCCTGCCCTCTCCCCTTATAGTTGAGCTGACATCATAGGGTATGGAATAGCCCACTGGTCAGCTCAGGTTGGCTGTATCCCCTCTCCTATCTTGCCCCCCCATCCTCTGGTGCCGTGTGAGCACTGGCAGTCATAACACGGGTGTGTTACCAACACCCTCCAGCTCCCCGTGCTGCAGCGTGAGGGCTGGGTGGGGAAAAGCAGCTCAGCCAGACCCACTACAAGTATATATACACCTATGCAGCCTGATGCTTAAATTCATGGTTCAGTATCTAATACTGATTGTTATGGGAGACCTCCAGTGTGACCTAGTATGGCCATTTTCCACCAGAGATAGATAATCAATAACAGCTCTTCTCATAATTCTTGCAAGAACACGGGTGCAGTTGCAGCAGTAAGTGCAGAGTATACATATACCCCGTGGTGTCCCAGAGAAGAAGTAGCTAATGGCCAGCCAGATGCAGATGCAGATGTATCAGTGGTGTCCTGAGGTACGCTGCCACCTTGTTGTAGTTTAGGGAGACCACAGTGAAGCTGCTTTTACTCCTTCCACTTCATTCACAGCTGTCTTGACAGCCAGAGAAGCATTTCTGTGTTTGTTGTTGAGTAAAGATAGAGGCTGCTGAAGGTGCTGAGGGTGCTGGCTATTAAACAGAACAGCCTGCAAGTCCTGCAGGACAAACAATTCTATTCAGATGCACTGAAAAAAAATATACTTTTCTCCTTTCAGCCCTGATACTACAAACACATTTAAAAGCACACATCATTTGATGGGTTCTGGTTCATCTAAAGCAATACATGCTTGTTTAAGAAAAGGAATAATGTTCCATAACAAGCAGGATAATGGAACTAGACTGTCAGTAGGTTTAAGTCTGAATAAGGACTCTGACTTCCTCAAAATCTGCAGCTGGCAGGCCATTTCACCATAAATGAGGTATTTTTGCCCATACAGACATATTAAGCATTGCCAGCAACTAAAGTAAGTTTTGTGCCATTCTAGAATAAAGGATCACAGAGGATCCTGGTCCTTCTAACCAATGCAGCATTTACTGACTGAGCACAGTGATGTTGGAAGTAGAAGCAGTGAGATGGCAGAGGATGCTCTCCCTGCAGCAAAGCAAGCTCAGCCTCCTGTTTACCATCCCTCACCAAAGATACTATCTTAAACCACCCTGGAAGCTCTGTTGGGGATTAAAGTCTGTCTGGGAAAAATTACAACCTAACCATGACCTTTTGACATACCTGCCTGTTCATGACTCCTCTGCTCACTTCTTGGAGCTTGCACACACACACACACACACACACACACACACACAGGTTTAATGGGTTCAGCCCTTTTTAAGAGTTGTATTTTTAACTACACAACCCAGGATAAAAGTGAAGTATGCAGTCACATAGCTTTATGTCTATTGATACAGAAATATGCCTTTAACTGGCACTGCTCTGATCATGGTCAGCCTTTCACAGTGGTCTTCTCCAAGCTATGGGTTGGACTTTTCTTACTATTTCCTGAGGTGCTTGTAGAGCTTATACCAAGAATCTGGGACCAATTATCATGAGACAGCCAGTGCAAGACAGGGGGTTAATTAAAGAACATTAAACTGAAATCAAACAACCTTGTTTCTGTGCCTCAAGATAGGATTTCAGGTATTTTATGAGAAAATGGAAGAACAGACAAGACAGTAAGACCTCAGAAAACATGTCTTGCAACTAATGATTTAAAAGCTCTATTTTCTGGAAATGAGAACAATACAAATCATAAATAAGGTGTTTGAAAAAGGTTTAGAAAAAGAAAAGGCTACAGATGTAATTTTTTTTGTTTGTTTGTTTAACTCATTTAAAATACAGAACTTGGATAATTCAAGTCAACAATATGATCTGTTCAGACCTTTCTTAATATCTTTTATTTTCTGGCTCTCAGCAAAAAGCAAATGCTGCCTTATGCCAGTCTATTGCTGTGAGCAATGACAGTGGTGGTCAACCCATCATTTCTTTCCTTCATCTTAACTAGAATTAAAGACCAAAAAATTGTGGTCCTCAACATCTAGGAAATATGTAAAGTACATGGGAAACATAGCTACGGTCTTGCCTGCCTGGGTTGCATGCCAGATAAGGAAACGCTTTTTCCTTCCCCTCTCCTGTTATGGTGTTTCCACTACAGCACGTTCAGCTGCACTAAGCTACACACTACAGCAAAAGCTATTTATGAACTATCACATCTATGCATATATAGTGGTAATAACACAAGACTGTAGTAACTGGGAAGATTTTGATATAACATTTTTCTACAGGAAACCTTATTTCCTTGGTTTCTGCAGAAGGGAGGAGAGAAGCCTGCTCACAACTCTCAAACCTGCATTTTAAGCACTGATGGGAGACCAAAGCAGGCATTCGAAACTCCACTAAGCTTCACCTTGGAAGATGAAATGACATTTTAGATGCTCATTTAAAATTGAGTTTAATTGATTCAAATGTCACTTGCATGACAGCAACAGTAGCAAGGCGCTCACCAAAAGGAAATTAAACCACTAATAAAATGGGGAGAGCTGAAAATAAACAGTGATGGGGCTAAATCCACTTAACTTACAGACAGTGAATATCTTGATTTTCTTAGACAATCTCTGCTTAAGGATGTCAACCAAAGGCTCTTCAGAAACCCACAGGTGATTCTCAAAGAAACCAGCCCTAGGTGATGATCCTGAAGGACTCTGAGAAACTTCACCTGTCACAGAATCCCCTAAACTTTGTCTCCTTGGTCTCTGACAAGAGAAGAATGTCCCTGTGCTAGCTTTTGCTGTTGGGGTGAGTTAATAAAAAGAATTATCACTCCAATAGCAGATGATGGCATTGGTAAGTGAAAAACTGATTTGTTTTGTTCCCCTCCTCCCAGATTATTTGGCTTTGTTACAAAGTGAAAACAAGTATTTTCTAAATTCCTAGCAAAATAAAAAATTCAAAGTATTCTCAAATTCCACAAAAAGATTCATTATAGTCTAAAGCTTCTAGTTTTACTTAAAAAGATATGGTGGTTTTATAGATACTTTAGCTTTTCAGAATAAAAATATCTGACTAATGTCTCATGCATATGGAATGTGATAGTGCCACCAAATCTGCTTTTTCTTTTGGGAAAAAAAAAATCTGTTCCACTTTGTATCTTTAAAGATTTGGTTCACTTAATATTATTTTTTTTTCTGAAGGTATCAAACTAAGATAAAGTGGCACCGGATAACCCCAGGCAGAACCAGCCCTCAGCAATACCTCTTGAGGTGATGTGCTCTCCTGGTCTTCAGAGGAAAAATGCCAGTCCGCTGAAGAGTCTCCCTTTGCCACAACCTTATGTTTGTATTTGTCCCCATGATGTGGAATGATAACGTTGCGTATCTTGTAAATGTCATTCCTGCACTTGTAAATACAAATAATATTTCACTTAGTATAAAAACATAGTGAGGTACATATTGCAACTTTATTTTCTACCTGTTCTTTTGTGTTGAAAACTGTGCTGTATCTTCAGGGGTTTGAGCCTTTACCTCTAGATCATTTGATATAACTAACCTACTAAACAGACCTAGGATATACACACAAATGGAAGCTAATCCTTGTATGTTTAAAAAAGGGCTATTTAAGTCATACAGTACAGAGACATAAAATGCTTCAGGTACTCTCAGTCACAGTTTGGGAAAGAAACATTGTGTTAAAGACACACCACTACCACTCTCATGGTTCAATTTTTATTCAGGTTTATCGGAGCACAAGCTGCTAACAAAGAAAAGCCTGCCTGGCTTTCAACTTATTTTGTGCCTTTGATAGCAATTTTTATACAGCCACTTTCAGGAAGGGATGCCATCCAGAGGGACCTTGACAGGCTGGAGAGGTGGGCCCATGCCAACCTCATGAAGTTCAACAAGGCCAAATGCAAGGTCCTCCATCTGGGTCGGAGCAATCCCAGGCACCAATATAGGCTGGTCAGTGACTGGCTTGAGAGCAGCCCTGAAGAAAAGGACCTGGGAGTGCTGGTGGATGAGAAGCTCAACATGAGCCATCAGTTTGCTCTTGCAGCTCAGAAAGCCCATCGTATCCTGGGCTGCATCAAGAGAAGCGTGGCCAGCAGGTCGAGGGAGGTGATTCTCCCCCTCTACTCCACTCCAGACCTCACCTGGAGTACTACTTTCCAGTTCTGGAGTCCCTGTTAAAGGAAGGATATGGATGTGCTGGAACGTGTCCAGAGAAGGGCCACGAGGATGATCAGAGGGCTGGAGCACCTCTCCTGTGAGGACAGACTGAGAGAGTTGGGGTTGTTCAGTCTATTAAAGAGAAGGCTCTGAGGAGACCTTATTGTGTCCTTCCAGTATCTGAAGGGGCTACAAGAAAGCTGGGGAGGGACTTTTTAGGCTGTTGGGCAGTGATAGGACTGGAGGGAATGGATTAAAGCTAGAGATAGGTTGATTCAGGTTAGACATTAGGAAGAATTTCTTCCCCATGAGGGTGGTGAGACACTGGAACAGGTTGCCCAGAGAGGTGGTGGAAGCCCCATCCTTGGAAGCTTTTAAGACCAGGCTGGATGGGGCTCTGAGCAACCTGTTCTAGTGGGAGATGTCCCTGCCCATGGCAGTGGGGTTGGAACTGAATGATCTTTAAGGTCCTTTCCAACCCTGACAGTTCTATGATTCTGTGATTTCATAGGGCTTTCCCAAGACTAGTGAGTGTAGTCTCCCAGCCCTCCTCCAAGGATGGTGGCTGTTCCTTCTCCCACTGCAGAGGCAGAGGGACTGAAACCCCAAGAGTGCCTTGGGATTATCAGAGGAAGTCTGGGGTAAAGCTGAGCTCACCTCATGGCCCCTCCAGATCTCAGATCTAGCTCCTGAACCAACCCAGCAATCGCTTTCTCTCTAGGCAGACCGGTCACTGCTGCTTCTCATAGTGAAATCCTTCAGCCACAATGAAAAGCAGAGGTGAAGGGAGGAATCTTCCACACCTTTCTAGTCCCTTTTCTAGCTCTTCGTCTTCCCAAGGTCTTTAATTCTTGATTATCAATGGAGATTGATCAGTTCCTCCCGTTCAAGGCAGCTGGTGGCTAACCAGCAGCCCTCACCCAATGCCAGCACTGCACCATCGCACCAGCCAGTTCTGCTTGGGACTTGCTGATTCTGCCACACTACAGGAGCTTGATTCAGCAGGATCCTCCTCGTTCCAGATCATGCAGAAACCTCACTAGCTACAGCAAGTAATAGGTTGAAATGAAAATCACTGCCCACCTGTGACTCAAACAAATAAACAAACAAAAAATCCAAAGGCTCAGATCCCAAGCTGGCACTGCTTTCCTGCAGTGGAGGAGAAAACATTTGGCAATGTACGCATCACTGAGATGTTTATTACCGAGTCACATCACAACTGTAGGTATCCTGAGCCATCTGTTGCTAAGTGCCCATTTATTTGATAACTTCATAGACTTTGAACACCTTCCCAGAAAGGAATTCTGGACCTGAAGGCTTTGTTGTTATTTTGTTCAAATGAAGAAACAGGAGCTGAAAAAAATCGCATGACTCTTCAGCAGAGGCAGGAAAAAAACACCTTTGTTTACTTTGTGGTAGACCTTGAAATCAGATCAAACAGCAACTGTGAAGCAGCCTCTTTTGAACTGCGAGAGCAGGTGCGAAGCATTATTTAACCTCATGCTCTTAAACTGAGATTAGATCCACAACCTGGAGAGGCTGGTTCAGAAACAACCCTAGCCAACAAATCTTTTACAAGACCGTTCAATATAAAATACATCTTTAAAGTGGGTGAAAGAGATTTACTGTATCATACTTTCAGTCCTGTAATTTTGCGTCATCAAAGTGAAACTCCAATGACTAGTTTTAGTCTTAGCGGACTGTAAACAGATCTTTTTCTGTTTCTGTAGATTGCTTTACGTTTAAGGATGTCGGCGTACACTGCAGAGCCTACCAAAGGGCACTATTTTTGCAGGGGAAGGGGAGCCAGTGGTGCACAGAAAACTGCAGTGGCTCCCCTGGAAGCCACAGAGCAGTGAGGACTGGAAAAGGCCCCCGGCAAGCCCCGTACCTTCCCTAGCAGGCTGCTCTGTGAGTCAGAGCGGTCGTGACTCCAGAGCACCGGCCCCTCTTCAGGGTCTCAAGACAAGACCTGGGCATGTGTTTCTTCTGAGGAAGCAGGCTCGTGGCTGGTGAGCCGACACGCAAGCTCAAGTTTGCCGGATGCCTCCAGAGGGCTGTTCCCAGCGGTGTCCCGTCACTGCCCTGGGCAGCCGGCATTCCTCCAAGGGCCTCTCTCCCAACCATGGTGAGGGGACAGGGGACATAGGAATGGAGGAGCCCACTGGAAATGAATTTGACACGTGCGGTTCAGCAAGGGAGCCCCACGCCGAAGGCCCAAGCCACGCGGCACAGCAGGCACTGGAGGCACAGGGCGTGCGGTGGGTCCCTGGTGTTCCGTGCCTGGGGCTGGTGGGCATCAGCACAACCACCCCACAGCTGCAGCTTTCTCCATGGCTGGCTGGGCGATGCAGGCTCAGTGGAGGCACATTCTAGGTGTGGTCTTCAGTGAGATCTGAGTATCAGACAAAAGCAGAGCCCAAACCTTTCACTAAACACTAGGAAAAGCATAAAACCAGGCTCAAACCTCACCACCGCTTGCAGCTGGTAAGAAGAAGGATCTGAATATCTTAGGCACACAGCATTGGTATTGGATGACTCGACATGGATCTGAACAGGCCATAGCTAAAACTGCCATAAGAATAAAATGAAATCCCACTGTTAAATCCAGAGAATGGCACTGCATTTCCCCATAAGAACCTCTGTTTTATTTTGTGCTACTAGATAAGTCTTTGAGCAGGAATAAAATAAGTGTTTGCTATCTTATCAATTTCCAGGCTAAAGCTATACAGTTACAGCTCATTCGAGCTCTTCTGAAAAGGAGATGGTTACAGTGCATAAAGCTACTTTCTAGGCTCCCTTTATAAACACCACACCCAGGTTTCTCAGGCTGTGCATCATATTGTTCCATCAAATAAACATGCTTTTTATTATTTTTACAAAATTTAAAAAGTATGAATTTACAAGTTCATGGCATTTTTAAATGAAAATCTGTATTCACATCTCTTAGAACATTACCATCCATCCCTGCAAGCGGGCTCAGCGAGTGCCCATAAGCAGCGTGATGAGCCTAGGTGAGCTGGACACATGACAAGACCCTAAGCAAGTGACTTTTTCTGGAAGTCAAAATGCAGCACTTGCCTGAACTGACTGTAGCTGATAAAGGCACAGTTGTCCCCTTTCATTAGTTTCCTAATATTCCAGCTCCATTTCAAAGACCCCACAGTCTTCAGTTGGTCCTGGCCAACTGAAGGTAGATCTGAACTTTATTTTTCCCTCTAAGCAGATTAAACTTTACACAGATTTGCCAGCTGCAGTGTCCACAGAAAGGCAGACGCAGCGAGTCTGTCTCCTGAAGGTCTATGAGGAACCTTCCTGTAAGAACATCACAAGCCCTTATCCCTTCACATTAGGGATAGCAGAAAAAAAAATTACTCCATTTGACTTCTGTGTCTCATTGGGTAACCAAGATCTTACTGCAATTGTATGTCCACACATAATACATATTCTAAATAGCTATAGAAAGTAGAAGGTTGTGTTATAGTCTCACATTTGTCAAGGTTTAGGATCAGGACTGCTCACAGACACTCTCTGTTAACCCCCCTCCCTTCATGAAGGGGAAGAGAAAGGGAATAAGGAAGAGAGACTTGTCAATTAGAAAACTAAACCAGCTTTAATGAAAATAAAATTAAATATATACAAACACATACAAAACTAACATCAAACTCAACCCCTTTGATGGCAATTATGTCCCTGTCGCCACTGATGCTGTGGAGCAGGCACTGGGGAAGTCCCAGGCTGGACTCAGCAGCAGATGGGAACCACGTTCAGGAGATGGATTCTGGAACTATATTCAGGAACACACGGATTGGGATCAAAGGCAGAACAGAGTCCTCCTCAGATGCCAGCCACTGAAGCAGTGGCTTGACCCTCGTGATCCCTCAGCTTTATACTGAATACTACATCTATGGGATGGAATCCCACCTTGGTCAGTTTGGGCCACCCGTCCTGTCCGCTCCTCCTTGCAGGTGCAGCCTTTTACCTTCTGCACCCCCAGCATGGTACACAAGATCCAGCAGTGACCTTGGTCTGCACTGGAGCAAGTTCAAGCAAGATCCTTTCTGCACACCAGTCCTTGGTAGTAGCTCTAAACATGGGGTGTTATCGCCGTTAGAAGCAGACACTGTCTGTAAAAACACGCTGCTGATTTCAGACAGTGCAGTTAGTTTGAAGAACTGAGCTGTAAAGTAAAATCACTGCACAGAATTAGTTCTGTTCTAACTCCAGGACACCATCACAGACTAGTTTTAGTATAAAATCACACTGCTTAACCTGAGGGCACGCGGTAACTTTCACAACAGAAGAAGCAGAAGGAGTCGTATGTTGTACTTTGCATGCAGATCCTGCTGATACAAAACTGCAGCTAATAATTTTGTCCTTTGAAAGGCATTGCTGAAGTTACAATCTAGGAGTGGCCCCAGAGCCCACTGAAGTCACTGGGTACTTCATTGCTTTCTATAAGCTTTGGATTTGGAGTGCAACAACTGTACGAAACCTAAACCTCGGAAAGCTAAGAATACATAAATGGGACTGACTGCATCAGCAGATGCAGACCTTATGGCAGCTCACAGTAATTTTGTATTTAAGGAATTTAGAATACGGGACAAGCCAGGCTCAGTTTCTGCAAGGAGACGGGGTTAACCTGTCTCTTGCAGGGAGCCTAGCTCCTAGTATGCTCTCTGGCATACATAATTGCTTTTTCTCTTGCAGCACTGTGTTGGAAGGATGCAACAGAGCAGGAGGCTGAAAGCTCAACTACCTAAAGCTCTCCATCCTAACACACACCTGCTGAGCATGGCAGGGCCTCGAAGAAAGAAGAAACCAAGCAGCGAGCATTCAAGCAGTAGCATTTACTGAAGAGCTCAGAAAAACAAACTGGAAGGCAAAGCATCATGTCGCATTTCAGACACCGAGTCTGCCACTTCCACCTCACAGGCTGAGCATCTCAGCCAGATTCACAATGGCATCACACATTGATCCTGCAGTGGGATCCACACAAGCATGAAGTCCTACATGACATTAATTACCCCGTGCCCTTTAGCAGCACTACTTTTTCCATACAGCTTGTAGCGTCTGTAATAATTTTCCAGGGGCTACACCTAGAGGGGTAATTCTGAAACAAAATGCCCTCACATGAGAAGCATGTATAGTGCATCATGCTCTGTGTTGCATTCTTAATCACTTTGCACGCATTCTTGTACATTTGTGCATCTTTGAGATAAAAAAGAAAAGCGGCCTGATTCTTTTTATGATAAGGAAAAAAGCATTTAAAAAACCCGCAGTCTTCTGATGTGAAAACAATGCAAAGCCTTAAAATGCAGTAAAAAGTAAACAGCATAAAAATAAACTATGAGTATTTACTGGTGGTACAATTAGAAGCAGATCACAGTTTTGGTGTCACAAATTACAATGCTCTGGCAGATGTAAAATACACTATCAAGACACAGCGTGGTTTTCAGTCTCCTCTGGCACGAAGCTGAGAGATTTTCTAATGTAAAGAAATGAAACAACATTCACCTACACATACAGCAGTGAGACCTTCTATGCAAGTGTAAGAAAACCTTCAAGGTTGACAATCAGAGATGCTATAAACCTGTGGCTAATGTTGGAAGCAAGTAAAGATCAGCCCATCTTTAAATCTGTCCATGAATACCAATGAGAGGGTCGGAAAACTAGTCTGTTGCAGCTTCATACCTGAAACCATAGTTATGCACCAGGGAATGTTAAAACAAACGAGTGACAAAAGAGTACTCTTTCTGAGGTAAGAAAAGCAGGGAGAGGAAGGAAAGATAGCAGAAAATCACTAGAAGATGCTTTGTAGAAGAGCACTTGCCAGCAATGCCTGGCCAGCAACAGAGCCCTCCTGAACCTGGGAGGCCATGTAGCCTTGGAAACTGTGTCTTCAGAAGCAACCCAAGCCCCATTTTCTCTACCCATATAATCTCGAATCCTTTCTAAATGTTTTCGCTCATACAGGAAAACCTGGAATTAAAGAACCTGTCAGAATCTTTGAAAAGCTTCTTTCTTTGTCTCTCAAATTCAGCAATGTAACGTTAAATGTAATAAATACTTTATAAAAATAACCTTCTATATCCATAAAATGTGGGTTTTTTAAACACGAAGCCAAACAAGTAACTGCTGTCTCAAAAACACATAGAACAAAAATAAATTTACTAACAAAAATGCTAACAAGTCAAATGAGTCTTCAAAATAAAGCTAGAACAATTACTCCATTAATATCACCCTTTAAATGAGAATATACTCGTTTTTTTCAAAGTCAGCTTTTTATCTAAAACTTAACCCCCTTTCCCATAAAGGAGTAGTGAAACCATTCCATTCACCTAATAATGCAGAGTGGTAGTGCGTAAATGTAAACATATACATGCTGCTGAACACGACCAGAACTACACACCTTTGAGACACAGGTCCTGTTTGGCTCAGTACGGTATCCATCTATGTCAAGAGAAGCCTGTTGAGCAGGGAGCTCTGGCATCTAACCCTTGCAGTCAGGGAGCAGGGAGCTCTGACACCTAGCCCTTGCCCTTGGCATGCCAGGTTGTCACGGCAAGCTACGCGTGGTCACAGGCGTGTTTAGATATTTCAGAATTTTTGTATGACCTACGGTACGTGGCTAAGGTCATCTGAATCCAGACTGAAATTTATTACTAGAAACTGCTCCAACACTGCAGTTATTTAATTCCCCAGACATATAACATTTTGATATCCAGTAGTTTATGTGACACCAGTAAATCCATCATGCATCAGAATGAGAATACACTCCATGATCAGACAATGCTGTTGAAGGATTTTATCAAGGGCATAGAGAAACACGGGAAGTTCCCTGTTGGCAAGTTCTCTCATTTAGGATAAATCTTTTTTATAACACATAAAATCACTGATAAAAAAAAGAGTTTATTACAGTGAAAGGGAAATATTGACTATACAGAAATAATGTCAAGGAAAAGACTAAATCATGGACAGGCCTGCCAAACTAGTAATATGCATTGAAGTTGCTATGGATTCCCCAAGGCAGAGCAGCATAGTGATTTTAAGTGATTTGGAAATACACGATCTTGAATTGAAAATTTATTCCTCCACTGGTGTTCAGCATGGTGCTGGCATTGAAACTGTCATCAGCCAAACTGTACCTGTCTATTCCCAAGAAGAGCCTAACCCAAATTAGGACATTCAGAGGTAAAGTTTGCAATGTTCCTTAAATCATGGAAGGTAGTGATGTGAAGAGTTTCAGATGCTCTTAAAAGGCAGCTAGTCTAGCATAATCTTCATTTCTGGACTATTTTCTTGTATCTCCCTACTGTAATAATTTTCTTCTTTTTTTCATCTTACATTGGTTGTAATTTCCATACTTTCAATTTGGTTTAGTTAGCCTGATTCCCTATGGAAATCAGACTTCCAGAATCAGTCTGTGTGTATGTCTGTAACAAACTTCTTACGTTGATTTCAGATGAATCAGATACTGGAGGTCTCAAATATGATAAGCTCTCCACATACTTTGTAACAGCAGAGCGAGGGAAGGCCAAGGACTTCAGTTCATTGGCCAGATGAGTCAAATGAGGCAGCCTGCTTATAGCTGTCAAAATACTTGGCAGAAGAAAGTGTATGAGAAAAGATGGGCATTTTATAGGATACATGGTGAGAACAGAAAATAGTAATATAATTTAATTTTTAAAAGTCTGTGAATTAAAAGGCTAAAGACCATAGAAAATGGAGTTTCCACATTATTCTCTATTGCCACAGGACTTAACACACACACCTTTGTGAACAAGCTAAATTCATAGCAGCGGCTGTATTTAAGCTACTATTAATTATGAGATTTTCATTACTAAGCTTTACTGTTTTCCCAACAAATAAGACTGACCGCTGATGGATCTGAGGGAATTTAGCAGTTGTGCTGGGCTGACAATCTCTGCACAATGCTCAGTAAAGCTGCTGTGTAGTGTCTGTGGGCCTAAAAGGACGAAAAAAGGGCTGTATATGAATACACTAGTCCAACAGAAAATGTCAAAGCCTTGCTAATGGCTCCCATTTAATTTTAACTCTGTTGCAATTCACAGCAGGTCAACACTGAGAACAGCAGTAGTGATGGCTGTGAGTGTTAGTCCCAGCTGCTCCTGCCACATCGTCCCTTTGCCATTTCTCACTCCAGTCCAAAAGGTAATTTCCTCCAGAAATGGATTTCCTCTGCCTTCAGCAAGGTAGCAAGGAATCCCATCTTCCTTAATCGCACTTCTGGGACTTAAGCATTGAGGTTGTTGGAAGCAACTGCTACTTTTAAACCTAGAATTTAATTAAAGTATCTCCAGGATTTTTCTCCTGCAATTCAGTGACCGTTCCCTCGCCGGCTAGCCAGCATTATTTGCAAACTGTTCCGGCTACTGCAGACAAAAGTGGTCTCCAAGCTGCACCAATATCTGTAATTAACAGCCGAGCATACATCAATACATAATTGACTTCTCAGGGGATTCAGTGCAGCCACACAACCAAGCAGCTCTGTCAAGCTTTTGGCATCCAGGCAGCAGCTAGTCCTGCCAGAAACTGGAACTAGAGCAGGAAGAGACTAAGAAAACCAGTTTCTTCTGCAATGATTTTTCTATCATCTCTCTGGGTTCAGGGTCACATCCAGGCCAATGAAACCCATGCTGCTTAGGGATCAAGGATCTAGGTGAGCAACACTGCTGCAGAACTTCAGAATCTTTCCTCCTGCCCTTGGCCAGTCAGCAATTATTTACCGTGGCATGAACAATGGGACAACAAGGGTAGGTATGATGAATGGGGGCTGCAGTTACCAAGATGATCAATCGTGACGTTGGGTTGGAGAGAAACATCTCAGCAGAAGTGGAAGCCCTAGACAGTAATTGCCTGTGCACCTCTGAAAGCAACCTGTGAGGGAAGACCTCTGGACAGGATGATTTACCCACGTGAGCAATGGGATGGTTAATTGTAGAGCAGGACATGCTCTTCTTTGAGAAGTAGGCTACTAATTGCATTTGTTTCTCTGCAATTAATCCTGATAGTGGCCATCACTGACTCCTGTGATAGGAGCTGACCGTTTAAGAAAGTTAGACAGCCCAGACAGATACACACAATGTCCTGCATGGGTGGGAGGCATGTTCTTCTCGTTCCTATTCTCAGATGAACCATAAGGTGGCACTGGTTTGAAACATTACCTCCAAATGTTTTCCCGGACATTTTCTGTACCAGAACACACAGAGTTCCCAATTAAATCAAGGGAATAAAGTCATCCTACAGAAACCTCAGTGATACAGTGAGGGTTAACATCACTGGCCTACGTACTTTCACATATATTATTTACTCTAAAATTGCTAAGTTTTGTCTTAAAACCCAAAATATCTCAGATATTTTTGTTCAAGCACTGCACCTTCTATTTCAAAATGTATGTTTGTGCATGTAACACACCCCCACGTTGTACAACTGACTGTCCTCTGGCATGCAATACCATAAAGATTCTGCTCTTTTACTGTGACACATTAACAGCCAACAAAGACAATTCTAAGAAGTAATTTTCTGTTTCACATCTTATGTGCAGGACAAGTTGGCAGAGAATTTGGGATAGCAGGCTTTGCAAGTGGAGTCACAGGAAAAGAATAGTGGTTATGGTAAAATGAACTGCAGAGATTCCCTGTGACTATTGATTTGCTGGTGTAAAACAACACGATGGAGCTGACACCACTTTAAATGAATGGCGACAGGGACCTCAAGCCAGCTATAAGAAGGAAGGAAATTATGGCAGTCTGGAAAAGAACAGTGATTCTTAACAAATCTTATTGATTGCAAAGATAAGGACCCTACTGAATCTCCAAATATCCTGTGCACACAGAGAATGAGGTGTTGGTTGTGTGTCAGGGTACAGTAGCAGCTATTCATAGGACACAGAAAGGAAATGTGTCAGAAGATAAATGCTAACCAACTCAAGAACCTTCTGCAGCATTGTATGTAGGAGCCCAACTGATCTGAAAATAGCAAGGCCATGATTTCAGGTCCCCCTTGATCTTCTGTATCCAGATGGTCTCCTGCACTGCAAAGAACTCAGCTTTCAGGCAGACCTTTACTATGAACATGCAAGGTCCTAAACCCCTGTTATTTTTGAAGTCTCTGCCACAAAGTATGGCTTGCCCACCTCCAGCTACCGCATGTTCTGTTATGCAGAAGAACACATTAGGGACTACCTGAGATATTCTCTTTTTTACAGGTACTTTTGATCTAGCATTACATCCCAGGAGCAACCCTTCACTGGCATCCTTTCAGCCAACGGACTGAAGTGTTCAAAAAGCCAGTGAGATGATGGACAGGTCACAGACCCCTTTCCAAGCGCACTGTGCGGCAGAATAACAAAGCAGTGTCAGCTACAGACTGATTTCAGGACGTGCAATTGCCGGTGAATTGACCCAGGCTGCATCTCAACAGCCAAACAACATCCATTCATTGATGCATCTATCTGTTTGGATTTCTCTAGTTGCTCTGCCCAATGGAGCAGAAGACACAAGCATACAGAGTCTGGCAGAATGCAGAGCGGTCAAGTGAAGCAGCTGGAGAGCCACCAAGACTGTCCACCCGTATCAACATGAGGGTGTCCTCGTTTGCTATAAACTTACTGATACTTCAAACAGGAGAATATGCTAATTCATACCAAGAACATAAACACCGATCTCTCAAATGATTTTGAGTTGATCCCTACCACTCTGGTTAGGCAATGTGAAGCTTACTTCTACTGGAGTTGCCTGAAAAACCCTCCATGAATTTAAAAACCAAAAGGCAGCGATAGTGGGAGGGAGGAGGATGGAGAAACTTGTGAATGTCAGCATGCAGAGTTAGTAAGATTCTATCAGTAAGACTCATATGATGAGTTTTAGCCTTTTTTTTTTTCTCCCTCTTCTGAGCATCTAAGAATGTCTTTATATCAAACATCACCATAGGAGCGGTAATTAATTCAAATAAAGCAAGAAAAATATTCCAAAACATTCTGAGGTCCAAAACTTAGCAAAAAGAAAAGGACTTCTCTTTAAAATACAACTTTCAGAGAAAATTAAGCCCATTACTTTTATTTTGAGTCAGCATATACACCGTGTAAAGATGGCACATTGGCTCTCTTTGAGAAGCTGGCTGTCAAATTCCCCTTATCTGTCCCAAATAATAGCTAATTGAAGACTACCAGTGGCAGTGAGAAGCACTTGGACCTACCTGGCTCTTACAGATCCTTTTGAGTTGGATAGTAATAGCAGTTACCAAACCAAAGCCCAAACATTAAATACTATTACACTCTTTGAAGCCAGTACAGAAGCACTTCTATTATCAAAGCCATGTGTTATCCCAGATGAGGTCATGATTCTTAATGCTCATCATATTGAATATTCCTGCTGCTTTCTGAAAGCTTGATTATCAAAATGGTCCTTTGTCTCTTGTGGCTTGTGGATAATGGAGGTTTACACATTTCATGAAAAACAGGTTTTGTACCTGATTAAACAGACTCATCTGTATTTCTACAATGTAACTCCTGAACATAATCTGTGCTGTTTATATGCTCACAACTGGACAGTGTTATTATGCTAACCATAAAGCAAACTGGGCTTTAAGTCTGCTAGAAACACAAAAATCAAGTGGCAGGGCTCCAGCTTTAAAAGCAGATTGATTTTCTGCACTCTGAATAGGCATGCAAAATGGCACCGTTTGTTACATCATTCAAGCTGTTTAGCTGAGCAGTGTTTTACTCATGTCTAACTTACGCTGGCACTGATCATCAGTTGTTTTTAGTAGGAGTAAGAGTCCAGAAGGCAAATCATACACAGCTCAATTAGTTTAAACTAGTACTACAAAAATGTGACATGCATGTATTAATTCTTAGTCTGTTGTAGCAATGCAGGATAGTGAGAGCCAGCTCAGCATCTGAGTTCCTATACCCTCTTTTTTATACACTGATAACGCAGTACACACAACTCCTCAGCATGAATTAATTCCCATGTGTTTACCTCAAACACAGAAGTACACAACAGTACCAAGGCATCAGACTTACTAATCACCATTACTAGTATCTGCCTGGCATTCTTAAAAGGGAAGCAAAACCCACAAGACACACAATCAAAGTCTAGGAGGAAACTGAACACTTTACTAATCAATCAGCCCATCTTCTCGGGAAGACCCCATGGAGAGCATAGGGAGGTTCCCAAATCTCAAAGCATCACGGGAGCCTGGTTCTCAGCAGCACATTCCACTGGCTAACAGAAAAAATCTCAAAATACAGCATTAGCAAAAATTGGGACATCAGCTTCTGCTCTGCTTTCAAGAAGACATGTTTGCAGGTGATACAGGGATCTAATCCAGCTCTTTCATACCTCATTATCTGAAAAACATCCCAGCAGCATAAGATAACTGAAAGAGACCCATACACAAAGTCCTAGCCACAGGGCCATGCCATGCAAAGGTACTAACTCTGACAGGGTTTTTGGGGAAGAAGCAGGATTTGGTGAAAGGAGAGAAGGAAGGAAAATGTCTGTTACCTGCCTCAGTCTACTGACTGCAGAAAAGATGGAGCAGCACCCAGAGCCAGAGAAGCAGACAACAGAGTAGCCGTGAAAGAACTGAGAAGAGCGACACAAACATCACATCACAGGAGATGGGGACCAGGGCTAAGGCAAGCCAGAGCTGCCCCCCCCCCCCCCACACACACTTGGAGGGGAAGTCTGAAAAGGCACAGCACTGAAGTATGGACCCCAAGAGGACAGCAGTATGATCCAAGGTGGGAGGCAGTGTTTGTGGGAGTGCCTCCTTTAGAAGCAGAGCAGAAAGGCAAGTGCCTTGGGAAAATAAAGAGGTTATCAGGAAGCAACCCAAGGTACAGCTTCTGAAAAGATGTTATTGCAAGCAAATGAACCCTGTCAGCTTTTCTGTGAACAAGTCACAGTGTCAGGCTGTAAAGATCAGAGCACACTGTTTGCAGTGAGCATTAAAATCAGCAGGGATACAGCTGGTGAGGTTTATGCCATCTAGAATGCCTCAGAAGTGTTGTTTCATGGATATTTCAGTATGCAGAAACTTAATTTGATCAGAAACGTGATTATCTGTGCCCTAGTTCTTCACTACACCCAAGTACTTGTCTTAGAAAATATTACTCCCAATGCATCTCTAGGTTAATGCTATATATATATATGTAAAACAATCTTGGATGATGTTCAGTGAACCAGTCTGATTAGAAAACACCAGTGCTACCTGTAAAAGAAATACATTACAGTGTTTTAAAATCAGTAATACTGAATAGGCATTCATTTTACCTTAGCTTTTTATTCATGAAATAAGATCTTCCTCAAGAAAGTGATTTTTATACAGCTAAAATTAGTTTACAGACTTCACTTAAAAAAATTAATTAATTCATCATACTGATTTCTATGCTATGGTGGTTAAGGTAATTCCACAAGTGCTGCTCTTAACTATAACTTAACACCTGTGGGAAGGCAGTCTCGGCTAAGGGTGCCTAGTTTGAGTTTAGCTCTCTGCAGGATTAAGCCCTATGAAGCAGAAGTATTCTGCAATACAGAGGAGGTCAGAGTAGAGTAATTCTCGAAGCAAGGCTGCAGATTATATCTCATGCGGCAGGTTGCCAAGGAGCTGCTAGGAGCAGAGAACAAATACAGATGGGAGGAGGTGGATGCCGCAAGAGTGGAACTACGCTGAAAAGGCTTTGGCTACAAAAGGATGACAACAGGCAGTAGGAGCAGACAAAGCCCAGGACTTACCAAGCCCAGACAAAGATGCTCCAGTAGAACTAGAAGAAAAGACCCTGAAGGTCCAAGCAATGCCTCCTCCCTTATCTGGAGTTTCCTGATCACAGCCCTGTCAGGCATCCTCAGCCCCAGGCCACCTCCTCCAGCTGCTCTCTCTCCTCCCATCAGCTGCCCAGCAACCTAAGAACCACTCCTCACATATTCTGGAGCTGTTGTCCCTTTCCCTCTTCTCCATCCTCCTTTATAAGCTCTGGTATGGAGAAGGAGAAATCACATGAGAAAAGTCTGAAATTGCTGAACAAACTCTAATCTTAAACCCTATTAGTACAAAAAACCTTAGTAAGCTCGGTAACAGGTAATAAAAACCTGACAGCTTTTTCCCTGCCAAATCATCCAGCTCTTTCAAAGCTGCACTAGTTTCCCAAGCACTAGTTCAGGAACACAGCTTTATACAGGAGAGCACTGGTGCATATGCCTACACAAGTGCATTCGTTTACAATGCAGTGTCTTAGAAAGACAAATTCTACTTGATAAGAGTCATTTAGAACTACTGGCTTCTTCGGAGAGCCTTACAAGAAAATTTAACCTCTTACATGTCTACATCCCTTCATAGTGGTGTCACGAGGATCCCTTAATGCCCATAAGTACTGTAAAGATGAGATTCTTACAAGCATTAAGATACATGAGGGCAATAGGTTTTTAAGGCACACTTATCCCTGTGGTGAGGACATCTCCCCTTCCAGCAGCTCCTGTTAGCATCTGTAAAGCTGTGTGCCAAAACCTGCCCTGTTGGACCGCCAAGGCTGATCACAGCACAGGCCCAGGGGACTGAACCAAACACTCAGCAAAGTTAAAAATGCTGATCTCGGGCACAGCAAAAATGTTGAGAACACCCATATACTTTCAGAATCCCTACAGAGGCAGTACCAAGGAAGAAAATATGCTTATGAAATCAAAACAGGCTGCAGAAGCAAGGAAGAAATGAACTGATAGTTATTTACCTTGTGGAAAGTATTACTTTTTCCTCATTTGATTCAATGCCATGCTTCCCTCTGATTTAGTGATTTGTGTCTTTCATTTCTAAATTATATTCTGTCTAAATTTAGTTACCACAGAGAACAGCAAACCCAGCCTGAACACCTGGGCACTTGCTACCAGCAGGCTATTCTTGAGGTGGCGGCTCAGCACACCAGAACCAGCAATCAAAACCCACCTCCAGTGTGCTCAGCTCTGCTGAGACTCGTGAGGACAGCACTTGCTTCATCAGGCAGCTCCTCTTCCTCTCCCCTATCCCACCCTACACATGGAGACCTGGTCCAGCCCTGAAGCTGGAAACAGTACCAATCTGGTTGACTGCCCACCCTGATCATGTACAGTTGTGTCGTGGAGGTGTGAAAACGTATAAAGATGCTTCCCCTTTTTACTTGTTATTTGTAACTTCTTCTCTGTCCCCACAGTGCTGCAGTCTGACAGTGACCCACATTCTCATTCAAATTCACTGGGGAACCACAACTGGGAGACCAGAGGAGGCGGCACAGGCTCCAACAAACTCAACCAACCATCTCTCACGGACATATGAGGTGAGGCACAGCTACCCCACCCGGGTGGCCAAGAGTCAAATTCCATGTGCGTGTTCCCTGAGCATCATGATCTACCCTGTCTCCACCAGCCATGAACACAGGAGGCACAAGCACCCTTTGCAAGTGCTAATAACATGTTATTCTTACAGTGGCATTGTTACAAGAGTGCTTCCTATGCTCACTTCTCAAAGCACCAGCTTACCTGCTTTTGACGGTAGTTTTAAAACTGTACCCTAACCTCAGAGGGTCTGGTAAAAACAATGCCATATTTGATCTGCAATTCAGCATCAGGTAGTGCTAAAGTAGGTCAGGAGGTGTTCTGGTACTGCCCGGAGCCCACCTGGATGTCAGTGCGAGGGCTGCGTAGGGAAAAGACTCAACCTGGCTGTGGCTGACCCAGCCTTCCCCCCTGGGCAGGGGCAGGCAGCAGGTGATACAGCCTCTGTGCTCACGTCCTTGCACTGGTGGATAATGGGGCCTGGAAAAAAAAGGGATCTGAGGCAGCACTGAAGAATTTCAAAGCGTTCAAGAACTGACAAAGAGAATCCAGCCACTTGTGAGGCTGAATAGTAGTTTGCCACGGGAGTCTTTATACAATTTCTGTGATGCTAGGAAGGTATCTGCCTTTCTTTGATGAAAACATTCTGTCACCACCTGTCAGGAACAAATTCAGGCAAAGAAAACAAGACAATATTGAACTAGAAGGCAGATCTTGAAAAACATCAGAGCTGATTCATCCCTTCCCCCCCATCCTACTCTCGGCACCATGCCAAGAATACACAAACTTAACTTGCCTGCAGATTTACATTAGATTACTATCCACTACCAGTGATATGAAATTCTTCTATTCTCCACCATTGACATATTTCTGTAAGGCTAAAAGTGACTTCATTTTTTTCTTTAATTACTCTTATTTCTGTAGAGTCTGGCAGCAGAGGTGCCAAGTAGGAAGTCTTCACTACTCACTCCCACCTCTAGAACTAGTACACCAGGCTATTAGGATATAAATCTGATCTTTTTCTCCAACATGTGTGAATTACCAGAGTTTTCATCTGTACATACACATTCCTGCTTGCTAAAACTGCAGCCCCACTTTTTAGGATCTGAAAACAGTAGATAAAATAAGTCACCTTTTGTAGAGCTAAATTAAAAAATCCTCTTGGATTAAAAAAAAAAAGTTTGGATCACACATTAAAAGGAAGAACTGTCAGGAAACTCTGGCTTCTATTATCACCCAAAGCTGGGGACATTTTATTATGCATATCCTCAACTCATTCTACTTAATTTCTGCAAAGACAGCACTGGGGGTTACAGCCTAAAAAGCTCTCCAGTTACATTTTTCCCCAGTAATTAAAACCCCCAAACTTTATTCATGCAATATAACACTTACTACCCTGCACAAGGGCATTTTTCCTGCTCCAGTCCCTCATCAAAGTAGTCTGTGCTCAGCTGCCTTCCCATGCAAGTGTTGTGCAAGCTACAGAAGTTCAGTTTGCCTAGACCAGTAGCTGCGCTGGCAGCAGTGAGTAGTGGTGAAAGCAGCCATCTCTTTAAAGTTTTATTTGAGTTGCAATGCCATTCAGAAAAACAGCCTGGTCTACCTGAGGTTTCCCACGGCCTGAACAAGCATCCTCAGTGACTGGCTACTCTGGTGGGAAGGGATCAGCAGGGGATGGTTATGGGTCAGTCTGGCAGCAGAAGGGAAAAAGCCTCTGAGGTTGGACACAGCTGCCTGGCTCCAAGGCTGGACATAGTTATACCTTTGTTGAGAGAGGATGCAAATGGCAAAAGTCTTAGAAAAGTTGTCCTAATTCTTTTTTACTAAAGGTCAGAGGGAATCTTATCTGCTGAGAAGGCATCCCAAGTCTGTACAACCAGTCCTGCTTTCAACAAGACAAAAGAAAGAAGAGAAGAGAAGAGAAGAGAAGAGAAGAGAAGAGAAGAGAAGAG
>JANVCC010000068.1:2744875-2927315 GCA_025345505.1 Todiramphus chloris collaris
CACGGCTCGGCCATGCAGGGGGCAACGCGGCCGCGCCCGGGACGCGCACCCCGGCCCGCCCCGGCGGCGCGGTGCCCAAAGCCCGCGGGCGCAGCGGCCCCTCCGTTCGCGCCGCCCGCCTGCCCACACTGAGCGGCGGCGCGACGGCTGCCGCCCGCCACGAGGCAGCGCGGCCGCGAGGAGGGCCGGGCCCACCCGCCCCCGCCGCCCGGCCCCTTCCCCCGGCCGCAGCCCCCTCCCCGCCCCCGCCCGCAACGCAACGGAACGGAACGGAACGGGTGCCCGCTGCCCGGGGCCGGAGCAGCAAGGGGCCGAAGAAGTGGCTTCGATCCGGGAGGTGAACCGGGAGCTCTGGCCGGCTCTCAGTCACGCTGCATGGGCGCCCACAGCGACCTGGGGAGCAGCGGCGGCCCCCCACGGAAAACGGGGTGAACGGGGAGGGAAATTCCCTGTCCGCCGCAGCCGCTCGCTCCCAGCCGTGCTGGTCTGGGCGGCAGCAGGGCAGGGCTGAGGGCTGCCTCACCTCCTGGGGAGGAGGGAGATGCCCGGCTGGATGGTTTCATCACCACGGCCAGATCCGGGCCGTCAGAAGTCACTCGGACCGTGCTGGTCGGGTGCTTAAACACGTTACGTGCTCACAGTGTTCCAGTTTCCCCTAAGGAAGCAAGTCTCCCCCAAAGCAAATTACACCTATTCCAGGAGCAATTTACTCTTCCTGCAAGCTGCAGTAGTACCCTGTCAGAGATACAACTTGTTCTCAAGTTAAAATAGAATCTGACCTCAAAAGCTCTTTAGCACCAATTATAACGTACTTTCTGTATTAACGTCAAACACAAGAACCCGGGGCTCCTGCTGCCCACTGTGTGGTGGTGAAATCATTGCTTGGCCTGGTACCTCTGCACACTCACACCCCGTGGGTGAGCCTGTGTGCCCAGTATTCAAACCGGGATAACAGAGCAGCAGGTTGCACTACGTCTCAGGAGGACAGGACCATGTGTTTCAGAGACTGAAGAATGTGGCTTATCTCAGGGCAACGCATTATTTCAAGTTTTCCCTGTGTCCCGGTATGTTCTCAAGTAACTTTCATGAAACTTCAGTCCTGTGAGAGAAGAGTGACCCATGATAAATTCATTTCCAGCAAGCTAGTAAGTTAAAAAGCAGACAGAGAAGTTAGAGCAACCTGTTAGAGCAACATTTATGTTTTGGAATTGGTTTGACAGGAGCAGTTTAGCAGAAGTGACCAAACATTATCTGGCAGGTTAATACAGAGTTGATCACCTTATGTCATAGCCAGCAGAGAGCCACACCACAGTGCTCAGCCATCGTGTTTTCAGTGCTGCACAGACCGGCTGAGACGCTGCTGCCTTCGATCTTGTGCTGTAAGGCGTTGCTCAGCGCAATGTTGTGTCGCGGTGCTAAAATAGAGGGGGGTCATTCAAGTTGAACCCGCATTGCTAGTGGTTTTTATGTCGGTGATGGTAACCAAAGGTCAGTGACAGCTATTGGACTCAGATTGGCTGGGCTCCTTTCAGCGCGTTACTTTGTGTCTCCTGATGCTGGTTGTTACTTCTCCTCCTTCAGGTCTGACCATACAGGCTTCAGTCGCGTTTCTCTTCACTTTCTCAGGTTGCCTCCTTCCCTTTCTCTTCTCTCCTGAAAATGAAGAACCCCTCATTTTGTCAAAATTTCTGTATTACAGGTATGATATGATGTTTTAATAATCACTGTAGATGACTATTCACAGAAATCGGTGGTATTTCCATGAATACTACCTGCTGCAGTCACTGACTCTCCTTGTCCACTGCCCAGTGTGAAATGCTATGGGGCAGAACCCTCTTAATATATTAACTGTCACCCTTGGTTGTGACAGACTCTTAGACAACTTTCCTTTCTTCCAGACATTTCTCACTGAAGTGCACATGTTCTTGAGGGCTGACTGTGCGAGCTTGATACAATTACTAGTTTATCTATAAGTGAAATGGGATAATCAAGAGAAATAAGAACATCAGCAATAATCCTGGCCCACAGGCATATGGGAACCTGCTCTGGGTATTTGGGTTTTCTCTGTAGTTACACTTATGAAAAGGCATGTGCTCTGGGATCACTTCTTTTCTGAAGAAGATCTTTCAGTATTCTTAAGAGAGTTGGAACCCTAAGACTCAGGTGTTGCAATGCTTAAATTACAGGTATGAGGTTCTTAGAGTACCCCAAACCTCGGTGCTTGGTACCTTGGCTTTTTACGAAATAGGAGAGCTCATGATCTTGGAACAAGTTTCATAGCTATCTTCCCTTCCTGATGAAACTACCTAATGTGAGCGATTAAATGTGGTTTGTCATAGAGCGGCCTTCTTGAGATCTCTAATGACAGGTTGTTGGAAATCTGTGTCCCCACCTCAAGGCGAGGGCTTTTGTCTTCTCAGAAAGCAAGACTGAGCCATTTGCCCTGGAGATAGACCCTGATGTCCATGTCTTTCAAAAGCTGTATTAGATAACTCAATCTCTTTTTTAAATGTTTTCTCATAACAGTGGGAATATTGCTGCCTCCTTCTTACACTGTTGACCTCTGCATTTTTTTCTGGAGCTATAAAAGTTTGAGTCCATACCTTTGTTTTGAAAACATAAGCATTTTAACATAGCTGAAAAGTTTGGAATACAGACCTATCAAGAAAAGTGGTGGGCAGGGATTTTTGATGCAACTCCAGGGCCATCTGGCTGACCAGCAGCAAATAATTAGCTGCTGACTGGTCTTGTCTTGTCTGAGATAATATAATTTCTAGGCATCAAGACTGTTTGTGTTTCCACTCTTTCATCCCATCACTATCTTTTCTTGAGTGTGATTTTTATCAGTTGTTGTGACTCTGCATGGCTTTTGGCACCCACCCTTTCTCCTGCCCTTCTGGTGCCGTAAGCTCTCTGTGTTCCTCCTTGGTACACTCACTCTGATAACACCCTGTGTTACATTTTTCTCCTACAGTTTCAGCCCGCTTATCAGGCATGTGACTCGACATCACTTTTTCCTGCTTCTTCCTTGCCTCTGACCTGTGTGTACTCTGCCACTGAGCTGTGTACCTCCCAAAGTGAAATCCTGGGTAAACATGTGGAATCTTCCAGTTTTGCCTGAATAAGGTTTGTGCTGAGTGAGACAGTGTGTCTGATGAAACACAGATAGATCACAGCCAAAGAGGAAGGTATGGTATAAACTGTCCCTCTTAAAGACTACTACAAATGTCTTCTGCTCTGTCCTTCTTTCCCAATAATGAATTAAAAGTCCTGAAGTGAAACAGGTTCCTTGTCCTGCCCTTCTGCCACTGAAGCATAACTCCCTCTTTTTTAGCCACAAAAATTACCCCTGATGATGCATGATCAACCTTTACAATGCAAAGTGCAAAAAACAGAACCTGAATTGCTTTTTTCCTCCATTCTTTCTCTACTGGTGTCTTCCTTCAGCAGTTCCCTGTATTGGGAAAGACTTTTTTTCCTTCTTGCCACTTTTGCAAGATTTCAACAGCCCTTCCACTACTGCTGCCCCACATCTCTGACATACAGCCTCTTGCATGGGTGTTACTCAACCCACTGTCCACTTCCCTCCAAACACCATGCTCAGTGTTGTTGTCTCCTCTGAAGGTAGGAGAAAAACTCTTACAAATGTGACATCTGAGCTTCAGACTGGCTTTTACTTGAAGTTGTGGTGCCTGTTCAAGAGTCTGATAGTAACACGGTCAGGTTGCTTCGCTGTGCAAATTTTACAAGAGCAGCTGAAGGGATGCTCTGTAGCACGCCTAGTATCAGCAGGCTCAAGCTTTATGTATGGGGATGCAAAGATCTTTCTCTTTGCTTCTTTGGCGTTTACTAAAAAGTCCTGCATATGCAAAAATGAAAATGCATTGAAGAGCACCAGCCGCTCTTTAAATGCAGCATGGTTCAGATGCATCTAGCCAGCCTCAGCTCTGCAGGCTCGAATGCAAATTGTTGCTATGGGAACAAAACCTTCTCTCCACCCAATCAGCTGAAGCAAGAGGTGGGTTTTTTTTAAATAACAAGATTGTCTATATCTGCACTTCACCTCATCAGTCAACACAAGATCAAGAACAATCATTTCCACAGACAAACAGTGGAAAAATATGACTCTTTCACTGACAAAAAAAAAAACACTATAAGCTTCTTAGGAATTGGAGTTTGATATCTTATTGTAGAACACGAACAGACAATAAGACAAACTGACAAATCAATCCCATTTGGCAGTGGAATCAAGGAAATAAATGGGTGTGGAAACTGCTCAAATCCAAGTTTATCTTGCTTTGGGAGAGAATGCTTGAAGAGGTCCTCAAATAATTTGAAGAGGAATAGCTGTAACAGAGAGCAAGACTTGTGTGATTGCCTCCTTTACCCTGCATGCATGTTGAGACTGAGTTTGTGCGGTGACTTTCTTTTCCACGAGCTGGTACCCTGAGACAGCCACTCTGCTGCCCATCCCACCACAGGGGTGCCCAGGCTGCTCTCACAGAAGTATGGGACAACAGCTTAGCTTGCAGTGAGACAGGAACACAGCTAATCTACTGCGCTTCAGGAGAAAGGTTAAGATGTTTGCCACCATGAGACTCGTGCTATCTCTGGGAGGTGTAGATCTCCTGAGCTGGCAGGCCAAACAGCTGGAGGAGGGAGTCTTGTGAAGATACACTGGTCTTCCTTCGGCTAAACCAACAAAAGCAAGCAGTTTTGACGTAGATTTTGAAGGCTATAATGTCTTAGTGAAGACCTTTACCTAATTAACATCAAAATTAATATTGAAGTGTACACCCCTAAATGTGGTAATAAGCCTAAAGGAGTACACGCTATATCATCTGGTAGCCTGCAGGAGCTGAGGTCAACACTGGCTTCCCTCAGTGTACTGCTGCTCCATGGGAGCGTGGACCAAGCTCATCACTGAGCACCAGCTCCTCCAGGAAAGGGGGCTGTGGACAGAACTGCTGTGTAAGACAAGGCTCATACCCTGCTCTGCCAAGTCCTTCAGAGGCAACTGTCATCAGGTTCTGTCATTAATGTTTTAATTCAGTCAGTGTGAGTTAGAGACCACCGTCTACAGCAAATTAACATAACCTGTCCTGATCCTCTCTTGTCTGGAATGGTGCATTAGTCCTTTGGCTCCTCTGAGGTTTAGCAACCCGTCAAACTGCAGTAAGCATATATTTAAGTCCTGCCTCTTGTCACTCTGTAAATAGAAAAGATATTTTTCAACATTAAAAACAAAACCAAACAACCCAGTAATTTTGGGGTAGTTTTCAGACCAATTAAAATTCTGTTTATTGACATTGATTTTTCTACACTGTCGTATGAGGGGAAAGTACTAAATCAAACTTTAATAATAATGTAATCTTTTTAGTGTTTTAGAATTTGACTAACACTTTCATGAATGGGAATGCAGTAAGCCTTTATTAATGAGTGATTGAGCTGTCAATCTTCACTCCTTCTTAGTCATTATAATGAATGAAAGCATACCCTTACCAATCTTGGATTCTGTACACATGTCACATGCTGTCTCTCTCCTCCAGAAGCTGTCAATTTAAAGCTATGAGACAGTCCATAGAAGAAAGGAAGTAGCTGCTGCTCATGAGGCCCATAATAAAAATAAAATAATACTGTGTGCACAAATACAAAACAAAATATGGGCATCGTCCTAGTTACTGTCTTCATACCAAATGTAGAAGAAAGATCTGTGCTTTTCAGTTCTTAAAGATATACAGGAAATTACAGTGACATAATTACTGCATTTCAGATCAGCTTATGATATAAATACTATTTAACTAAACAGTAATATAAAGGATTATATAAATACTATTTAACTAAACTTTTAAAATCATCTGAACTTGATTCAATAGTATGATTTAAAGCAGGAAAATTGCAATGGTCTATGTTACAGTATGACCTCAGTGTTTCTCCTGTGAGGCAGGGTGTTGCCAGATGTGATGCTAACTCCAAATGAGTGAGCAGGTTCTAGGCTCAGTCCATTCTGCAGAAATGTTAAGATCTCCTGTCACTGCAGGAAGTGCAGATCCTAGGCTGGGTAACAGGGGAGATGCTCAGCTTTGTTCACACATACAACATAAACAGCCAGAGATGTAGATGAGTTTCCTGAGCAGACTTCAGTCAAGAACATTGGGATATCATCAAATTTGAGTGAGTGGACATTAAGAGACCTGACTTGAGGAGGGTTTTGAACACTGGAATGCTTAGCATTCAGTGGACCAAACAGAGCTGCTGCCTCACTCATATTCTACGTTGATCTCAGGAGGTGCCCAGTGCTGCAGCGTGTGAATCATAACACCTTAGAAAGGAGAAGGGAGATGTTTCAAAATAAGCATGGAAGAAGGACCTGAGGTCTTTTCTACACATCACAGTTCTATTAACTCAGTTACTCAGCTAGGAGTATGAGCACTTGCTGTTTCAGCTATCCTGAGTTTTAAAAGATGAGTACAATAAGGTGCTATTTTGTATAAGACAATTACACCAGAATAGCGAATATTGGTTTCAAGGATAAGTATTTCCAGTGGTACTTCTGCTACCAGCATAACATGATGTTGCCATTGTGCCTATCCTCAGAGTGTTTTGTCACTTCAATTCTTATTCTGAGCTTGTTCAACTGCTGTAATACCTGCAGCATAACTGAAGGAAAAAGCATGTGACAGGAGACCTGGGAGCACATCTTTAAACCAGTTTTACTACAGAGGTGCTCATGCAGTGGACATGCAGCCTCAGTTGCTGGTGATGCATACTGGTTGTCTGGTCTTACCTGCAGAGGTGCCTTGATGACAATGGCAAGTGGTGCACCAGTGATTTGAATGTATTAAAGATTTTTGGCTTATAATTTGCATTATTGCATCTTGCGTATTATTTTCAGCCCTTTTGTTATTGCCACTTTTCAAGCTGCACTAAGCAACCTGAATGAATCCTCTGTCTAGAACTGTCCTTGTCACTGTTTCCTGGAAGATGTCATTCAGAAAGAAGAGATAAAATTAGAAAATATGTATTTATTTACAGCATTCTTTGTTCCTGGAAATCCAAAAGGTACATGACGTTGATCAAGCAACTGTTCCTGTTCCTCCCTGTATGAATACTTCCATATGTATGTACACAAAGTGTTTTATTCTAACTGCAAAAATTTAGTGTTATTCTTCATTCACAAAGCAAAAGAACCAGCTTATCCTTGCTAAACAGTATGCTACCACAGCTGTGGTATAGCTTTTAACTTGCTGTGAATTGTTGTTCAGCTGTTATACTCGGCATCATTAAAGAGCACTTCAAGTTCTTGCTTTTCAGACAGCTTCTTGGTTGGTTTTGCTGCTCCTACCGATTTGCCTAATGACTTTACATACACAAAGCCAAATCCTTCTATTATGTACACGTGTTCCCACTGAAGGCAATCCAAAGATTCATAACACCAAGACATTATGCTGATGGCACTGGTTGAGGCAGCTGCAAAGCTTCTCACCTGGGGACTGTTGTTAGATCATCTTAGATCCTAGAGCATATCAAGTCAGAACAAAATTGCCATGTTTTAAATGGAAATTTAGTAGATTGTGTTTTTCCTCTGCCTTCAGAAGAGGGAAATACTACAATATATTTTTCCCAGCTTTTGTACCAAAGGACATGGCAACTTCTAACAGCTCCCTAACAGATGCCTCACACATTCCTTAGTCATCATGAAGCAAACCATTTATCCAAAAACACATGTTCATTTTCCCTTACCTATGACCTCAGAGCAAACGGCCATCAGCAAGCAGTAGGGGAAGCAGAGAAGTCCCAGGAGTGCTAGCCAGGATGACTTAGCTAATTAAGTGAGCATAACCAGCAAACATCCATCATCATAAATTACCTTCAAATTCCCCTTTCACATGCAGTCATCTCCTTGCATCTAATGCTTCTCAGACAACCTGCAACATCCTTGATCTGAATCCTGCAAAAGACTAGACTGAGTAGGAAATGTGCTCTGTAAACATGCTGTTCATTATAGCTATTTTACCTACTGCCAGATGGATTGATTTGAAACGGCTTACTGCTTACTCACCCTTTTGCGTAGTTGAATTAGTTGAGTTAGTGAACTGCCTAGTAGTCAGGAGGCAAGTGCTTCAGGCCAGCAAAGATTCTGAATCTGCCTTTTCATTCCTGCCTCCACAGGCTGTTACAGGGAAGCTGAAAATTGTACATGAGAATGTTTTCACCTGAGCTAATGCAAGATGAAAGAGATTGGGTTTGCTAAATAAGAATCACATTTAAAATAGAACTTGTACCTCAAGCCTGTCTGTAGGAAAAATAAATATGAAAATTTGTAGCTTAGTAACTGTCTATGGTGTTGTTATTTTGATATATTTTGAAACAACACATAGAGAGATCAACATAGATAGATCTTAGTAAAATAATTCAACTGGAAGGTAAGAGAGTTGATACTAAAAAGATAACTTTCCCTGGAAAAGACAAGACCAGGAAGTAGTAGTAAACATATATTCATACAGCATTACTATTTCAGTATCATCCTCTAGTCATGAGATCAAAATTATTACAGTGAAGGCATTAATACCAGTATCCAGCAGTTATTAGTAAAGCAAATATAGATCAAGCAAACCCCATAAGCCTGTATTTTGAAGCATGGGAGTAAGCTCAAGGAGTAAAAAACTATTAAAAGGAACAAAATATTCCAGTCAGCTAGAACAGACCAGAATTAACAAAAATACATTATTCTGTGGCTAAAGAAATAAGCTCAGCAGAATTTATGCTCTCCTCCAATATTGTCATGGCACGATGGCAGGTAGCTGCTACTTATGAGATTATCTTAATGTAACTTCGCTGAATTCAGCTGCAAATGCAGCAATTTCAGTAACTGCTGTTCTGGTTCAAGCCTGTAGGTTTATGTCTGCATTTGGCTTTACCTGCTCTATAGATAAAGTAATTCTCCTTGCAGCTGCTGTCCAGCCTTTCCCAGAGTTGGCTAACTCAGATATGGTGCTAGTGCATCCAGGAAATATTTTGCATCTCTTAATTGCGTGGACATTTGAAAGTGCCTGCCCTCTGGAACACTGCCCGGGCAGTAGATCTTTTATCAAACTGAGTTTTGGCTTCAGTTTTGCATTCTGGCTAAGGTTACAGAATTCTTAATCTTACTTATATGATCAGATATTATTCCTTTCTCAGGGTAGCATTTAATAATATCCTTGAGTCCCTTTAGAACTTGCTTAAAGTGCTTGGTTTACTATGAGTTGAAATTATTTCTTGCACTTAGACCATGCAGTGCTAGACTGTCCTGAAATGACTTTCTGTCTTTCTTAGCATTGCTTTCCACTGCCTCTGTAGAAGAAATGCAGCTTAGAAAAATTCCTTCGCTGTATTTCTTCCCAATGCACTACCAATATCTTCTTCATGTGGTGGGTATCCTGAGGGGCAGATCTTTTCTCGTAACAAAATACCACACAGGGCATCGACCTCAACAGTGCCAGCAGGAGCGTACAACCACACAAAACCATAAATATGGCATAACTTGGGGCACGTAAAGCACCACGGTCCACTTCAAAATTGTCACAATGACCTCCCTTTGATAACATGGGAGTTCAAAACAAATGGAGAAGTATTGCTCTGCTTTCCCCAGTTTGTGTACCTTTTGGTGGGTATTCCATACACAAGATGCTCAGTGCCTAGCTCAACTGCTAGCAAGTTGTTTATCTCTTACCTTGCTTATAGGAAGGTTCCTTATATGACAAATGAGGTCAGTTTACTTAAAATAGGTGGCATAAATATCCCCTCCACTCCACACACCCCCAAAGCCAATAACTGTATCCAGTTCCCTTCCTACAGAACGGATAAAAGACTACTTTAAACAATAGGAGTAATAAGAGTATAAAGACAAAAATTGTCAAAGAAAAGGTAACATTTTCCAGAGTCATTTGGACATCAAATAAGGCCCCTTAATCACTGAGTAAAAATAAAGCTGTCAGGTATCTACTGGCAGGTTTTTAAAGTGATCTTTAGCACACAGCATGGAAAAGAATGTAACCTCAGCATTCAGTGTCAGATCAAACATTTTATCTGATGTTGATTAGAATGAAATAATATATTCAATCTCACGGTGACAGCTGGTATTTCAGTACAAAATCTGAAAAAGGCTTTCATCAAGATAACCTCCATTTAAAGCTCAGTGATGTAAACTGTGACCAGATTGAAGACTGCAAGCACTAGTGCACTCAAAAGTGAGATGCTGAAAAGATGACTTTTATATAGTTGGCATTTTCCTATCTTTTAACTCAGTGCAGCACGCTGTGAGTGGCACATGGGCTGTGCAGAGGAAAATGGAAAGCTATGGGTGACTGCACTGAATTAGCCAAGTACCATAATGTTTACTACTTCATAAAACCCATCATATGAAAATCACTTCCCGTCACAGAGGTTGTTGGTGTCATGTATTTTATCAGTTGACTGGTAAATCAAATGCTAGAACCGTAAGTTCAATATATAATGTGTCTTGACATAGGATTTTTAAATTTTTGTTTTAGCAGTTACTCTACACAACAGACTCTGATTTCTTGTTTCGAACAAATGTAAAAAAATCATCCGTGGCACCATGTATTAAACTGGTTTAGCTCTTGTAGGCTGGCTGGAGAAGGGAAGGGAAAGGCCACATGCTTACAGTCAAGCCATAGAAGGCCATTACTTTCTGATTAGAAAAAATGGTGGGATCTTGGACAGCAAGGAGAACCACCTTTCACCTCATGGTTTGGTTTATTATTTTCAATAAGTCATCTGCTAAATGTAGGCACATACAAACACTATTGTGCAAATGCTGGAATTAGGGAAACCCTCATGGCCTCGTGCACCTACTAAAATAGCTCTGCCTTTTTCCTCGCTACATGACCCCATCACACGCCCTATTTCCTCAGCACACCCTAAATTCCCCTCTGCTTTCAATGCTCCCTGCCTGTCATCACACTGGTTCACACCCTGCACTTACTGGCCACCTGGGGCATGCAGGCTGGTGTGTAGGGACAGACCAGGCAGCACAAGTGGCTGTGAAGCTCATGCCAGCAGCCTGTCTCCTGGTGAGGTATTAATTCATTCTTTCACCTTTACCCAGGTGTCAGTATTTACCAAACTTGTAGAAGTTTGATATTCCTGGTACCTGCGCCTCTCACTTTTTGCTTAGCAGTATACCCTTGTTCTCTGCTAAAAGAAACAACCTACCTTCAAAGCAAAAAACAGCATTACAGCAGTGCCAGATTCTTCTTGGGTCTCACACGTTAGGAAGCCAGTGATTCAGGAAGCACTGGTGGTGCTGAAAAATCCTAATGTATAGCAGTTATCATAGTTAGAAATTTCTGAATGACAGGGTGAATCAAGAGTAACAGAACCAAAATAAAGCTTGTGCCCCTAGCACATCAGATAAGGTGTATAGAATGTGATATTTTAATGTAGTTGGGGATTTTGACAAGCAACTGTAAAGTACTACATTTTTAGAGCCACCAAATACTAAATTAAGAGAGCAGCTACTGCTGGTGCGAAGCCACCCTGTCAGTTTTATGATGGCATAACATTATGGCTCGTTCAGCAGCTGCCTGCAACAGCCTTATGGGGAGTTTTCAGCCCTGGTCCAGTCTGTGAAATGAGTGTGCGTACTCCTCTATCAGTCATCAAAGCCTTCTGCAGGGTAATTTTACACTAAACATATAAACAGGGTGTAATTTTAGCATTGGTTGCTTCCTACATTCTGGCTTTTCTACACCCTTGCAACACAGGAAAAATAGACCTGCATTCCCCAAAGTTCCTCTGATGCCAGTCAGAAGTAAATACATTAGAAGAATTAGCACAAAACAAATGCAAGAGGAAAATCCTTTTAAAATTAAACCTAACATCCCAGGAAAAGTCACAGGAAGCAGAATCTAATGAGATTCATGGCTTTCATTTCTTTGTTTCAATTCTAATTTCCCATTTGTCTGTATAATTTTAAACTGATGGTGATGGTGAGCATCCCTAATGATCAGGGAACAGTCCCAGCATAGCTCTCGAGTCTGTAGACATGTAGAAAACTGGGAACAGCAGGAGACTAAAAGCAGAGTAAGTGTTTCCATCATTCCTTAACATCCCCCTACCCTGACTATACCTACCCCAGTAAAAAAGCACTTGCCCTTATCAGATAGAGCAGTGTCATCAATTAGTTTAAAACCTGCACTTGCTTGTGATCAGATTATCATCAGCTGAAATGATTAACAGTCACCAGAGAGGTGTGGTGAACAAATGCCGCTCTGTGGCCTGCTCTTCCCCACGGCTGGCATCAGCCTTGTTACATCTCTGAAAGAGCAGATTCTCCAGTCCTCAGGTTCCCTGAGAAGAAAAAAAAGGAGTATACAAACACTGTTCTTCTCACCATTGCCTCTAAAGGACAGGCAGCTCCTACTGAGGAGGTTTGCATGACAGCTGGGAGTCAAAGGTTAATACAGAAGTACGCAAAGAGCAAAACATCTCAGGAGAGTAGATGGATCAGAATTGGATGCTGAATATACAGAACAGCTCAATATTTTTATTTGGAATCTGGGGAAATGAAAAAAAAAAAGGATTTATATCATTCATATCAATTAGAGAGAATTTGTTCGTTGATCATCAGGAGCTAAGGAGGATGTGTAGGATGAATATTACTGACCTGGCAAGTTTGGATGCCAGTGAACCACAGGGGTGGTAGAAGAGTTGGCTGAGGATCCTTCATTTTCATTGACCTTGATTTTGAAAGTACTGTGGAAATTCCAGGGGACTGGAAGAATGCTGTGCTAATATACAAAATGTTGAAGTGACTTTATTAAGACAAATACATTCTATCAGTGACTGGGAGTGTGGAAAAAAACCATACTGGTAGAGACAACAGGATGCCAAGAATTAATGGTAGGCACAGAGCCTCAATTGTGATTTTTATGAGACTTGCCAAAGAAATCTATTTCATCATTTCTGATTATAAGTTCGTACAGGTGAACATGGAGAGGTAACACACCTAGATGATGGCAAGGGGGTTAATTTTGTACTGTGCAAAAACTGATGAAAACTTAGCAATATACCATATCACAAAAGCACTTTACTATGTGCTTTAAGAGCTGAATAATTCAGCAGTTCCCATAAATATATTTTCATTTAGCTCTTGCCCCAATATCTCAATTATATGCCTCATCCTGTCCTCTCAGTGTTTGCTAACACATAATTCAGCAGCTCTTAAATTAAGGGATGTATCTGAGATTGGAGCTGAAGCTTCACCCAGCAGGACATGGAGGAGATCGAAGTGGCAGGGTAAAAGGTCTGGAGCACAAGGTGAGCGGCACAAGAACTGGAGGAGACCAGGGTTGCTGCAAAGTGCCAAACAACAGCCAAGCTTCTCAGATGGAACCTGGTCACCCATTGCCTTCATGTCTTCAGTGAGCTAAAATGAGTTCTCTGTAATCCTGAGGCAAACAAAAGAAAAGTTTAGTACATCCTTGACTCCCTGTGGCAGGAATGAGGAGAAAGATTATTTTTACTCTTTGTATACAGGATTGGTATGGTAATCTTCACTGTGAAAAGGCTGATGAAAAAACAGGGAGGGTAGAGAACCAACATTACAATGGAAAAGTGCTTTTCGTGGTGATGGAGAGTTCCATCTGTTTAGCTTGTCAACAAGAAAAGTGAGAGGTGACTTGATTACAGTGTACAAGTGCTTTCCCGGGCAGAAAATACTGAGTAATCATCACTTCTCTCAGCTTGCAGAGGAAGACAACAACAGGATCCAGTGGCTGAAAGCTGGAGCCAGACAAATTCAATTAGAAATTAGGCCCAGCTTTGAAACAGTGGAGACAACTGCTCATTATGACATATGACTAAGGAGAGAGGGTTTCACAGAGCACGACAGGATGCTTTGCAAGAAGATGCACCTTAGACAAACCTGAGATGTTTCACTCGACTCTGGAAAATATAAATGCAAGTTAGTAATTTCTAAGAAAAGAGATTAAATGGTCAAACACCTCTTTAAAAATAAAAAAATAAAAAAAGAGCTCTTTAGCCTATTGCTCAGTTCATGGATGTCTGTCAGATTAGGAGAACAAGGGGAGATCTTTCCCGTCTCTGTGGGCTAGCTGAAGAGCCACTCCTATTTGAAACAAAAGTGGCCAAGAATTTTGTGCTAGCAGGACAAAATGGAAATCTTGCATTTCTTGTTCAGTTCCTCCATACTGACAAATAATCAGGCAGCTTTCCTGGTGGTTAAGATGTCTGGGGGAAGAAAATAAGAGACCAACTTTTAATTAGATTGGAGACTGGGCTGATGCAATTGTGTTAAGCACTCCATCGGTGTGGAGCACAGTCAGTGCTAACACCCAGAAGGGCAACCTCGCAGGAGCAGGCAGGGAAGGGGCGAGGCTGGCAGCTCCTGGCATCAGGAGGGAGAGCAGAGCGGGATGCAAGAATCAGGGGCAGCACAGACCCCTCTGGCTGTGGATGAGGGCAGATGGGCCAGGAGGCAGCGGGCAGACCCGCGGTGCCAGCCCGTGGAAGGAGGCAGCGCAGCAGGGGAGTTGCCTTGAACAGGAGGGCAGTTGGCCGATAGCACGCAGGAAACAGCGGGGAAGCTGGAAAGATGCACGAATGCTCCTCAGAGCAATAACACGTGAGCCCATCGACTGGTTTGAGAGAAGCAAAGCTATTATCTACAAGAGGTTCCTCCTGCTTTCCTCTCAGAAGCAATTACAACTAGAAAATCTGTTTGCACTACCAGCTCCTCGCTGCCTGCTGCAGTCATTGCTGTAAAAGCAGCATGTCCTGCTGTGGAGAAGCCAAGCTGCAGAGAAGAGATTGCTCCCGGACCTCACCAGCTATTGTTGCAGTGCTCTCGACAGCGTGGGGCTTCCCAGCAAAAATGGAACAGTCGAGCATGGCGAGTGAAAAGCTTTTCAGTGCTCTTAAAGGCTTCACTGAAAGGTAGAGACAAAACGTGTGTGCACCCTATGGGCTTGGGCTTTCTTAACCCACTGTGGCATGACTTTAGGGGAATAAATAAAGAGACGTGGGAGTTCCAGGCAATGAGGGAGGTGAGAATAGGTCCCCTATAGGCTAAATGTACACCAAACCTAAATAGCTACCAAAAGACAATTAAAGGCTCAAGGAACTCTAAGTGCTAAGCACAAATATTGCCTGCGTAACCTGTGTATGTATAAAGGTACAAGTCTTTGTTAAACTTATTTAGGAGGTTAATATATCTCTTAGGAGAGTTCGTTATTTCAACTGATAATTCTTATTTTAATATTATTTTAATTGAGGTACAAGGGAAGGACAGAAAGGAGGACAAAACTCTTAGAAATTCATTCGCAGCTCCTTGTTAACACTGGCAAGCTGCTCAGAAAAGATACTGTCCAGGTGCCTGCGAAATGTCACCTTCTCCCAAAGCTCTGTATGAATTACAACGCACAAGTGTTCGTCTACAGCAACTTTTAAATGCTTGATTCTAGGTAGCACATGATAAATGATAAAAGCAGTTTGTTTCCTTTATATCTTTCTGTATCAAGCTGCTATTTTTTTAATTGTAGAGCATGAAGTTAATTATCCTGTAGAATTAGGCACTGTGACATGAAGGTGTCCATTTTGTCCAGTGTTAGACACATGGGCAAAAGATTGGCGGCCACAGTCAGGCCTGGATGGTCAGTTATGGCTTGTGCTAGTGCTGAGCAACAACAGCAATTACAGTCCTGAGTAACTGGAGCTACGAGTTCCGATAAGAACCCACTTGGGCTTTAGAAGGAACAAAAGTTTACTCAGTGTGATTTGACCAGTGTTACAGCAGGGTTTAATTGCTGCTCACCGCTTCTCCTTTGTGGGGACACAACAGCACTCGCTGCCTGGGTTTGGAGCATCAAGTCTGTACTCGTCCACAACGGGGACGCTCCCCGTTTTGATGTTTGCTCTTTGGAAACTGGTTCACACTTCTCTTCTTCTGCCAGAAGAAGGCCTGCAGCCATGGCAGCTGTAGGTGACAGGGCCTCTGGCAGCCCACTGTAGCGGTGGTAGGCGAGCTGTAGGCGGCCGTTACAGTGGGGGTTACACAGCAATCACTTACTGTCCTTTCTTTTGTAAGCTGCAGCAGTAAGAAGCAAGCAACAGAGATGATTATGCTTCAGAGGAGTTTTCCATCTCTCAGGATGAAGGCTGTTAGGAGCACAGAGACAACAGATGTGCTAACAATTGTTTGGATCCAAGTGAGTAGCTGGCAGCTTGCCAGAAGGACAGACTTCTGGGGATGGTGGAAGGTGAGCAGAGCCAGGTAGCCACCTCTCAATGACACGTGTGCTGCAGAGGAGGTGTTGCTGTGGGTTTGTGTGAGCACAGCAGGGACAGTGCACAGAGATCCAAACCCAGTGGGTAATATGGTTCCCCGCTCACCAGGCAAAGCTGGATGTTATATTGAGGGTTGATCTCTGCACCTTGGTTTTGTTTGTCACAGATACAAATAACTACAGGTTACTGCGGGGCAGCAGAGGACCCAGCCGTGGTGCTGAGCAGAGGGCAACACCAGCGCCTCCTGAGCAGACCCTTCCTGGTGCGCACGCAGCTGCCTGGAGCCAGCCCTGGGGCCCCAGTCTTGCACTGCTGGGTATCCAGCCACCTACCTACACAAGTTTTGCAACCCACTTTGATGAGTGCAAAAGAGATGCCATGCTTAATTTAATTCTTCACTCAGCTCTGATAATTGGTTTCAGCAAGTAATAAGTACTAAATTAATTTTTGCCCTCTCAAGCTCTGTACACTCAGATGTGTCACAAGGCACGTTGCTATTTACTGCACAGTTTGAAGAGATTCTGTGAGGACACATTGGCTTCTGTGGCTGCTTTTCAAAACCTGAATTTTAATCATCAAGCTTTAAAAGCCCAAAGACTAGCGGATGTGTAAGGAATTTTTTTTTTAAGACAGAAATCCATCAGAAAAAAACCTGATTGTTTGAAGTCCATCATTTGAAATCCATTAGAAATCATTTGAAGCTGATGAAACACGAATTAACATTTCCTGTTAGTATTTACAGCAACAGCACTGTGGGACAGAGAGCTCCAAACTGGAAAAGCATATTTATGAAAGCAAAACCAAATCCCACTTGAGGGGAATGCAAATTAAACAGCAGGAGTTAAAGGGAATCCAGGTAGATTTTAATCTGATAGCTAAAAATTAATTGAAAATTTTTTTTAAATGTTTAAAAAAATTTAAAAAATATTAATACCTTTGGACTTTGCTCTTTCAGACAGTGTAAGATTGTGTCCTGCCTTGCAGCTCATTTATGCCAACGTGGTGTCTGAGTCAGTGTCAGCTCTGTATGAGTCTCCCCTAGGCTCCAGATCAGCTCACAGCTGATCTTGAGTTAGTTAAAAAAGCTTTTTCTAAGGCAGAAGAAATGAAGACAGATATTCATCTCATTCTTTCTTCTTCAAATGAGTAAAATGTTTGAATTTTACACTTTAATATAAATTATCTAAATCTTGCTTTAGTCTTTGATTTCTTGCTCATTAAATATATGAATATAAGTTGATCATTTGAAGTATATGTTCCTTCTCTGTAATCTGTAACGAGCTCATTTTAATGGCAGGGGTTTTTTTTTCCCCCTCCATTTTACCAGGTATTCACAGAAAACTGCACATTTTTGAATAGAGAGATGTGTTTTGTGACTGCCTTGGCAGCTTCCAGAGGGAGAGACCTCTGAAGCCATGACAACTTCCAGGTGCCAGGCAGAGCTCTTGGTGTCACCTGCACCTCCTGTCCATGAGAAGAAAGAGTGCAACTCCCTCAGCAGCTTCCATTTCTATTTTCAGACCTGCTCTTCTATGTAGATTCACATTATTAATAATGGGTTCTCTGAGGCACAGGCAACCTGAAATTAGGTTTTGATATATCCAGAAGGCCAAGAATGCTGCTGGGAGTCACCATCTGGGTTAGACCCACAGTGATGAGGCTCAGTTTGAGATTTGGAGGTGATCTGCCCTGCGAGAAGTGGAGAGGTCTCTGTTATCAGGGCAGCTTGGTGCGGAGTGGACCAAGCACCTGACTCGTGAGGGTCAGACTGAAGATGTTCAAGGTCAAGTTGAGATGTGTCAAATGATAAAAACATCTCACTTTGGCCAACAATGGTCTTGCTGCTGTGCTGTGAGCAAGTGAGGTGTACCTGATGCTCATACTGTAAAAACTTCACACTTAGCTTTTTTTTCTTTGGAAATTAAACTCCCCAGTAGCCAGGGCAAATAAATAAATCCTTTTTTTTCTTTTTTTTTTTAAACACATCTGCCTCAAATTAAAGCATGCTGCAATTTTCTTGCTTCCTCTGGACATTCTTTTTTTGCTGCAAAACACGAGGGAAGCACTGCAAAGATATTGCTGAACTAGGTTTTGCCTTATTGAAATTTTATGGATGGTAACTCTCAAAAACAAACTATTAATAAGCCTGTGTCTGAATACTTCACCACAGGAGACTTCATCTGTTACATTCAGGATGTGTTTTGATGGATTACTATTCCATCAACTAAAAATCCTTTGGGCTATGAAGGATATAAAATAGTCCTATAACCACTTGCACTAAAACTAATATTTAAAACATATATCACAGGGAAAAAATGAGTAGTCCATTAGAGGAGTGAGAAACAAATTACACCATAGACAGAGAAAGAAATAGAAACAATATTCTAGCAATATAAACCAATGTAAAACAGAAGCCTCATGAGCTGCAATTTGCTTAAGTGATGCTAACAGTAGTACAGATTATTTAAATAGATTTTGTAACCGCCGTTGTTATTACCAAGATTAAATTACACTAAGCTATTCACGTAGGTTTTGGTGGATAGTTTACATAAAGAAAAGACAGGGTCCTCAAATTCTGTTTGCTGCATATACCACTTAATGTGAACGAATTCCAAAACAATTTAGATTTTAGAAGCTATTTGTGAGCCTGTCCTATAATCATTGCTCCTGCTCTAAATACCCACTTAAAAATTAGCCAGTAACTCTTACTCACACAAAGAAAAATTTTTGATTGCAAGGTCAAAATCAACCTCTTCTGCCTTACCAGGTTTGTAGTGCAGGATAAACTTATCTAAATGAAGTGATTCATAGTTTTAATTATCAGGCAAGAAACTTTGATGTGAGTATCAATTTTTAACTTTTGTTATGTATCTTCGCAATTTGATGAAGTTTAGCATTGTTTGTTACAAACTCTGTAATGCAAATTAAATAAGGAAGGGAGCCACCAGTAGCTCTGGTGCACGGGCCCTGCTCTGCTTGGGCGTGTTCAAAGCTTGGTAGGCATCCATGAGGAACTCCCTGCTGGGCACTTCCCTGCTGACACACATCACTGATCTCTTCCCCTGAGATGGGCTTCCCTCTGGCATCGACTGAGGGGTTTGCGTGAGGAACCTGAAGTGCCATTTAAAGGCTGCTGCTTTCCCCTCCACCTCAAAGCACCCGCTTTTGTACCCACCTCACAAAAACCACATGAAGAGAGGGCCTTTAGACTTGCAGTTGGTTTAACTTCTTAGCAAAGCAGGGATCTGTTCCTTCTCTCCCCCTCAGTGCCCGGAGAATAATAAACCCCACAGAATTAGTAACTCCAAGGTTCCACTCTGAATGCATCACAGCTGTGGAAAATATACCCCAGCCTTCTGGGCTGGTGACTTCCAGCTGTATCCTAAACAATTGTGCCTTGAATTGCCACTCAAACTCCTTCCCAGCACCAACCTTATCAGGAAACATCAAAAACCACTGAGACCTGAGCTTATATGGTATAGAAATGCAAGGTGATGAGCAGCTGAATGTTCTCAGTATGCCCTCAAGGAACTAGGTGGACACAGCTGGCAAGAGTCAGCACAAGCTGGGCAGGAAAGGACAAGGCCTCCTTACAGCTTTCTGAAATGGTCTGTAAAAGATTTCTCCTCTTGCTGTAGCTAGAAATGGTTTTGAAATGTTAATGCTTTGCTGCAAGCTCTTTAGTGTGATACTGGTGCTGCCTCTCCCCTCCATCTCATCTGGTGAAGTTAACACTGCCAAAGAGCTACGGTGGATTCATCAGCTGCTTTCAACATTACAGCCAATACCAACTCTTGAGAGCATTGAACTGTTTACACTCACCTGCAGCACAGGTCCTCTGTCTGCAAGGCCACCTGCTCCAGAGCTGTGTAATTCTGTCTCTCAAGGTCAGAAACCTGGAGGCTGAGTGGCTTGCTGCCCGTGGATCCTGTTTCTGGAGCCCACTGCTGTTATTGCACTGCCATGTAGTGCTGACCTGTGCTGTTGGACTGCCTGGGTCTTGGTGACTTCTCTGCTGGCACACCACGGGGCTGTGCCAGCCCACATTTTAAAATGTGAGCTTCATCACTCTTCTGCTCCTGGAAGAGGTACACACCTTCTTAATGAGACAGGTCCCATGTCAGGAAGTTGCCCCTTTGAAAACTCTCATTCAGAGCAAGGGTAATATTCATGTCAGTGCTTCAGTTGCACTTGGTTGAAGACACCATCTGCTGCGACACTTGACCAGCTTGGCATTTAAAATGTCATTTAGTCTGGAAAGCAATTGAACTTGGATACTGAGGCAGATGTCATCAGCAAAGGTGAACTTCCCTAAGTGAATGAGGTTGCTGATAAAAAGACTGCATCACAGAAGCATTTACAGAAAGCTCTCTGGGAAGACTGCTGATTTTCCTGCATATGCTTTACTTCCTGTCCAGGCCTTATGTGATCTACCTGGGAGAAGCAATGTTACAAGAGATGTCAGTGACAATCCACATTTAAAATCCATAATTTGTGGTTCCTGCTTATTAAAGCAGGGTGAGCGGGTTTCTGTCCTCTCCAGAAATAGGGTTGATGCTATTTTCCAAACTGAGATACCAAGTCCTAGACTTGTTTCAGCCCAGCAGGAAGGGAAGATGAGCCCGTTTTCCTGCCTGTGCACTGTTGCTGAACACAAAGCAGTTCAAAACTGTTTGCTCCCTCAATATTTCTGTTCCAGCTGACAATAAAAGGACAAACCAGCTTTGAGGCCTCTTTCTTCAGCACAGGGCATGTAGGAAGAGTTACTGTATCTCTGGCTGTCCCCTGGATACTGAGGCTTATTCCCAACTGTACCTCCTGACATGTGTTTAGGCTGCAGTCCAAAAAATCCACAGGGAAAAGAAGGAAGAGGAATGAAATAGGCAGAAAACACATGAAAAAGTAGAGGCTAGAGCTAATAGAGTTAATTGCTCTACCTAGGTTTGTGCCCATGGGGTGTGTATAGATGAGTGTTAGTAATGAAGCTCTTCAGCATCACCGGGGCCAACTTGGTTCTTAAGGTCAAATCATCTTTCAAAATGAAATTTTTTGAAAGAGTCATTTCCATGTACTCTGCTCAGTATGACTCAAATTGCTTTTCAGCTGTACTCGGTGCTTTTGTTGACTTAAAGTAAATTAACCGTTATTCTTTATAATTAGACAGGTTTGGAGATCTCAGTAAGTGCTACTTCCTACTAATTTAAAGATTAGAACTAGTTGAGAGCAATTAAAGCTATAAAAACTCCACCTTTAATGAATTAATACAGAACTTGATTTAATAAGGAAGCAACTGGGAGTTAAGTGACCCACTCAGGTGGGGATGAGAAGGAAAAGAAGCCAGCACAGAGCCAGCAGTACAGCTGCTGGGGTGGCTATTGGGGAGCAGAGTTATTCCTTCTTCATGGGCAAATGTAAGCATATAACATATCCAAAAGCCTTCTTACTTGTCTTGAACAAAGATTTTTTTAAGTTGGTGTATCGAGTGCAGCTGCCTAGGTGCTGGTGATGTGCATGCTACTGGGACCTCTGTGAGTAGAGGCCAGGGATGCCCTCCTGGCAGCTCCAGGAGGAGCCCACACCAGAGCAGGGAGGTATTTCCAGACAGGAACCGGGCAGGTTTATCCCAAAGGACCACAGAAACAACCCATGCTGGAGCAGGGGGGAAGTTCATGAAGAATCATCATCAGAGAGGACCTGCTATGGACTGTCAATGACCCCCCTTCCCCAGCCCTGCTGCAGTGGGAAGGTGGAGGAGTCTGGAATGAAGGTTTGAAGTTGAGCATGGAAGAAGTGGTGTGGGGGGAAAAGTGGCATTTTACCTTTTTTTGCCTTTGTTTCTCACTATGCAAGTCTATTTTAATTGGCAGTAAATGAAAATCAAGTCTCTTTTGCTCCTGATGGTAACTGGCAAGCATTCTCCTCCTTGTTACCTCAAACCATGAACTTTTTGGTTTTCCTCCCCATCCAGTGGAGGTGGTGGAGTGCATGAGGGGAGAGTGGGTATCCCACTACCCTCAGTTATCTACAGACTAAATCACCAGATACAAGAAGCCTTGTGGAGGACACAGCCCTACTAAAAATTATTATCAGGCTGGAATAAGAATCAACCAACTGCAAGACCCAGAAAAAAAGCCACAGCCCCAACCAACTCCCTTTTAAATTGCAAACTTCAGACTTTTGAGAACAGGTTCCGATACATTTTGCATTCCTACACTTCCCAAGATCTTTAAAGTCTTGGCACATCACAGCAAACAGCCCAGCCCAAATCCTTGTGAGAACATCTTCTGGTGAATCTCAGTAACACAGAAGCAACAACAAAAAAAATATTTTTGTGAGAGTGGGTCCCCTGATTATGAATGAGTTCCCTCAGGGGGAATGTCAGTTGATTATTGTAGCCTCACAAGTTTTGTATTACGTAGCACATGATATTATTATTCTAACTTGTCTTATATCTATTTAAAGAGATGGCTTCCTAAAATAGTACATTATTTGCCATGCAAAGACCTTAATAGGATAATATTAAAAATGATAATCCTGCATTTTACATTTATGTTTGTATTTGGTTGAATGGTACAAATGTGAGAAGCGACTGTCACAGGAGTGGTTTTCATGCTAAAAAGTTTGAGAGCTGCTGACAGTATCATACAAAGTGCAGTATCTTGATGAGATGAAGACTTGCCATGTATTGTCCTCTGCCTTTTCCCAGTATTTTCTCACTTGTTTTCCCCCAATTCAATAAACTAAACTAGAGCTGTTATAGGAGGCTTTTATTTTGAACAAAACCAGTGAAAATACAATTTACACTGAAAACCAAAGCTGAGGCAAGTCACGTTTCTTGTTGTTGTCATTTACTAGCTGTTGTAGGTGGGATCCACTCTTGTATCTTCTTGCGAGTAGTAGAGTAAGGTACATACTGTCCGGGAGTGCCACTCATATTGAATTTATGGTTCTCCCAGATAAACTTACGGGCAACTGGTGGATGAGTAGTTGGAGGATCATCTGTCATTGAGTGAAGCCACCGATGCCTTAAGAGGAAAAAGACACATTGTTATTAAGGAATATTACATGATCTGTAAACAAGCCTTCCTCCTGACTCCCAAGGGTTCTCCTCTGAAGAGGTGCTAAGTATTTTAATTTTTTTTTTGGGGGGGAGGTGGGTAGGAATAATTTTAAGCCAGTATGACCCTGAATGAGACAAGAAGATACTGATTTAAAGTAATTACACAAACATAACATAAATAACAGTTCTGCTTCCAAGAAACTGAAAGCACACCTGAGTTTGAATTTCCTGTTCCTTTGTACACTTAGTATTTGGGCAGAGAGTATTTCATTGTTATGTGTTTGTATGGCCTTAGCCAGCCAGCCAGGTCAAGACAGGCACTACCAATGACAAAACCACAAGGTTTTCTTTTCTTGTCTGGAGGTTGTTTTCACAGAATCATAGAAGGGCTAGGGCTGGAAGGGACCTCCGAAGGTCATCTAGTCCAGCCCCCCTGCAGTGAGCAGATACCCTCAACTAGACCAGGCTGCTCACAGCCTTGTCCAACCTTGCCTTGAATATCTCCAGGGATGGGGCCTCAACCATCTCCCTGGGTAGCCTATTCCACTGTTCCACCACCCTCAACATAAAGATCTTCTTCCTGATATGCAATCTACATCTATTCTAAACCCATTATCCCTCATCCTTTCACTACAGGCCCTCATAAACAGCCCCTCTCCAGCCTTCCTGTAGGTCCCCAGGCCCCCTTCAGGTACTGGAAGGTTGCTATTAGGTCTCCTCGGAGCCTTCTCTTCCCCAGGCTGAACAACCCCAGCTCCCTCAGCCTGTCCTCATAGGAGAGGTGTTCCAGAGGTGTTTTTTTCTTTTATGTTTTATTTCAATTACAAGGCTACGTTGCACAGCAATTGCAGTATCATCTCCAAAGCATTCATGAGGCTGCCACTTGGGATATGAATTTACAATGCAGGCTGATCTAAAATAATCACTTAAATGTTTACTGACTGCACAGCAAAATGATTAATACCAATCAGTATTGGGGTAATTACCAAGTGATTACAGTGATTATCCTTTACCTATGAGCAATGTCAAACCTCCCCTCTGCAAACAACATTAATGATCAAGTATATTCAATAACAATTTACTGAACTACTGCAGTAGGGATCAACTGAACGAATTTCATACCATTTCTGTTTCAGTGCCCAAAGCAACTTTCAAACCTGAATAACATTTTAATTATCTGCCAGTTTACATGTACTTTACAATGTATGCAGTTATGACAGAAATGAGGTTATGACTTTTCTTGCAAGCTGACGTATTTTTTTACTGAAGTAAAAATAAAGAGGCTTCTGCTCATCAGCTTTTGCCAAAGACCTGACCTAAGAATAAGACATCATCTATTCCAGTTCTTATTAGAAAGCCTAAAAACTGCATCTTTAGCAACAAATCTGGCACACTTCATTGATACAGCAAAACAAAACCACAATAAAGCTATTGAGAAATAGACTGACAAATATATTCTAAATCTGAAGAGCTCTATAAAAGGTTGATTATCTTTTCAGTCAAAGATCTTCTAGACATTCATTTCAGAAAAGAAGAAAAACTCTCAGCTTTGGATATAATTTTAGTACAAAAATCTCACTTAAAAATGACAGCCACATGTTCTTTTTTTTTTTCCTCAAGTAAAAAAACAAACAAAAACCCCAAATGAAAACGGCACATCATAGGACTAAGGACTGCCAGCAAACTGGCTTGAATACAAAACCAGATGGAACCGTAAGATCCTTTCAAAGTAGGAAGAAAAACCTTTTTTAAAGGTAGAGAATGGCCTCCTATGGGAAAAGTCACCCACTTAGGAGTTTGAAAGTTATACACATGTTCAGATGAAGTGACCCAATGCAACATGAAAGGGAAGGGGATCTTTCTTCCCCCCCACCCTTGTAAATCTGGTATCATTTGAAGTATAGATTTCCTACTACTTCTATTAAAAGAAGAATTTGGGTAGTGATTTCTGTCTGGAAGAAGGCAGCCCCACAGCACTACTGATCACCATGTGATCTATGGTTACAGGATCAGGCCTTGCTTGATTTTAAACCTGGTATTACCTGCCTCTGAAATGCCCTGGCAACATTACACAAAGCTCTGACCTTAAGTGAGCTCCCTCTCCCAATTCACACCAGTTAGAAGAATTCTGTGTACTGGTGTGCTTCACACCACCTGAGATACCACATGTCCTATGACAGCTAGCAACAAAGTTGGCAGAAATGTTGTAAAATGGCTAACTTGAGGCAGGTGGGATCCTATGCTCATACTCAACAAGCTCTCTCTATTGTTAACACAAGGAAACACACACTTTGTGGCATGGGAGGAACAGAAAAAGAACAGCCCATGTATCCATACAAATTCTGCCAATCCTGGCTTAAGTACTGCATTTCACACTGCTGCGTAATATCGCTCCAGAGGAACCTCAGCTTTTTGAAACCGCTTGCTGTAACATTTAGAGGCAACTTAAACTCACACACCTTCACCTAGTGATGCTGCTGGCAATAGTGGATAGGGATCCTGCAAACAAAACCCTATTTACGCCCCTCCCACCCTACCTCACCATCCTCACGCTCCCTCAAGAGTCAAGCACACCAACAGGACTACCAAAACATGGCCTTCCCAGAAAGAAATGCAGTTACAAAGGCCCTGACAGACAGGATGGAGCCGGTGGAGCACAAGAGCTGTATTAAAGCTCATTTAACAGAATAGTTTTATTCTGTAACTATTATTTTGCATCTCTTCTAAGACTGAATCCATTCGGTCTTTAAAAATACAGTATTTTTTAGAAATTAATATATTTCCTTTCAGGATTTTCTGAAGTTCATAACAGCAATATAAAATCACGCTCAGATTTAAACATCAGCAAAACCAATCCTCACATCCTGTTTTCTCACTGGAAGGTAGAAATAAAATTGCTCACCTACAAGACGTGTCAGTACAGTCACAGGTACTGAAATACCTGAAGAGACTTCAAAAGTTTGTTTAGAATTCCATCCACTATGAAGCCTGCTTATATTTAAGAACTTCAGGGCTTAAGCCTGCTCACAACAGATTACCCTTAGAAGTCCAACATGCGACTCAGAAAAACGTTTCCATTTGCAGAGGCTAGTCTGTCCTCTCAAACAAAAGCTCCCACTCCCCACTTAAGCAAAAATATGCAAAATGTGAAAACTTTATTTTGGAAGACTTTCCCCTTGACAACCTCCCTCAAAGAGTCCTTTGAAGCCCTGATGTCTCAGACTCTACTCCCAGATGCTCAAGAAAAGCTTTTCATGCACTAGATTGAACAGCATGAATAAAGAGATTTAACGTCTTGCAGATGGCCAGATTTCTATACAAACTCTGCCTATGCATGGAAAAGCAGGATTCAAAAGAAATTAATTACTTCAGACCTTACAAAGAAACAGACAACTTACACAGAGCAAAGAAAATGAGGAGTACAGCAGAAGCTCTGAAGTGACTGAAGCAGCTTCCTGAATCACAGAGTAGTCACTACCAAGCAGACTGGACTTTTCCTTGGGTAAACACATGAAAAATACCTCAAAGTATCTTCAAATGTTCTCAAGACTATGTAGAATTTTCTCTCAAGTCTTCGACAAATATTTAAAAGAAAGAAGATTACAAACAGAAGCTACAAGGGACCCGAGCCAATTATATGGTGTACAAGCTGTCAAACGAGAACCGATGCTACACAAACTCCGCAGCTACTACCATATGTGCATCTGCAAGGTTCAGGCACTGTCTACGTAAGTTCAGGATGTCTGCCAACTTGTTATCATCCACTCTTTTCAGCAAGTTAACCATGTTACGATAATACAAGAGAGAAGTGAAGAGGTGTGTTATGGTCAAAGGTCAGAGAAGAACAGGAACAGAAGGAAAAAGGGACAAGAAACCTGTTTATTTGTTTACACATGGGAGGTAAATTTGCTTTCTCATGCAAGCTACTATAAGATACCCTTGTATAGTAATGAGACAGCATCCCATTTACCTAAACACACCACACTAACATTTAATCTAGTTATAAACCCCACAAATTTATTGTGAAGCTATTTAAAGGGTGGAAATTTTATCCCCCTCTTCTGTTCAATCTTGTTGTTGCTTTCCTTAGAGGCAAACTGGAAAAGCAGCAGTTTAACAGAATAGCAGCACATTTCTTTGTGTTTCTTATGTTGGCACTAAGTCTGAGATGCTACTTCCTCCCTCCTTGGCTGTCAGATCAACAGGATGTGACAAAAAGTATGTAGATTATTAAACTGAAGTTAAATTTGGAGTATTTCATTGTATGAAGTTAACACTCCTGAAGCTCCTTCCAAAGATGTCAGATTTACACCGTAATGAAATAAGCATCAAAGTACAGGACAGCCACTGCACATACACAGGACAGTGCTGGCAATAAGAAGTGTCCCTGCAAAAGGGGAAAACTTCTCAAATTACAGTTGTTTTTTCACCACAACATATAACATATTGAAAGAGCAAATTATTTTTAACCAGCTTGTATATATCAACCAGTTGTTTTTTCCCTAAGTAATTGGCCAAAACACAAACCAAATTACATTAAACCAGATATATGGTAAACAAACAGCATGCAGTCAAAAAGGCTTTGAATAGGATGCAGGAACAGCACACCCAGCATCTCGGATACCAGGCCTTTATACACTCTCCAAGGGAAGCCTTACTCCACAGCATAACCCTGCTGAAACTGGAAAACTGGGTTCCAAGTCGCTCCCCCTCAGTGGGCTCAATCTGAGCCTCCCAGAATCCTCCGAATGCAAACTTAAGCTCTTCCAAATTGCAGCTGCAGGAGTATCCCGGTGACTGAATAGCACATAGGAGCCCATGGCAGCAACAAGCAGACACATGGGGTGCTTTTCCATGGCATGTGAACACAACCTGGAAAATGCTCTTCTCTCCTTTGATCCCAAACAGATTAAGGGCAGTGAGATATTCAGTACTCTTCCCTCACCTCTTTTCGTTGGAAATAACCAACAAACCCTTAGATGTGGGGTTCAAAGAATCAAGAAATACAAGTCTGGAAGGAAATGGGACACTCTTAATATGCTTTAGGTCCAAGGAGTGTTAGCTATATTCACTTCATTCTCAGCAGACACCTCCTTAAGTTGTTATGGAGTTGCTACTGGCTCATCTTTCCAAACCAAGTTATGCCAGTGAAGATGAGTAGAACATTTTAGTGGTAAGGACAGCAATGTCCAATCTGTACTGCTGCTTCTGTAATTTAAACTTACTTCTTATTCTACCCATCTATCTGTGGAAGACAGACTGAGCCTTTCCCTTTTGCAAGAGATTTAGTGCTTCAAGATTATATCCACGGTCATTTCCTCTCCTTTTTTAAGGAACTCCAATTCTTTCTCACTGTCTTCAGAGGTCTGACTGTTCTTGCTGCTCTTCCTTTGGCTTCTTCCACTGGTTTCTGTGTGTATTTGTTTTTAAGAGCATGGTACACAGCGTCAAACACTATAAACTATGTAAGTCTTCCTGATAACAAGCAGAAAGGAGACATCACTTTGCAGAAATACAGGTGGTAATTCTACTCAAAATGACACACTCCTTTCTCAGCACTATGAATAACGTGGACTTACTCAACCTGCCGTCCCCGTAACACCTAGATCATCCTGCAGCACTGCCCATTGCTGGCCTCCTGCACACCATGAAGTATGAGGCTGAAGGTGCCAAAAGAGCCTCCGTCTCTGCACTCAGACATAAGATTGCTTTTTTCCTTTTCCTCTTGTGACCGTGAAGTGAGACAAAGCAACTTGCTGTGTTTCCATACTTATGAATGCAGATAACCTGCAGCTGGTAATAACATGCATGAAAAAAGCAGGATTGATCTCTTTGACTCATCTATCTATCATACTCCTGATATTTCAAGTATTTGTGTAGTCTTTGATTAAAGGGAGGAAAAAAAAATAATCTAAAACTGCTTTAAGCACACTTCTTTACTAACAAAGCTGCCCAGAAAATTTAAGCTAGGCTTCACCTTGCCCATGATCCAAGCCTGCTTCTACCAGGGCAGGTGGGAGGGTGTATGAAGAGAACTATAGCCCCTTGCCCTAGAGAAAGGGCAAACTGCATTGTTACCAAGAAGTGAACATGAAAACTCTTTGCTTGTGAAAATACCTCTGGTACCCTAACTAGTACATACAAGAGGCTCAGGGATTCCCAAGGAGACACATGTTCCTCTTAACACTAACATTTTCTTTCCTGAAGCCTTTCAAAAGCTTTTCTACAGAGCCAAAAGTATAAAATAGTAAACTTGAAAGTCATGTATCTGCATCATCTTCCTGCTTGGCTTTTTTTTTCATTATTATTATTATTTTTGTGCAAACAGAACAAAGTTTTGCTTGTAACGAGTGCATCAGTATTTAAGTCGTGACTGCACATGAGTGTGAACACACTCAGGAACCATCATATACCAGCTGTATACAATTGTATCACCTAGGGCTCCGGGAAGTGATTTACTAACTGTAGTATTTTAAGTTGGGAGATAAATCAGTGAGAAACAGAAGATGATACTGGGCCTTCTAACGTAACAGTAAAATGGAAATGAGCTCAACACACAGCCCAACAATTAGAGCAGTCCTGTAACGGAGACAACCCTAAGAGCACTAAACAGAGTGCACACAGGCACTGCTAGAAACAGAGTGACTGACACTGTTTACATGTTCACAGAGCACATTTGATCAGTGTGTTCAAAAATGGAAGCACTAACTTCCTGAAAACAATATGTTCTGAACAGTAGGAGATGAAACAAGTATTTTGGCTTTTCTAACTGTTTAACAGTGTAAAAGATGTCTTTGTGTAGGGAAAAAAAGTGCCCATTATCTCATACAGCATTACAAAAAGATTAAAAAGATGAGTAATTCCTAATGCAAGTGCTGAGGCAATGAAAAAATCCAATTAATTTCTCTCCAAAGTAGCTACCAGCACCTTAATTTTGAAGGTAAGAGAAGAAAACCTGGAGTTACAAAGATGTTAAATAACACAACTAAATAAGAAAAAAACCCACAAGGCCACGTATTCTGGTGTGGTTAACATTTTAAAAAAGCAACAGTCTCAATTCCCTGTATAACAGACATATGTCAAAACAACTCTCTTGATTTCCTTCCGACTATGACTTCAGAACATCCGTTGTCAAAAAACATTACATCAATTATTTCAGAATATTGAAAATACTTAGTTCCTAAAAACAGCCTCACAATATGTTATTACATATGAGATTTTTTTTCTTGCTGCTTTTTCCTTTTCTGCAGTATCTGACAGAAGCTAAAGGGTACCTAAATGAATTCTCATTTTATTTTCCCCAGAGAAGTGTTTCCAGAACTTTTCAATATATCAAAATGTTTTTTCCAATTCATCAGACATGATGACATCCACCTGACTGTACTTCAACAATCAGTCACAATCCACAATCCTGAAGGCACACAACTGACCACAAAATTATACTTGGAGATGCACAGTGTATTCAACAATCAGAAACATGGAGAAAACCAACCTGTAGTATGACTTATGCTGGGAGGAAAAAAAAAGTGTTTTTTCTGTACACCTGCTAATGTTCTCTATACTTCCCAGGAATACAGTGTAGTCAATAGGATAATTAGTGTAATCCTAAATACAGTAGGATTTTATGAGTACTACAAAATCATTACAAACTAGTTAGCGTTACGATTTAAAAAGGAAAAAAAATCTAAAATCTCTAGGTTAGCCCTGGTCTTAACCTTGATTTTGTTAAAAGTGTCATCTTCAGGCATGACAGTTGTAAAATATTCCCTGAAAGTAAGACCAGCATAAACAATGCAGCAAAACCTGCTTCCACCTGCAGAGGTGGAACACGACAACATACACACAGAATGCTCTACTAAGCTGAATTCACTAAAACCCAGGGCCAAAAGTCAGTGTTCAGAAGAAGTATTCAAATCACAACCCAGCTGTTATAATGGTACTTTATATACTTCTCATTTGTCCCAAGGATGACAACATTGTCTCACCTTTCTTTCCATCTGTTGAAGGGAGGACTAGTGCTTAAAAAAAATAAACATTTTTTTTACAACTGATAGGACAGATAATATTACACTATGGACCAAATTAATCTCTCTGTTAACAGCAGTAATTTCACACAAACTATTTCCAATAAATTTCTGGGTCCAAGAAACCCACTCATTTCCTGTGTAGTTGCACAACCCCAGTGGACATTCACAGCAACTTGTACAATGTATCAATGGTCTTAATTTGGAGGTCTATGTCATGTTAAAAATAGAAGACAGTATACCATCAGATGAAGAAAAAAAACCAAATCAAACCAACACTCCACCCCCCAAAAAAAGACACACACACCACCACCACCCCTCCCCCCCCCTTTATTCCCAGTCAAAATACTTCTATTTCTAAATATTTATGTAAACAGTACAGAATTACAGGTCAGTGACTCAGATGTGTCACAAAGCCAGGATTCCTGCATAAGAATAAACATCTAAGGTCGCCATGAGACATACACATTTATCAGCAATAAAAAAAAACCAACCCCAAACCCAGAACAGTAGTGCACAAATAAGTTTCCTGTCAAAATACCTTAGAACACAGAGCTGTTTACCTTTCGTGCCCCATTGCATTGACCAGTCTTGAATATAATCAAATGTTTACTGTTTCTTCTAGGGCAGTTTTGCCAATATTGATAGGAGCACAAGTTTTCCTCCCTCACTAGCTTATGTGATCTAAAAAAGCTTCTTAATCCTAGAAACATCACATTGATACTCACAGTGAAACACTTTATCAAGGTTTGTAAGGACAAAATAAACAGCACATAAGAATGAGCATGAAGGAAAAAAACCCACGACAAAAACTGTGCCTCAAAATAAGAAAAATCCTGAAAACTGACAGCCTAATAGTGAGATTAAAAATGAAAACTAGAAGCAAACAACAGTTATTATGCAGATAACAAGGAACAGCCTCGCACTGGCATGAACATGCTAGTTTTGGGGATTCTAATGTCAGTTATAAAAAACAATGCCATTAAGCTCCTGCTGGAAAAGACAGAAAAAACCCCACTGACTGGCTTAAACATAATTTTAAGGCAGAGAAAATTTGAAACAAAATTGACTACCTAGACAGCCTACCCACGCATTTCTCAAATGTTCTCATGAGAGCCACAATTTAGGAGTTTAGATAATCAATCTCAGCCTTGGCACAGAATATCTATCACAAGAATAATAAAAACCAGTGTTTACCGAAACTCAGTCAACCCAAGCACCTCTTATTTCATATCACCTTTCATTGCTTTGTGGCTCAAGTGCTATTCATATTTCTCCAGAAGTGGGTAGGGATTGTTTTTGCTGGCATACGCTGTTACTTTATTTATGTGTGTTTTTCCTGAGTTATTAGGAAGGCAAAAACATTATTAACAGCTGGATGGCCAGAGACCTTCTGGAACTCAAAGGCTGCACAGAATTATTACTGAAATGCATGAACAGAAAATAAAACCTTAAGATAAATTATAGTCAACATACAGAGCATCCTGGCCTTGGCTGTTCATAGAATTGCTTGAGCTGGAAGGGACCTTAAAGATCATCCAGTTCCAACCCCCTGCCATAGGCAGGGTCACCTCCCACTAGACCAGCTTGCTCAGAGCCTCATCCAGCCTGGTCTTAAATACTTACAGGGATGAGGCATCCACAGCTTCTTTGTGCAATCCATTCCAACATCTCACCCTCATAGTAAAGAGCTTCCTCCTAATGTCTAATCTAAATCCGCTCTGCTCTAGTTTAAAACCATTGCCCCTTGTCCTATCACCACATGCCATCAGCGGGTAGCAACTGAAACAATTACACTGCTAATGGCTGTGGATTAAGAAATACTGTTCCATCATTGTCTTATGTTCTTTAGGTTCTTCTGTGGATAATAAAAATATTTTCTCTACCTCTGGCTGCTCAATGCTATTGTAAGCTTTGTCAAGTAATTAAGATAGAATCACAACTAACAAGGAAAATTGGAAGACTGGCTTGACCTGCTCAATCTGGCTGGCAAAATGCCTCTCTCATTCCAAGAAGCAGTGAGTGTGACTGTCAAGACAGTGAGCAATATAATATTATGAATACAGTTCAAAATGAAAAGTAACCAGTCTGAAATCTTCTGGTCACGTATAAGCTAGCTGCATCCAAGAAAACTTCATACTATAGAATTGTGTGTGGGTTTTTTGTTTGTTTTTTGTTTAATCTTCTGCTTTGTAATACAATAAAACATACAGAAAATTACACAGTTGGTATCTGTCCACATTATTAAGCTAAATGGTTTACCATTCAGGGGGCACCATACTTCCATCAACTTCCCAAAATGTATTTTTGCCATTCATTTCATCAGTATAGATGACCCATCTGTGTCGACCTTAAATAAACAAACAGAAATATTGTATTAGCTCAAAAAATAAAAACAAATCCAAAACCAAACAAACAAAAAGATGTTCACATAAAGCAGAGAATTCATGAAAACAAAAGGAAAAGTATTTTGACAAACAGTATTGACCATTATAGGCTTTTATATTCTAAGTCTTCCAATATTTCCATTATTACTGTATTTTTATATGGCTGAATCTAATGCTCTCACCAAGAACTGAGTATCAGCTATTGAACAAATAACACGAAATAGGAACTTAGACAGTTTTCAGGTAGAGAAAAACATTTGGGGATTTTTTTTCCCTCATTAGAAGCCTTTTCCAAAAGGACATTACCATTAGCAACCTAAGATTAAACCTGTTTCAGCCATAAAAACCTATCAGGCAACATTCACCAGCAACTGCTTTCCCCAGGTACCCTACAAGTTAACCTAGAGCAGGCAGAGCTTGGCCTAACCAGCATGTCAATTGCTTACATGTCACCGTCCTTCTTTTAGGTGCTATCTTTTAAATACTCTCCAAATGTTATGTAAAATTTCATTACTTAAAGTAACAAAAAGTTTAAGCTAATGTTTCTTTGCCCTGAAGTGATCATGTAAGTAAGTACAGCTGTGAGGCAGTTTTAAAGCAGTTCTCTTCCTTCCCCCAACTGTTAAGCTAATCAGTCAAGGACCAAATTCATCTCTCAATCACATTACCACATAGGCATACCTACATGGAGAGCATCTGACTAGCTTATATTTATCTGAGTATTTATTATTTCAGATTGACTACATTTGCAAGTGAATTGAGGGAAGCAATAGAGACAGAAGATGAGCTCCCTTTCTAAGACTCACACAAGTCAAGTACAAGGAAGTTAGGCAGGCAACAGGATCTCTATCATTAGCAGAAACTACACAAGCTATACAAAGTTGGACAGTCAGTCAGGAGGTGCTCACATCAGCAGACATACCAAAGAAGTTTCTTCTGTCTTCATAGTATTTGTTTCCGTATTTGTCAGTTCCTACCAGCGTACCAGTCTTCAGTTCATTGACCCTGTGAATTCCCAACACAAGTTTCAATTGATATCATCTTAGAATGAAGTCGTGATAAGTTTTCTAAGTGATTGGTAAAAAAAACCTCTTAAATACATAAATGTAAAGCTATTTAAAAAATAAATATTCAAGCTTAAGGATTGCAAAACATAATCATCAATTCCCACCACTACTGTCAGCACTCCTTTACCGTGTGCCCCACTGACAGCATAATAAAAGTCACACAGAAAGGCTTCTGGGGGCTATTATTTATTTAAAAGCTCTTTACAGTGGAAGATAAAGCAACTCTGCAACATAGCACAATTTAGCACCCACAAAACATTAAATACTGTGAAATGGAGTCCCAGAGACACGTGTTAAATCACTTCACCATCCCTCTCAAGTATTGGTTACTACCATTTCAGCTTGAATTGCCATGGAGAGGGGTCAGCACTGAAGGAGTTACAGAGATCTTGCATGTCTGTGTGGGCAGCAACCTCCCAGAGAGGAACAGTAATATTTTAAGCCATTGTAGCTGCTTGCCAAGGAAATGCATGCTAACCCCTAAATTACAATTGGCTACTTTCTAGCTTTTGTGTAAGTGTGAAAGACGCAAGCATTTACCCTGCCACCTTGGGAGATTTACACTGCTAAGGTACAGACCAGTTCCAGCTCTGTGAAGAACAGATTTTAACATTACTGTACATGTCAGTAATTAAACTGAACCTATGATTTACATTCTATTCTTAAAACCTTAAAATTGCTGGAGTGCTCTTTTCCCCCCCTACATCTGCATCTTTGCTTTTCTTTTAATTGACACTTATCCCAGGCAGAATTACATAAGGAAAAGTTTACTCTTAAAGGTTTTAGTTGTTTGTAGCATTATATGTACACTCAACTCAGTCCCAGGTGACAGAAGGGATGTGCCACACGCACACTTACTTAGCTAGGAGTTTACCTATACAACCCATAAAAAGGGTTTTTAAATCATCTTTTCTCCCAGGGTTCATGAAAGTGATAATCACTCCACCAAGTGCACAGTTTAAACCTCTGTCATCCCAGGCAGAAAGATTGACACAGCTCTCCTCTGTCAAAGAAACACTCAAAGATCTCCGACTTGGCTATCCAAGCCTGAGCTCCCAGTCACAGATAAAGAAGAGGTATCTTACTGCTGTTCTCCCTTCCTTCTTCCCTTCCCTTTCTTCTAGGGCACTAAGAGGTATTTATGACTTCCAGAGGACATTTCCCAGACAATTTCACTAAGTCCTGAGTAAGGAAAAATGTTTCCAGGCACACAGGCTCTTAATAATTTGACTTCTACTGCATAAAACCTGGTCCCACCACCTTAGTTAGAAAACACATAGATAAAAGCAGGGAAATTCAGAATAAAACCCTTGCAGAGAAAGAGTCTCCTGGCTTGGGTAAGTATTTTTTTCCAAGTTTCCAATAATTATATCTTAAACACATCAATTGTTGGAAGAACAGCACACCTTGATTATACTCTGATTACTCTTCCTGTACACACCAAGTCTGTTCCTTGAGCTGGTATGGAAGATCAATCGCTTGAAAGGTGAAGGGGAGGCAGCAGCTGTGTTTGTGGGTGGTGTGGTTACAAAGACCAGGTGTGATTCTCCACCTACCACACCACCCTTCTAACTTTAGTCTTCTAAAAGAAAACAAAAGACAGTACTGCCTGCTCCCTTCTTCTGTGTGGTAGAAAGATGTCAACACAGATTGTGATTTCTGACTCACAAAAGCTCCCTGAGAAGACATACATTAAGATGTGCTTAGGAAGAGTCACTTTGATGAAACCCAATACTCAAACTCTTCTGGCGCTCCTTTCCCCCCCCCAGCTCCATTTCTTCTTGTGAACTGGCAGAGTAATAGCTACAGCCTGAAAAGGGAAACAAAGTAGAGAAAACAACCTGGAAGGGATGACAGAAAATAGTAACAGTAGTAAAATACTAGCCAGGGAAATCAGATATTTCATATCTAGGGTCTTAACTGCTTAACAGCTTGAAATTTACCTCTAAGAAATTGCACAAGAGGAAGGTCCCTGTGAGCTTGTCTAAGCCAGAAGCTGCCCATCACCACAGCTAGTAGGAATACGAAGTTGAGACATCCAAAAAGTCAAGCTAACTTCAGAAAAGAATATAATATTGTGCCACAAAACAAATGAGAAAATTATTTAAGATGTGTAATAATTGTAAAGGGAACAATAACACTGTCCTGAGGAAGAAAAAGAAGAAAACATGCTCAGAGAAAAGAAGAAATACAAAGCTGATTGAAGGTTCACAAAAATGTGATGTTAGTAGCCTTATTTAACACTTTACAGGGTTCTTGGCCAAAATCAAACCAGAAACCTCATCCCCAAAAAGAGCAGGGGTCTGCCAGAGTATGATATTACCATATGGAGGAATGTCACATTCTTGTACAGGATCTTCTATACTGTCTTCAGGGCTGGAGTCACGCTCCCAAAATGAAATTCAGTGGTAAAAAGGTCATAGCACACAAGGGATGCACCTGGAGACTAATAAGAACTGAAGCACTGTGTGTAACCCCAGGGAAAACATCTGGATGTCATAAGGCAATAATGAGCTGCCAGTTAAGTGACATTTGGGGGAAAAGAGACCAGCTGATCCTAGGATGTACCAGGTGAACTGAGCTCTCTTCTGTGGAAAAAAATAAGTACTAAAGCCACTGTAAGAAAACACTGATGAGGCCTGATCAGCAACTGTGTAAAATGTTATGTTTAACTGGGCAAAAGAGATCGATTTAAACTACAAGAAGTAACAGGAAAAGGGCTATTATGATGACTGGGGAAAAAACAAAGTCTTGAAGAAGGCTCAGAAAGCTTGGCTTGCTTATTCTGGCACCAAAGCACCCTCCATACATAGCAGGGAACTTTACTTTTGCAAATCCTCCCTATCCCCTACTCTTGACTTCTTGCTACTGATTAAAAAAAGGCTTTTTGGCTCTGTGCTCAGACCTACAACACTCACTGTACTGTGAAGAAAAACTCTCTTACTTTTCCAAAACCAGCTACAAAGATGTTACTGACACTACTGAGTTTGGATCATGTACCATTCAGACTTCCACCCTACATTTCATAAAGGATCTGAATGATAAAAAGTACTTTAGTAAATCTGCACCTCCTCCTATTTGGGAGGAGCTTCAAGCACACTATCACAATCCCAAACACCCTTCACAAGGCAGAGAGGAGATGTGAGTGGGGGGTGGGGAAAAAAGAGAAAACAAAACAACAAAAAAACCAGGGGAAAGTTTAATGTGGACAAGTGCAAGGTTCTGGGCTTGGGGAAAAAAAGGTACAGCGACACAGCTGTAAACAACGGTTACAACCGATCCTGCAGAGAACCCCACCGGGGCTAGAAGGCATCCAAAGCTGGGCAAGGGTGACAACAGGCTGCCAAAGAGGCGGACGTGCGGTGTTCGAGGATCACAGCTGCGGAGGCAGATAAATTAATTCTCTGCTGTATTACCCGGGAGGATTTCAGCCAAAGCACAGCGTCCAGCTCGGGCAGCCGCTGCCAGCCTGAGGCGATGCCGAGCCAGGGGGCAGCTGGCGGCCCGTGCGACGGCAGAAGCGGCGAAGGCAGCTGCGGCAGAGCACAGGTCACTGCGCCAACAGGGTTAAGAGGCACTGAGCCTGGACGCCGGGAAAAGCTGCCTGGGCGATACTGACAGCGCAGCACCGAGGAACCCGCTAAGACGGTTAAACAGAAACAACGGCCGGAGCCTGCCCTCGGACCCACTGAGCGCGGCATCTGCTGCCGCCCGGGGCTCAGGGCGCCGAGCCACCCCCGCGCACGGCCCTCGGGGGAGCGCGGGGAGGGCCGGCACAGAGCGGCCTTCTCCCAGGGCCGGGGCCGGGCCCGCCGGCCGCCCTGGCGCTGTGGGGAGCGGCGACCGCCCCGCCTCATCCGCCCCGCCCCCGGCAACCCCGCTGCGTGCGGGGCAGGGCGACCGCGACGCTGCCCCCCCGCCCCGGCCGCGACCCGCCAAGGTGACCCCGCGGGGCCGCGAGGCTGGAGCGGAGAAACCCCTGCCGCCTGCTCCTGGCGAGCCGGGCGCCTCGTTACCTCAGCAGCTGCCATATGGCGCCGCGAACGCCGCCGTGGCCGCCGAGGTGCTTCAGCGCCCGCTTCAGCACCTGCACGTACTCCGCCATCTTGGGGCGCCGCCGCCGTTCCGGCCCGGGGCCTCCCGCGCCTCGCCCCCCGCCCAGGCCCGGCCCCCTCGGCGACGCGGCCCCGCCTCCTCCGCTGTGCGCTTGGCCCTTGATCGAGGTCGCCGGCGGACAGGGAGGCGGGTGCGGGCGGCTGCCTCGGCTGCGGAGGCCGGGCCAGCGGGAGGCGGCGTTTGGCGCCCTCCAGGCCCGCGTCCGGTTGGGAGCAGCCCCTCTGTGGGTCGCCCTGGCCTGCCCCCGAGAACGGCCAAGCGGGGAGATTTATTGCCCTCCTGGCAGCCCGGTGCTGCGCCTGCCCAGTTGTCCAGGATGTTATTCCTGATCCAGGCTTAGCCTGGCAAGCAGATCTTCAGCTATTATTTATATCGGTGATTCTCCAACGAGCAGTGTGGCTCTGTTGTCCTTGTTGGCCCTCCTGCTGACAGTTGTAGGCTGTAATTGGAAATCCTTGACCAACTACTCACCAGAGATGAAAAAAACCCAACAGACACATACACACACGCACACACACAGACCACCATAAAACAAACTACCACCAATCACAGGAGGAAATGGGACTGGCCCATCAGCAAAAAGAAGTACAAAGTAGAAAACTTTCTGTAAAACAGAATAAAACCCACCAGACTCGTGTTCACAAACACACATGTCCCTGGCTGCTGGTCATTGCAACAGTCTTTTGCTGGACCAGGATCTCTCCATCCTGTTTGAACAGGACCCTGATATCCTGGGTACCACATCACCAGCCAAGGGGATGGTAATTCCCCAGGACTAGTAGGGCATGCTTCTCCCAGTGCAGCTGGCACGTGGTTTACTTTGTTTGGTGTTACATCAGCTATCCAGAAACAGTGAGAGCCTTCTTATGACCTTTGTTGAGGTTACTGAAGGGTATTTTCTGATGAAGACACTGAGATTTGTGCTTCCAATCTGCATAGCCTAGATCCATATAAACAGCATTTGCCTGCTGTCATGGGAAGAGACAAGGAACTTCAGGATAGGGAAAAAAACCACCTTTTTAATAGAAATGTCTACTGTCTATCCCTCATTTCACCAAGGTCACAAGATCTGTGATAAGTTACCAAGACTGACAGGAGTCTAAGATTGCCTAGATCAGAAATTAGGAGATAAGGGAGGTGACATCTCACTCTGTGCAGACTGCGAGTGATGGTCAGAGAAGAGCTTAACAGTCTTGCCTCTCCCTGTCTCTTCCCAACTCTGACATGCCATTAAGGAGCGTGCATCTCTTATCTCACTCACCTCTCCATGCTGCCGTTTCTGTCTTGTCCCACTGCCTTCAGCAGAGCCTGACTACCAGTTAGCACAGAGAGGCCAAGCTGCTGGGTGCTGACACTGTCAGAACTGGGGATTTGGGAAAGGAGAAAGCAGAAATCAAAGTGAAAAGTATGTGGTGCTAAACCTGAAAGGAAAACGAGACTGGGAAAAAAGTCTGTCAGCCAAGTCCACAGTGTGGAAAATTAATGCCCATTTCAACGTAAAGTGTAAGTTTCCCATTCAAAATTTTTTAGTTCAAACACAAATGATTTTGTGTTCAAACACAAACAGAAGTCTTGCTGATTGATTGCTCTGTCCTCTAACCACAGCATCTATTTCATGGTCTGAGGGTTCAGTACACTTGTGGCAGGTTATTTGTATGTTCATAACCAAAACTCTTCGAAAATTTATTAATTTTTTTTAAAATAAGCTGAGATGATTGTACATTAGCAGGCAGGGAAACAGGGAGGGACATTCACAGTCAGAAGTCACTTGTTTCGTTGTCTGTAACTTCATACACAGAAACCATTATTTTGATATAAACTGCTGCCAATGGAGTGTGAAATATGAAAGAGGTGTAGTTTAAATTAGGTCAGCCAACTTTTGAAACATTGGACAGGTTCAACTTTTGAAACAATTTCTAAGCCTATTCCTGATTCGTGTAACTGAGGTCATCTTTAGTGACTGAAAGTATAACACCATGAGCATTTTCTCTGCTGGCACTGAAATAACATCTGTTGTTTTGGTTTTGGCTTTTTCCCAAGGGTTTAAATGATCTGGGTCACTTCACTGACCCATGTGACACCATGGTTTTTAGACACTGTGGAGGATAGGGCATTGTGGCATAAAGCTGGAAGAAGGGATCGACTTCTTAATGTGACTTTGATTGTACAGATTTTGTGGAGATGCCTTCTTAGTAGCAGGAACATTTTACAGCATCTTTGAATGACATTTTGATTTTTCTCTGTACTACTTTTTTTCCATTAATTGGGTCAAGTGAGATCTCCACTGAGCATTTAATTAGCTCATAACTGCATAGCCCCATCACATCTACTTAAACTGCATTTTGCTAGTATGTCACTGAGCATGAAGAAAGAACCCCACTACTGTGTCGAGAATTCTCCCTGATCTCGCTGCAAATGTCACTGTCAAATACAGCGGAGTGCAAATGCTAGTATAGAATCTTCCTAAGAAATTATTGGGGCATCTTTGGGAGACAGCACATCGAAATGCTGTCTTGTCCCTCAAGCAACTTATAAATCTCTTGCACCCATAAAAAATAATTTTTAATTCCTAGGTTTTTAAATTTAAGACTCTGTTAGATGTTGCTTTTGTTCGCCAAAAGTTTGTACATTGAACCCCTCACTGCCTCAAAAACTCTTGTTAAATACATGCAATGCCACCTTGGTTTGCTCCTGTGGTTCAAGTAAATGGCACAGAATTCCTGACAGAACTCTTTTTCAGGCCTAAAAAACCCCCCTCTCAATTCTGAACATGAGTTAGTCGCTTCTTTTCTAATACTGATTCAGAGTGTAACAAACAAGAAGGGATTTTTCAAAGATAAACTGTGGGAGACAATGGGAGTTACAGCCTGGACAAAGTAGAAGGGTTCGACCTTGAGCACCTAGGCCTGTGTCTTTAAAGAGGAGAAAAATAAGAGAAAGAAAGAATGCTGATACGGCCTCCGGCCCAACGGCAATTATGAGATGATGAAACGTGTGGAATCGACAAGGCTCCAAGTAAGTGTGAGAATGAAGCGTGTGAAGCTCAGGCGCCAACCAATTCTGTAACCTGCTTGGCCGCGTGCACACTAAAATAAGATACACAAGCTCATTGTTGGCAATAAAAAAGGTCTCTGACTTTCCTTCCTTCAGAGTCCGTGCCTTAATCCCCCACACATGGCGCCCAAACAGGGACCTGAATCATGGAGCCAGAGGGACCGGTGGTGGAGCCCAGCTGAAGGCAAGCAGCCAGCGAAAAAAGAGCCAAAGAAATCCAGATGAACAAATGCCATGAAGGTGAGCAGCTGGGGACAAGGGGGGCTACTGAGACCACGGAGGAGAAGTCGGTCGTGAACATTTGTATGAAAATCTTGGAAAAACACTGCATTAAATACGATGAGATCCAACTTTGCACCATGCTGGCATGGTGCAAAGGGAAAGGCTTGGGATTGGAACTGACAGAGGTTCTTGAAGCTAAAGCCCATGAAAAGGCGTTAAAAAGCGTTAAGTAATCTGGAGCGCCCAGAGGGGGATCCTTTAAAAGGGGGTGGGTTAGCACAGCTCATGGGCCAAGCCCCTGTGGAAAGCCTGCAATTGCAGGCTCGCCTGGATCCTAGCATACTGCACTGATCCTGCCAGCTGCCTTATCAGGCGGTACTGAAGAGACCTGCCGTTGGTAAAGCAACACAGTCGTTTGTAACTGTTAAGCAAGGACCCCAGCAGCCTTTTATGCAGTTTGTCAACAAATTGAAGGAGGCTATAGAAAAGCAGGTGGAGAATCAGTTTGCTGAGGTGGCTCTACTAATCAAATTAGCTGCAGAAAATGCGAATGCGGATTGTAAGAGGGTACTGCAGACGCTGTGCCACCCTAGCCTCATGGACATGATGGAGGCATGTCAGAATATAGGTACGCTGGAACATCAAGCCAGCGTTATGGCAGCGGCATTTGCAGTGATGCGTGTGGCTAATCGGGCTTGTTTCTGGTGTGGCAGCCATGATCACTTGAAAAGGGATTGCCCAAAGGCTGGGAACCAGCAGGCACCAGGAGTGTGTCCATGCTGCGGTAAAGGCCTGCATTTTGCCAACCAATGCCAATCAAAGTGGGACAAAGACAGGTGGCCCCTAGAGAGAGGGCAGCAGGGAAGAAACAGCTCGGGAAATGTCCAGAACGAGTGCCTTGTTGTTGGGGAGGTCCAGTGCCACAAAGATGGGTGTATTTGTACTACTGGGAGTTATTGATGCGGATTACCAAGGGTGAATCTACACCATGGTGTGGACCCCTTCTCTCCCAGTGATGATCCCGGAAGGCAGCCGAATTGTGCAGTTAATTCCTTTTAAGAGCCAGGTTGCCCACGCCAAGCCAGGAGTACGGGGGACAGGGGGATTCAGGCCTATGGGGAAGCCAGAAGTAATGTGGGTTCAAAACGTACAATCTCAACGCCCAATGTTAAAATGCTTGCTCACCAATGCTCAAGCCACTCCCCGAACTGTGACAATATAGGGCATGATAGACACCGGAGTGGATGTCACTGTGATCTCGCGACAGAAGTGGCCCACCGCTTGGCCCACACAGGCAGTGCCCACCACCCTCTTGGGAATCGGGGGGACAGCGACATCTCAACAGAGTGTGCATCTGATTCAGGTCACTGGGCCTGAGCATCAGGTGTCCACCACACAGCCGTTTATAACTGATGTTCCTTTAAACCTGTGGGGTAGAGATGTCTTAGGGTCCTGGGGGGTGACGATTAGAACGAAACATTTTTAACAGGGGCCACTGGGGCGCCACCCACCATAGCCTTGAAATGGATAACTGATCATCCAGTCTGGGTGGATCGGTGGCCCCTGTCTCAAGATAAGATTCACACAGTCGGGAGTTGATGGCAGAGCAATTAGAACCAGGGTATGTAGTGCCAACCACCAGCCCCTGGATCTTGCCGGTGTTTGTAATCGAAAAGAAAAGCAGGAAATGGCGACTTTTACATGACCTGAGGCTGATCAATGTGGTGATCGAAACTATGGGGGCTCTGCAGCCTGGGCTGCCTTCACCCACCACAATTCCAAGTGATTGGCCCCTCATCATCCTAGACCTCAAAGATAGCTTCTTTTCCATTCCCCTGGCTGAGAAGGACCAATAATGTTTCACCTTCTCAGTACCCTCGATTAGCAACCACAAACCTATGAAAAGGTACCACTGGGCCGTGTTGCCTCAGGGCATGAAAAATAGCCTGATGATTTGCCAAATGTTTGTAGCAAGGGCACTCTCTGGGATTCGGAAAGCTCACCCGCAAATGCTCATCTATCATTATATGGCTGACATTTTAATAGCGGGAGAGGAAAAAACAAGAGTAGAGAAGGTAAAAGGGGAAATGATTGAAGAGTTAGGAAAATTTGGGTTGGAAGTGGCACTGGAAAAAATCCAGGAGGAGCCACCCTGGAAATATTTGGGGTGGAGGATAATAGAGAAAACCACAGAACCCCAGAGAGTAGCCATTAATTTGAGTGTAAAAACACTGAACAATCTACAGAAGATTCTCGGGACTATAAATTGGCTGCATCCCCTGTTGGGAATCAGCAGTCGTACTCTGCAACCACTGTTTGAGCTCCTGAAGGGTGACCCGAATCTCACCTCCAAGAGAAGAATGACTCCAAAAGCCCACAAACTGATGGAAGAGGTCGAACAGGTGATTCAATCGCACCAAGCGTGTAGGAGAATAGATGGTCATGATCTCCAACTATATGTTATAAACATCAGAAACCGGCCAATCGGCCTTCTGGGCCAATGGGTACCCACAGAAAAGGACCCACTAAAAATCACTGAATGGGTGTTCCTGTCGCATCAATCACACAAAACTGTGGTCATGCATATAGAGATGATGGTGGTGGTCATTTGTAAGGGGAGACAAAGGGGACTACCATTACAAGGGACAGAAATAGGAAAGGTGTACCTCCCTCTTACTGAAGAATATGTGGAGTGGTGTATGGCTAATGGTCTGGAACTGCAGAACCCATCAGTAGGGTATAAAGGGGAAGTTATGATCCACTTTCCCCTGTCTAAGCTGTTTGCCCTGACACAGGAGGTCACAATTCTTGAGCACCCTCGGTGCTCGCTGATGCTGGTCGAACGCCCAACTGTTTTCACAGACGGGTCAAGGAAAACAGCCTTGTCATTGTATGGCAGGAAAATGGGGAATGGAAGGAGGATATCACGGTAGCGTCGGGGTCCCCCCAGATAGTCGAATTAACAGCAGTAGTAAGAGTATTTCAGAAATGGAGGGGGCCCGTTAATCTGGTAACAGACTCTCAGTATGTGTGTAACGTGGTACAGAGAACAGAAAAAGCATGGTTACAACGTGTTGACAATCCTCAACTGTCTGGGCTATTTAAGCAATGATGGCTATCAATCACTAACCGCCAATATGATTTTATGTGCTACATATCTGCAGCCAAACCAGCATGCCTGGGTCTGTCACAGAAGGGAACGCCCCAGCAGACCACCTTGCAGTGCCAGTCTGTTCTATACCAGTTCCTGGCCTGGTGGAACAGGCTCGGTTCTCACATGCAGTTTTTCACCAGTCGGCAAAAGCTCTGTGGCAGCGATTCCAAACCCCCTGGACAACCACACGAACTGTCCTTAGCACCTGCCCTGACTGCCGTGGCCTTTGTGCGCTCCAGGTGCGGCAATGCAACCTTACGCGTATAGCAGAGTTTGGCTGACAAAAATATGTCCGTGTATCTGTTGACACATTTGGTGTGGTGGTTTGGGCCACCGCAGAAACAGGAGAAAAGTCCGGAGATGTCGTACGCCATTTAATTGGAGCGCTCGTGGCCTTGGGTATTTCAAAGACTATAAAAGCTGCCAACAGCCCAAGCTATGTGAGCCGTCGGACACAGCCCTTTTTGCAGTCACGGGGGATCACTCACACTACGGGCATTCCCCATTCCCCACAAGGACAGGCCATTGTGGAACCAACGTATTAAACACTCAGACATATGCTAGAAAAACAAAAAGGAGGAATGACAGGGGAAAGTCCTCAGAATAGCTTATGGAAGGCACTGTGTGGTTTAAATTTTTTGAATGTGAGAGTGATAACCAAATATACAAGAATTATACTCAAGGGTGTAATGGAACTGCCAGGGACCCAACAAATTCAAGTGATTGACTACCTTCTGATTACCACCCCAGACAACTACCACCTGGCATATTCTTGATTTGCAGGGATCGTGTGTGGCCTGAGTTGCCCTCACACCTAACAGGGGGGTCTTGTACATTGGGGTAGTTTGTTATGCTGACACATAATACATCCATGATAATAAATCATGCTGAATTCCATAGGCATAGACAATGCCGCGCTACACACGCATATAATCAGGAGTGTCAGGATAAGGTGAACCTGTGGAACAGAGGCGAGACCTTTGCAGTAGGTGTATTTGTTCCAGGGCTTGTGGCTGCAAAAGCTCTGTTTGAGCTTGCCAAGTTGGCATGCTGGCTAGCTAAACAAAGTAATTTGACATCCGAAGTGCTGGTCGAATTGGTGACAGATGTGGACTTGGTTCGGCATGCTACGTTACAAAACCAAGCGGCCATTGACTTCTTATTAGCACATGGTCATGGCTGAGAGGATTTTGATAGGATGTGTTGTATGAATCGGTGATCGTTCTCGGTCTATTCATAAAAGCTTACAGGGTTTAATGGAACAAACCAAGAAGTCACAAGAAGATGATGGATTTTTTGGACTAAATACCCTTTTTTTCAGGATGAGGAGTTACCAGGTAGCTGAAATCAGTGTTAAAAATGGGTTTATTGCTATTGGGGATATTTGTATGCATCATATTGATAGTCCCTTGCTTGCTTACCTGCTTGCAAAACATGTTGCAGAAGATGGTGTACCGGATAATTGTGATAGAAGAACAAAACCAGGGAACTGTGAGAGACAACAGGAGTTATGGCCTGGACAAAGTAGAGGGGTTCGACCTTGAGCACCTAGGTCTGTGTCTTTAAAGAAGAGAAAAATAAGGTAAGAGAAAGAAAAAATGCTGATATGGCCTCCGGCCCAACCACAAGTATGAAATAATGAAACGCGTGGAATCGACAAGGCTCCAATTAAGTCTGAGAATGAAGCACGTGAAGCTCAGGCACCAACCAATTCTGTAATCTGCTTGGCTGTGGGTACACTACAATAAGATACACAAGCTCGCTGGTGGCAATAATAAAGGTCTCTGATTTTCCCTCGTTCAGAGTCTGTGCCTTAATCCCCCACAATAAAAAGATCCATTTCCTGAACGTCTCAATGGATGACAGGAAAATTCCCCTGAGTTTGAGAGCACACAACAGTCTCACTGAATCCTACATATTTTAGGTTTTCTTTAAAGAGCTTTATTCAATGGTATAAATGATCTTGAAAAACCTAAGTTCATATATTCTCATCAAGTGCAAAAATCAACCAATCTACAGAGTAATTTGTATTTAAATTTTACCTTTGAAGAGCTATTTTTGTTATGTTTGTGTATTCCACTGCCATTCCCTCTATTCTTAGTGTGGAAAGTCACATAAATTTATTCCGCAATGGTTCACGACTGTGGAACATACATTTGCAACATCAATTTGAATTCCTTTGCTAAATTAAACTAAGAAACAAATCCAGCAGAAGAGAGACTAACAAGACCAAACTATGTAGATTTTGAAAGCGTTACCACATCCTGTCCCATCCTTGTAAAAAGGCAAAGTTCCAGAAGCAAAGCCCAAGCCACAACGCCAGTCTCCACAATTCAGTGTCCCATAACACTGGAGGTCAGTCTGTAACCAGTTTCTTTCCTTCTAATCAATGAAATCTCCAATGCTTTCAATAACGTATTTTTTTAGCCAGTGCTGTAATTCACATTATTTCCCAAATTATGTGCCTGTGCCCCACACCTCCAGCTGCTGCACCCCTGGCTCCACCATGCCCTGCAGCTCTCTGGATCCTGCGCCCCTCAGCCTCGCGGTGTCACATCCTCTCAGGACTCTCTGCCAGCACCCCCGGGTCCCTACATCCGGGCACCCTGCACCTGCAGGCCCCATGGCACCCCTTCAGCAGCACCCTCTCCCAAAAGCCCCCCGCACCCTCCTCTCCTCAGTTTGTGCTGCCCACTCTGCATCTCACCCTGAGTGGGAAACAAGACTCAGGCCAGGGATTGCTTTGCTCCAGGTTCAGTCTCTCTCTGCACACCCACACTCTGCCTATCTTGCTCGCAGGGTCTCCCCCAGTTGCAGCATTGCTCCTGGGATCTTGCAGTGCTCTGGGCTGGAGTTCCAGCAGTTGGAATGTGCTGACCGGTGCCACCTCTGTGAGTGGAACCCTCCCTGTGCTCAGGTATCTCCTGTCCCTGTGGTCCGGTATCTCCTGCCCCTGGGGTGGCTGTGCCAGCACCCCCATCTACCTCCAGCCCTGGGAATCCAGTGCAAGTAGAAACTGCAACTCTGCAAATGCTGTGTGTGCCCAAAGCAATTGCCAGGCTAAGACAGAGCTTGCACCTGAAAATCACAAATTAATTTACAGAAAACCAACTCTACACAAAAAGCCAGAAGTCTTATTCTTGCAAGGTCCCCTTCAGCTCTGCCAAGCCTTGCATCTCCAGCAGCCCTGGAAGAAAAGCAAGCGACACGGCCGTATGGCTAACGAGCAGCGTCTTGATGAGCAGGGCTGTGGGTTTCTGAGCTGGCTTAGCATCACCAGTTGCTTTGGGTTGGGGTTTGTCGTGATGGGCATTACATTTGCCACAGCCCTGGGACACGCTGGGGAGAGTGGGGCTCTGCTGCCAGTGCTAAGTCCTGGCTGGGCTTAGGGTTAGACTTGGGTTGCCTGGCCCAAAGAAATTTCTCCCTTCCCAAAGCAAATGGGTGCTCAGGGCAGTGCAGTGGTGGTGGCTGTGCCACTAGGACAAGGGGGCTGAGTGCCATGTCCCTGCAGTGGACACCCAGCCTCAGCCCACAGCAAAGAAGAGACACTGGAACAAGGTGCCCAGAGAAGCTGTGGATTCCCCACCCCTGAAAGTGTTCAAGGCCAGGCTGGATGGGGCTCTGAGCAACCTGGTCTAGTGGGAGATGTCCCTGCTCATGGCAGGGTGTTGGAACCAGGTGATCTCTGAAGACCCCTTCCACCCCAAACCAGTCTGTGATACTGTGATTCTAAGTACTGAGAAAGCCAGGTTTTTAAAATAGAGGCAAGAGAGAGCCTGGGGTACATTTTGATGGGGAAGAGATACTAAATGCTTATTTCCAGCTCTCATAATTAGGAAATTCATTGCATCGTCCAAACTATATCTTTTACCAGTGCACCTTACAAACATTTTCTCTGCACTGTGTAAGTGGGTAATTCATTTACTTCATGACAAAAATATTTCAGAATTTAAACACGGAAAGAATGGTAGCTCATTTCTCATTTTGATTTGCTGTTCTATCTGCACATTCATGCAAAGGACACATTCATTTATAATAGAAGACAAAGACTAAAAGAAATAGTTATACTTTTCAATTATCATTGAGAAATCAATTCTGGAATAGACCAAAACTTGTGATAATTTCACAGTTTTAAACAAGAAACAAAATCATTATTTATCCACTAATACTTAAAAATGAGATAATTAAACCCAAATATCTGAAGTTTGTATTTCTTTCCAAAAGAAAAAAAACCAACCTGTGTTCAACCACACTCTAACTTCCAACCTAAAACTGACCCATAATGAATCAAATAATAATTTTTCAATCCACATTATTGCATTATATGACAGGAAGATCTGTGATCAGGGTTCATTACAACACATATTTCTATGCACTATATGCACTATGCACTTGCAAAGCAAGGAAAGAGGTAAATGAAATTTTACACCAGATTATTACATTTTCAAATTCATAGGTCAGAAAGTAGTAAGCATGAAAACAAAGGGTTAATAGCGACAAAGATCAGCAAACAGAAAGATACTGCAGCAGATCCCAGGGACTGCATATAACGGACAGTACATTGTGTCATGAAACTGTGCCAGACCCACAAACTCTCTGTCATCATATACACTGGTTTAGGTCTGTAAGCCTATCCATGTAAAACACTAACAAAGGAATGGGTTATTGCAATTGTTTTCTATAATAGAAAGTTATGATTTATTTTTAAAAATACAGCCAAAATAGAATTTTCCAATTTAGCCAGGTTTCAAGACATTTACAGTGGAATTTTTTTTTTAATACAACAGCAAGACAACTACAGTGAGATCGTAATGCTTACACTGAAACCTATGGACTAGCAAACTGCAAAGGCTGAACCAAATGAACAGACCAGTTTAAAAATGAAGAGTGACTTCCACTGACACTGAAGATCACACAAAGAGAAGAAACGTACAAACAGGCAAGTTTATAACTGCAGAAGGTATTGCAATGAATGTACTTCTGAAAAAAATATTAAAATATAACAATTATTTGCACCAGGAGCTTTACCAGTACGAAACAAGCAACCTAAACCCACATATGTATGTACAACATAAGACTTCCATGAAACACGTTTGAATTAGTAAGCTTATTATGTGTAACATTGCTCCCATCTTTAAATTACAGGATTCTAAAATTGTTTTTCCTTTAATGTGATTTATATTGGAAATGATTTTTCTTGCTCTTAACCTTGACAATTTTAAAGCTGTTAAAACTAAAATTGTCTTTTCATTGGCAAAGAGACTTATTTTTGGTCAGTAATTTCCACAGTTTGTCCTAACTGGGTGTGAAAACTGTCACACTGCTGAAGATCATAAAAGTTGAAAAATAAATTACAGGTGAAAGGAAGAGGTCACAAAAATAATGAGATATTTTAACATCCGTGGTGGAGTGAGCTTCAGTATTCACATTTTTGTTAGCTGATTAAGGATGTTACTGAACAGCATGAAAGAAACCAATAATATTAGCCAGCCTTCATACAGTAGCAAAGAACATTTATTCACAGGACTCTAAAGGACAATAAATCACACAGGTGCTAATGTGAGCTCATGTCATCACAAAAAATAGCTGTTAGAAACACTAAGGGCCTGAGCTGAAGGTTTCTTAATACGATCCATTTAACTGAGCAGCAGGTATCTTAAAAAAACAAAACAGCAAAACCAGAACTTCACTGTTTAGCCTTTCCATGAGCTGTTGTATTATTCCCAGATGATTGCAGTGGTTAACATCCGGAAGGAAGGAAAAAACATGTTCATCCTTGTATTACTTTACCTGTTTTAAAGCTCCCATTCCTGAGAAAACTCAGTTATGCCTCATTCCTTATCACAAGCATACATTTACAGTTCGAGAATGGTTAATGAAATTATTTTTAAATGATTACTCTAAAATCTCGAGAAGGAAATGAATAACACTGAAGCAAAGACCTACAGTATGGGATGCAGCCTCCAGATCATCATGAAGAGATTACTTGCCAGGCAGCACAGACCAGCTGCACCATATCTTTAAATCAATACTGAACTTAGGAGGAAAATGTATTATTATGAACAAATGTAATACATCTTTGGGGAATAAAAGCTTACTTACCAGTAGCCAGAGCTCTTTGCCATGTGTTGTGTGTATGCACATTTGCTCTACAGAGGCCCAAACGTCAGAGATATCCAAGATCTTAAAATGATTTTTTTCCCCCTCACAGTACTGTGGGTGTGTAACTCACATCTCTCTTTTCCTTGGCTTGACAGCAAACATAGCCTTCTGTCAGCCACACGCAGCAGGGAAGAAGGGTGTGTGGTTATCACATATATGGACAACACACAAGTAGCTCGAGATAAGCAACTTTTCTTTATGTACACATCCACATAAATGGCCACGCCACAGATAATTAAGTGTCCCAGTATTGTCAGAAAAAGGTGGCTGTCAGAGAATTCTTGGTTCTTTGGTTGAAGGTTTCTTGAACTGGTTGTCCAGCTTGCAAAGATGTTAAAGAGAGATATCATTGAGCAAAGCCTCAGATGTAGTCTGAGAACTATTAGAGTACATCCTCATTACTGTTCAAGAGAGGTAACACAGTCCATTACCTACTTTGGAGATGGTTTATCCTATTTGATTTTTCAGCTGGTCAAGAGAACTAGATTAAAGTTAAACCAAAAGTCTCTGCCCCATGCAAATAAGAAGACAGTATCCTCTTGCTACCCAACACGTGAAGGAAAATCTCAGACTTGAAAATACAGGACTTAAAAAGAAAAAACATGGATAGGTGAATTTCCTGATTCAGTGACCTGTCAAGAAATCCCAGATGAAGCCCAAGGGATTTGCCAGGAAAAGAACAGCAAAAGGTGTGGGAGGGGAAAAAGTCAGCCATCGGGATTTCAACCTTCTGCTGCCCAGCAGAGGTGACAGGCATCAAAAAGAACAGCGGGGACATGTTTCAAACACCTGAATTTAAACAACCTGACATGAAACATGACCCACGGTTCGTCTGCTTTTGAGTTAACATATCCTAAGAAAGTAGTCTTGATGCAGCAGTCAGCAATAATGGCAGTGCTCAAGTTACTGAAGTAGGCTAACTTGTATTCAGACTAGGGCACACAGAGGAAGCAAGAGTAGAAATCCAAAGAAAATACGGTTCTGAGGCCATCTCCTCTAAAACGGTGCTGTCAAAAAAGCAAAAAAACCCCTCAAGGCAAAAAAGCAGCATATCAGTTATGGAAAGGTGGCTGAATATGCATCAAGGACTGTAAGAACCTTCCTAGGACATGAAGAGATGCGGTCAGGAAGGCTAAAGCTCAGCTAGAACTGAAATTGGCCAAAGATGTCAAGAACAAAAAAGGGTTCTTCAGATACATGAGCAGTAAGCAGAAGCAGAGGGAAGGCAGAGACCCATTGCTTAACAGGGCAGGGAAACTACTCACTAAAAACACTCACAAGGCAGAGATTTTCAGTATCTTCTTTGGCTCTGTCTTTACTAGCACAGCTGGAATGCAGAGAACAGGACCAAGTAGCTGCAGCAACGCGTGTGTTCACCCACCAGTAATGCATCTGCAGTCTCATGGAAGAGTTCAACCCACATACCTCCATGAGCCCAGAGGAAATCCACCCCAGGGTATTAAGAGAAGTGGCTGACATTGGTGCAAAGCCAGTCTATAGTCTTTGACAAAGTCTTGGAGATCTTGACAGAAGGAAGAAATTTTTTATGCTGAGCACTATCAGTCACTGCAATGACCTCTCCAGGGATGTGGTGGAGCCCCCATCACTGGAGATTTTCAAGATGTGATTGGACAGGGTGCTAGATAATCTCATCTAGGCTCCCTTTCCCAGGAAAGGTTGCACTGGATGATCTTTCAAGGTCCCTTCAAACCCAGGCTGTTCTATGATAAAGATGGATGAGCTGAGGGATTCAATCCCTAAAGATTTACATCTGGAGAAACACTGGTGTTTTCTCAGCTGTTTCTGAAGCTGCACAGTACCATGTGAGAGGCTGCATCAGCTGAGCCTTTTGGCCAGCTGTAAACAAAGAACTGCATACATCACCTGAGGCTCAATCTGTGGAGTAATAGATTCCTGCAGGGATGCGAGAGAGATCTGCACAATGTACTGCATTTGGAAGGAAAACAAGCTTTTATTTCCATATTACTATTATATGGGTTACATGAATCTGGAGAATATTAGAGTAAAACTCTTTCAAGAATATTGGAATGCCTGGGAAACCACCTCCAAAATATTCAGGAGTAACGTGCCGTCAGCTTCCTCTAAAGGCTTAATACAGAGGACTGTACATCTCCCATGCCTGTTTGGGCCAGAAGTGAGTTAGGGATGGCATAAGGATAGACAGTGGGGTCAGAAGTTCTAAAGAGAGCTGAACTGAAGCATGAAATACCTCCCATCTGCAGCTTGGTCCTGCAGATAGCAAGATGGGCCTCTAACCCCCGCGGAGAGAACAAACACAGCATATTGGCAGCAACTGTCTTTCTCATTTCCATAAACCCTGCTGGAGACACGCATACATCCCGAGACACAGAGAAGTAGTCCTCATACTGCCCTCCAGCAGGAAGAGCTTGAATCCTGTGCCCTTCAAAATGTAGAATGTGGGAAGAGCTCAATTACCACGGGCAGCTCCAACACTGAAGACTCCAACTCCACAAGTCGGTAAGTGTGAAGGCAGAGCAGGGGGAGACGGTTCCATCCCATCAGGGGTTCTCACAACTGTGTGCTTTGGTCTGTGGTATTGGATACGACTGATCCTGTAGTACAGCCTCAGATTACAGAGCTTGGGTGGAGGAAGATCCAAGCAGCTCAGTTGGTGGAATTGAAAAGAACACAGGACTTGAGTGTCAGAGGCAGTTCTCTGATGCTTTCTGGCTGTTTGAGATCCTCAGATGCTGAGAAAAACTACAGAACTCATCCAAGCCTTATCTTGTAGTTTCTTGGTGTTACAGCCTTGGAGCTGCTACTGCAGAGTGGGCAAAGGCCCCCATTTAAGCTGATCTTTTGGCCAAGCAACTTCTGTTTCTTGACTGGGTGAGGTTCTTCCTTACCTGATGTTGCCAGAGACAGAGGAGGTTCACGGTAAATAGAACCCAGCCTTGATCCATGATTTAGATAATTCTAAATGCTAGTGTCAGAGGTAGACCACAACTTCTACTAGGATACTTCTCTCATTTTAAGCAACAGGTATGAAATGTGCTCGGGATGTATAACTTGCTGTTGCAAAAGGATGCAAGAAGCAACCGTATGTCAGTGATACTTTTTAGTGAGGCACATGACTCAAGATAGAAATCATTTCAACCCATCCTTAGATGGAGCTATGGAGTATAATTCAGAAAACACATATGAAGTATCTAGATCCATTTCTAATACGGAAAGGAAAAGCAGCAGAGACCATGCTCCCATAGGGAGGGGCAGTGGATTTGACAAACTCAAATTTAAAAAATAATCATATGAGACTGGTTGGAAAAGAGAACTACATAGCCAGTGGCTAACAATAATAAAAAAATTAAGACATGAATACCAGTTAAGAGGAATCTAGAATGCCTCCACTGTTGTGCACTATGAAAGAGGGAGGGTAGTATGAAAAACTTCAACTTCTGAAAGCAGAAAATACAAGGATGCTGTCTTTGAACACCTGCAGTATTAGTTTTTCGTAGTATAAACCAGCTGATGCCTACCAAGATGTAATACTACAACACGGCAATCCTTCGCATTCACAAAACACTCTGTACTGACCTTGTGCTGCTTCACTTTTGATCAACTGCATCAATAGATCATCAGAATATTTTAAAATGGGAACTTCCTCTACTTTCCATGCACTTGTAATGGTGTCCAGTGTTTCTTTCAACAAGAAATATATCTTTCTTCAAAACAACAGGAAAAAAAAAAGTTTGGTTATAATGGTCTTGCTTCCATGGAAACAATGTCCTTTTCAGGATGTTTGATTCAGGATGTTTGTATTTTCCATTTGATCAGTGAGAAAGAACCAGCAGCAAAACACTGAAAACACAACTCAGAGAGGAAAGTTAATTTATTTGTCTAAAACATCAAACTAAGTTGAGATACCTTAGTTCAGTCAAAGCTTCTTCAGTTTCTTCACAAGCCTGGACTTCATAAACAAATACTCCAAGTTCATCTATCTACAAAAATAGGATGGACAATTCTTGACTCTCTTCAGATATCAAGATAATTTACAAGTCCTTGAAGATCAGATGAAAGATAGGAAGCAATCCTACATTTCTTAATACACTCCGCCACATTTCCCAAGTGTACTGGAAAGGAGGAATATTGGCCTTCTTTGGAAAGGTGCATGGGAAGGCTTATTGCCATCTCTTGGAGACAGGGTATGCATTTACATCACCATGACTGCCATGGTACAGAATCCTTGACTGCTACTTTTATACGGCATGACCAATTATCTGAGAGTTGTAGTCCGCTGTCTCCATTCGCAGGATATATGGGATGATGCTATCAATCTGAACATTTCCAATTAGTCCTGCAAAGAAGAGCTCTTCAGTGATGGCAGCACTCATCAGCCTGAGAGCAGGCAATCGGAGAAGAAGTCTAGACAGTCTGGAAAATAAGTTTGGTAAAAAGCGTTACTTGTGGCCACAGGTTTTGGTGTTATTCACAATCATCAGTAAGAGAAGAGAAAAAAATAACAAAGGACAATACTGGTCAAAATTCTCTATATGTAGTTCACGAAAGGCTCAAATATTTAAATCAGAAGAGTACTGAATTTATCTTCTGTCATGTCTTCAACAGTACAAAAATGTAAATACGCCTGTCAATTACATGGACTGTACAATGGTTGGACTTGGACTAAAGAAGGAAATATTCCAAGCCGGTGCAATTCAAAATGAAGACACTAAAAATATTCATTTTTACTGCCAATATTTAATTTTGGAAATTAATAATGAATGAGTAGACAAGTAATACTCATAATACGTACATGCATAATATACGAAGTGCTCTAAAGGTAATTTCTTACCTTTAAGGAGGTAAGAAGCAAATGTACAGAAATACTGTACAAGTAACTACCACTGACACTCTGAAAAGAGAAACAACCCAGCAAGCATATAAATTTCCAGACCTGTAAGTATCATCTGGATATGCTTTTGTTACGTAGTCTTGAAACTCCATGTAAGCCTTTTCTTGAAATTTCTCAATCTGTACCACATTTTCTAGACCTGGGTGATCTGAAAAAACAGAACACTTTACATTCTAACACCTGTTCTATAGAAGATGAACTAAAATCAATACAGATTATCTAACTGTAAGCATACTGAAATCATTATATGGCAACTGTAGCAACTTCACAGTTTTAGTGGAGGACGCCGCTTTACCTCCTTCTATTTCTTTTCCTCTGAGTCTTAGTTCTTTGCAAATACAACCAGACATTTTGAAGAGTTCAAATAAATGCAGTGCTTGTAACGTTTACATCAGCCTTGATGATACAGCTTTGTTCTCTGCGTAGCAGCAGAACACTGTTTCAATATGCTGACATTCACTGGAATATTGAGTGCACAAAGCGCATTCGGGTGGGAAGTGAAGGATAAAATTAAGATCAGCAGAAAAAGCAGAATGAAAGGCTATGAACCATTTGTCTAAAAAAACCCCAACTATAGATAATATGTAGCAGATGATTCTTTTTCATCCGTTTGGTGCAAAATTTTCAAACGTGCTAAATGTCATTTTTAGCAGTGATTTAAACACTCAAAATCTAAATCTTGCTAAAATGAAAAGATATTAGCCTAACTGCAAGACACATCTGGAAATTATTATCTGGCAATTCTGATCACTTCTCATAGTCTGTCCTATCTTAATGTAAATATGTGACTGTGTTATAGTAGTACGACTAACCACGTAGATGCTATTTTTCCAAAACGGGAACATAAATGAACTACCAAATTATGTCAGATAAAAGATTATTTTTCACAGTAACTCCTCTCAAAATATATGGCCTTCTGACAAGAAAATTGGAAGGTTTTGGTCTAGCTCTGCAGATACGGAAGCTTTCAGAGCAACTTAGCATGTTATGTGATACATTGGACTCCCCTGAACACATCATTTCACAGAGAAGGATTTTGTTCTATTTAGTAATCCAGTCATCCTGAAAGTATGATTTCAAATGTATGCAGAGGACAAGAGGTTATTAAGTACATACAGAAGCACCACATTTTTGAAGAGTTGTTGTGGCATGCAGTATGCATCGCTTCATGATGCTGTTTTTAGAGCGGTGTCAGAAACACGGGCAGTCAGCTTCTGAGAACAGTAGCTTGTAGACCACTGCTAGTACACTAGTAGCCATTTACAAAAGATGCAAAGTCTTCTAGCACTCCCTTTACACTCCTCTCTTTGCCCAAGGCTGTCTGTGGCAGTCAAACAGCTGGCTTGGCACAGAAGATTTTCAGTAATCTTCATGTCTCCAGCTATGGAAGACAGCAAATCAGCAGTGCTTACTAAAGCAGATGTTCTTACTTTAGGACTCTTCTGCATGTGCAGCTCAGCCCCATCCTGTAGGAGAGCAGTAAAATCCCTGAAATTGTAATTTCTGGCTTCTGAGTCATTGCCAGAACATCCCTTCTGTTCAAGGTACTGAACGTGACATGAACGTGATATGGAGATTTTGTTCTATGTCTCTCAGGATCAAGAATATTGACAACACATTGCTATTAAAGCAGCTACACATCATTAGGAATGTGATCCTGAAAGCATGTGCTTGAAAGAAAATTAATCTTAATCACATGACTGGATATAGTCCTTTCCCAAGGCATTTTTCCTTCTGCCTTTTGTTTTCTCAGATCTGATCTGAAGGAGACAAACTGACTTCAGACTAAACAAGTAAGTAAATACTGCTTGGCAAATGAAAGGTTCCTAGAGAAACACTTTACGGTGTCTAAGAGGATTGTTTTCTTCAGACAGGCCAACAAATTCTGTCATAAATCCTAGTAGACCCTGTGCTAGAAAAATGGACTTTAGGTATTCTCCCAGCACTTTGTTTCTTTCCTGGAGTAATCTGTACCAGTTCTGAATATAAGAATGCCATGAAAGGACTGTTTTGGGGTAAGGAACACCTAAAGGAGAATTATGTCCTCTACATCCATTAGCTACTACAATGAAACAAGTAAACACTCTCCCACCCTCCACTTAGAGAAAGCCTCTGCGTCTTCTGAACTAACAGTGAAAAGTCCAGGCAACTTCTCACTCCTCAGCAGAAAAGAAAAATTTCCAACATTTTCAAGTGCTCTTACTATTGCAGTTAAACTCAGGGTGGGTACTGCTTACGAGAAAACTGAAATCGTTTGTGTGTTTCAGTGGACTGTAGAAGAGAACACATAAAACCATGCAGGATTCTTCTACCCCTAAGGACTGAGCAGGATTACATTCTGTAATGAAAACACTCAGGATCTGATTTTCCTTAGTGATCCACAATAGAAGAATATCACTGCAATATCGTCTGGGAATTTACCATCATTCCTGGAGGGTTCTGACACTACTTACAGTGCCTCTTATTTGCAAGAATATCTTTCATATCAGAAGTTTTCCATTAATGCAATATTAAAATAAAAATAAAGCAATGGAAGACATGAAGGGTTTTGTTGTGCACTTAGATGAGTACCATCAGTTCCTGATGATTCTGCCACTTCTACTGGGAAATATGGATACTCCTTGTAGATATACATATAGAAAAGATCATGTAAATATGAGGGAAATTGCAAAGCAAGAACCTCACAATTCTTTTATATGTGTGTATATGTATGTATATACATACACACACACACACGAAAACCTGCTTCCAATTCACATTTTGGAAGGGTCCAAGTTTAAAAAGATTTTCTCTCCTCAACTAATTTTTCTATGAAAAGGTGAAATGCAACTGAATGTAACCAGAAATTTCTTCTCAGATCTAATAAACCTACACAGCTGACAAGTACCAAATACCCAGTTCTCCTCCATGTCCTGCACTCCTGATGGGGGGGAGGTAACTAAGATGCAGACAGCTTTTTAAAATTTGCTCTGATCTTTTCTGTGGGACATCAGCATCTAAGAAAAAGGCAGAGCAACAAAGATTAAGGAAGCAGTTCGTGCTTTCAAAACTTTCTAGTACAAAATGGAGCGACTGAATATTTACTTTCTAAATGTGACAGTGGAAAAAATCCTGGAGATACAGAAAGGACTTGAGGTTTATACACTTTTCTTTTATCAAAATATATGTTTATTGTTTTATATTAAATCTCTGAGTTACGAATGATGAATCTAAGACCTGCAGTACACTGAGATAGTATTTGAATAGCTTTAGTGAAAAGGTAATTCGTCAATTTTCAAATCAAGAAAATTAATTTTGCAATTTTCCACAGTGCACATCTATGCATTAAATAATCTAACTACTCAGTCACTATCATAACCACAGGACTCTTCTTCTTCCATACTGTAGACTAATCTCCCAGAAGGGAAAAATAATTATTTTATCTTCGTTGTCTAACGTATGTCCATTTAATGTTATCATTGTCTAACGTATGTCCATTTAATATTATTTGGAGTACACTAGGAAAATACTGTTCAGAAGACAGAAATAATAATATATGGGAATGTTTGTCTTGTTAATTCAACAGAAACGCTATAGGTAATGTTTAATTTGAACACACCTATGTGAAGTGAGCTGATATGTTCCTATAATTTTGCATGTGAGAATTGAGATAGTCTTTCATAGATTAAAAATCCAACTTCAATCCATCTCAGCTGGATGTGCAAGAGCAACATTTCTGAAAATTAAACTGCAGGTCCTCAGAAAAAGTGCCCCATAAAGGAGGCATAGAATTAAAGTCAATAGATAAATATTTTAAAACCATCAGTGTCAGAATCAAGAGTAAAACTTGAAAATATTCACCCTCCTCTTCCTACAACCCTCATTACACACCTTCCAAGATTCCTCAGTGAGCGAGGCAGCAATTCTAAAGGTGATAGTAACTCCATATAATGAAACAGACAGAAGTTACATGGCAAAAAATAGCACTGATTCAATTTTTACATTTGCAGTAATTACATACCAGGACTGAAGAGGACGATTGCTTTCAAGTATGCATATTCATATCCATCTAGGCAAAGCTTAACCATGCTGTTACAGAACTCTTGCAATTTGAAGATATGCTCCATTACTAGTTTTCCTCTGTCTGTTGGCAGCTTATCTAAGTCGACACACACATAAATATAAAACCCCCAAGTCAACACACATGCAAAAAATGTGGGCACGCTGGATTTTTAAATAGAATGATTTTATTAGCTTCAAACAGTGGGAAATCTGCACCCTCTAGACACTGACAGAGCAAGTGGGAATAATCCTGACACCAACAATGACAGACTGTAACAATCCTTTCTTCCCCCTCACATTGTACAATTAGGTCTTACCCTACTACTAAAGCTTCCAGTAATCAGGGGCAGACTAGAGCTTGAAATGATGAAGGGAAGCGAAGACTACTCTTGAATAAAGAACACAGTACTGCTGTGCTCTGTGCCTATGGGCCAGGTGCCACAGGCAGGCTAGCGGACAGTTTCACAGGTTCTTTTAGTCAAAGACTGTGCTACTGCTGAAAAAGAAGGTGTGCTACACACCTTTGCATCTAGGGGAATGTGGGTTAGTCCTCATTTGCATCTAGGGGAATGCGGGTTAGTGCGGAGATGTTCCCCATGAGTCAGCAATGGCTAAGCAGCCTGAAAATCCCATTCCTTCCACAATCCTTCAGACTAAGGTCATTGGGCCCCACGAACAAAAAAGATTCTGCAACTGGCATACTTAAACAACTGGAAGACACTGGCTATACATTTCTGATTTTTACATTCAGTCCGACTTCCCAAATTAAATGACAAAAAAAAGTATTTGTAGTGATGATAAAACAATGATTAATTACTATAATACCCTCTTTGGTGAACATGTTTAAAAATTACGTATGTCAAAGTAAGTTACCAAATTCCATTTGCATCCCTCCTAAAGACATTCATGGATTTTTTAGCATCTTTAGCTGATCCAGTACATTTAGTGGTTTAATAAATTTATTTTCATTGTGAACTACTGTTATTTACAGGATGAACTTGTGGGTATTTTCAAATGAAGAAAACACCTCAGAAATATTTCTTTAATTCCCTCATCATAAAAGGAGAGGAAAAATCTATAGTCTGGTGGGCTATTTTTTACCAGTCTGGTTTTGTGTAGCATTAACAACAGTGAATTTTCATAAACATTACAGCACATAACCCGAAAATCTAATTAAACCTGAACATGCCCAGATTTTTGTATCTGCATCTACTTTATTAAAAGTATGTTAAGACTATGAAGAGATGAAGACTATACTATTTTTGACTGGTTAGCTTTTAGTGTGGAAAATATTGTGAGTGTTCACAAGCACACAAAGATTATCTAAAAGACTCCCCTGCCACTATGAAGAATACTTTCTTCACTGTAAAGCAAATGCAAGAGAAGGCCAACTGACATCTCTTTCATCTTTCATCTTTTACACTTAGTGAAATCTGTTTAAGACTTGCATGTAGTTGAAAACTATAAAATAGAAGTGAACAAGCCAAGCTATGTAACGGAAGATCACCAAGTTGGCATTTGGCTGCTTTGGTTCACAGCTATGAAGAGCAAGGACAGGTGGGTCATTCTTTACTTCATAACCTTGATACAGAGGAATCATATTCATGGTACACTTGTGTTCTTAACATTGATGCTGCCTGAAATGCTCCTAATTTGAGCTGACGATATTAACAGAACAGCAGAACACTAGCAGGCATTACACAGACATACAATAAAAAACCCCCCAGTAAATACTGACCTAGATAGGTAATTGTATTTTATTTTAATTTTGGGGTATTAGCATAGCTGATTTTTGCAATATTGCAAAAAGTTTACATCTTGTGAAATGTTTTTTCAAGTATTATTTTGTTTCACCAGTACCACAGAACTCTAAATAAACAGTAAATTTTCATTAACAACTGAAGGGCAAGTAAAAAACTTCTGTGCAGTTCAGAACTTAAACAACATGAAGTAATTCCCCAAGTCTGGCAATGCACACGATGTACACCTTACCTTGCTGTAAACTGCCATGAAGGTGATTAACAAATGCAGATAATATAGTTGCCACATTCATAACTTGTGAGCATTGTGCAAGACCAAGCGTAAAAAGTTCGTTCCAGCAGGCTTTTACTAACGATATGCTGTTATCCTGTCTATTAAAAAATACAATAATTTCACTTAATAAACCAGACACTTGCATGCACTTTTTCCTTTTTTCATTTGAAGAACATTTCATAAAAAATTCATCTAATTCAACCATTACAACCAGTACCAAAATGAAGCCCTGCATCAAAACCACTTTTATTTGCATGCTGTTAAAATACCTGATTTAGGGTGACTTTTGTAAAGAAGTAATTTTTGGTTTAATGATCTAAAAGGAGGTAGATTTCTATCACAAAACCTAGCTGAAGTTACAGTAAATGACAACTGTCTAGGCATATTTCATCATGCTAGTTTTCTTTGGATTTACACTGATTTTTGAATAATATTGAGATGCATGGTCAAAAAAGGTGGATGTAGAACAGACCCAAAGGTCTTCTTTCTGTATTTGTAATCTGGCAGGTTGGTGTCATTTTTTAATTAAAAATACATGTGAAGTGGAACATGTCAGATCAAATTCCTGAGTTTCCTGACTGTTATTTTCTGTATCCCCTTCATGTTTGGATTAAGGTCTGAAATACAGACCTCAAAGTACAAACAGAAGTCATGAGGATTTCTTTGCTGTAAGAACGAGTCCTTAAGTTTCTTCCCAGCCCCCCCCAAATGCTGAAGCTTAAAATTATGTCTATCAATCCATATTCAGGCACTTCCATATAACTTAACTTTCAGTACTGCCAAGCATCTCTAACTCATAGAGCTTAACAAGAGCTCAGCACCTTACAAAAGAAATCTGACCAGTGATGAGTCAAATTCAGGTATCATTTTTGACAGTTTTATCCAGTAAATACAAATAATGGAAATTTAAAAGAAGCACAAGACCTATCAAGGAAGAAAAGCACACTAAAGCTGGGATTTCAACTACAAAAATACAATGTAATGGACTTTTGCAAGAAAGTTGATGGAATCTTCAAGAACATTTCCGATGATTTATTGCAATACTAATATGCCAAACAACAGATTAATGTAGACTTAGTCCTGTTGTGGATTACAAAGAGCTTACCTAGGGTGGTATTTTTTACTGTGATCAAATTCTTGTTATGGTAGACATGATACTGTTCACGCAGTTTCTGCATGTATTTTTCACATCCCCATTCACCTCTTGTCAAAGGGACTAGGCTGAGGAACAGTGAAAACAGAGTGTACTGGCTACTCAGCCCGTAAGGGTGTAGATAAATGTTATCAGCTAGAGCACCTTTCTGCCTGATCTGACTCAAGCAGCCTCAACAAATGAAGAAGCTGTAACCAGCTTGATGAAAGTTTCAGTAGGAATTTTTCTTGCCTACAAAGCTCCTCGTGCAGGAAGATGAACTAAGCAGTGACTTGGTATCATTAACTACATCAGTGTGCCAAAGCCAACTGTTTCGCCACAGCTAAGGAGAACGTTGCCCGAGGAGGGAACCTTCTGGATACAGTTATCTGTCTTCCTTACAAAAACATTCCTATGGTGTTGGTTTGGCTCGTCAACTCCTCTCAATTACTTGTACCATGAATTTCTCTTCATTTTGAAAGTGAAGTAAGTTGCCCTTCTAAAAGTCAAAATTATAGGACACAATGTGCTCAAACTAGAAAAGCTGCATTAATTTCAAATCAATCTCCACTTGAAAATAGTTAGAATTTTAAGCTCTTCAAAAGGAAAACTGTGCATTTATGTTCATAGTATTTAAATACACTGTTGCCCATGACCTTGACTGGGACTGTAAATGCCAGCACAGGTGAATGTTAACACTATTAATATCACCTACTCCTCCATTTTTTGTATTCAAGCAGAAAAATATCTTGAGAAGTAACATACTTTAAAAAATATGCTGATTTCCTATGAGCATTTCTTGTTAAATCTTTTTGGACAACATTTTATTTTTAAAAAACAGTTTTCATTTGTTGCTGTAACACTAATTTGCAGTGTCCCCCTGTTACAAAAAAAAAAACGTTTAAAAATGTACCATACCATGCAGTATGTTAATTTGCTACATATTTTAAAGTTTGCAGGGCAACAATTTCTACTAAAATAAAATATCATATTTACCTGATTTTTTACCCTTGCTATTGTTTAACTTTAAATAATTTTACTTTCTTTCCTTCTCCAAAACACAGGCTTCAATTACACACAGTACATTATCTCTCCTTAAACAATGTAGAATCATTTGACGTAAACGTCTGAGTAAAAATAAATGGTAATCCCAGATCATCCTGCTTTTGACAGACTTCCTGGAAAAGGGGACAGTTCCTCACTTTAAAAAGGAATTCTCATTGCTTCCACAGTCATACACTATTTTTACGTGTAATTAAAGAAAAAAACACTGTAGATGAGAAAAGACAAACATGATTTATACTCCATTTGTGTCAGAGATGATACGGTATCTCTATTTGTTTGATGTGTCTTCAGAAAATTACTTCTGAAAATAACATAGAGCACTTTTCTCTATGCTGTTTTGAGATGTTTTCTTCTGATGATTAGCAAGGGGCTACTACATTTAGCTTAAGAGTCTTAAGTGATACACTGAATTCTGCTGGAGAAGCAGGATGTTATACAAACTGTAAAAAGAATAAAAATAATTACTTTCTGGATACAGTAACCATCTCTTTTTGGAAAATCCCCTGGAATTAAATATATTAGTCCAGAATACTTGATGAATCTGGCTATTTTCTTCATATAGATTATAAAAGGCAAAATTATTACTACTAATTCACCTATAAAGGTAACAATATTTGGGGATACAGAGACGAGCTACTTTTCGGTGACTGCCTGATAAACACCTTAGTTTAGGATGTAGCTATTAAGAAAAGACAGGAAGTCCTATTTAATAAAAATATATTAAAGAAGTAGCCACGTGAAGTCATTCGAGTGTTGTAAATCTACTCCTTTTTCCTTCAAAACCCAATGAAGTACCTGAATTGAATGAAGCTGGGAGTAGCTCTGATTCAGAAAATTTACCTTCCTGATGATGATCTATAAAACAGTTTTATATGTTAAAATGTCCCTGACAAAGACAGTGAAAAGAAGAAATTAAAAAGTGTCACAACATGAGTGAATAGAGTAACTGAACACTTACCCTAAAGCTTGGAAAGATGGAATGGAACGTGCCCAGTGCATGGACAAGAAAAGCAACCTGGAGGCAGACTCACAGATATAGTGAACATTAAGATATTCAGGCATAGGAGACGGCATGGTGAGCTGGCAACAAAAAAAAGAAAAAAGAAGTGTAAGTCAATTATTTTACTAAATAAAAAAATCAGTCTTAGAGTTTCTTTTAAGTGAAAAAATAGAATTGTTTTTTAAATACATATGAGATAAGAAGCTATAAAATGAACAGTGCGGCTAAGTGACTGAAGAGAGCTGTACATCTTCCCAAACAAAGAGTTAACCAGTGAGCAAAAGGGATGTGTTCATCTGAAGTGAACACCAATACCTGAACAAATAGTTACTCTTCTTAAAAATTCCAATTAAGGTTTAGTCAGATCATTATTTTATACTGCTGTATTGCAATGGCTATAACCAGTCAACAGAACAAAAGTACTGAGAGTACCCTGAATGCTACATGCGCATCACTGAGTAGCGGCCCTTCTATTTCAACGACACTCATGCTTGTTTCTCCACCTATCAGCTGTACACTGGCTTCCATACTTTCAGAGTTCTGGCACGCCGCGCTCTCTCCCGGATTCAATGCTTTTGCAAGAGTGTCAAATGCCCTGTAAGATCACAACAAACAAACAAACAAAAGAAAATCAAACTTTGGTTTAGAGACTGCTTCAGTTTTGGAGGAACCTGCCCGTGTCTGAAACCTGTGCCTGTTTCAAAGACTCAGATTTGCAAACCAAAAGTCAGTAGTGCGCTTTTCCTGATGCTCCACCAAAGAAAATCCCTGAAAACTCCAACTTTAGTTGGATTTTTTGTTGGAGCCAACTTTAGTGGCTCTGAAACAGAAACTAACAGCAGATACTGTTCACACTAGTTGCCAACAAATTCACAGTTCTGACATATTGATTGTGCTGCTGAATCACAGTTTGCCTTTCAAGAGCTCTTTAGTGATGCTTACTGAGAGTGCTGGCATGAGTGTTTTGAGGACAGGATCATGAGGCTGCAACTTAATGCACACATAAATTTTCCAGACTTTTGCTGCTATGAAGCACAAACAATAAGCTTTTTTTGTAAAAGAAAATGTAATGAGTTGTGGTTAAGTTATTCAATTTAATTTGAGAAGACTGCTTTGAAATAGGTAAGAGAAAGCATTCTCACGCTTTCAATAGCACCTTCAGTACGCTGTGAGGTGGGGCAGTGACTCCTCTCACACAGACATTATAGGGGATATGTCAGGACAAGCACAGATATATTACTCGTTATTTTGCTGCTTGATAACAGATTTGTTGTTTTCCTGTTCATGAATACACCCGAGAACCACAACTGATATAACTTCAATCAAAAATATACAGACTTGATCGCTGCCTACAGGTGAGCACAGCATCCTGGAAGCAGTATGGTTTGTGTACGGTGCTGCATGAAAAACCTACGGACGGAGGTTTGGAAACTTTACAAAAGCTGATTATCAGCTTGTATGTAGAGCCAATTCCCAATTTCTAGACATGTTTATTACCACAGAACCTAAAATAACCGATTTAATGCCAAAGTCTGGAGTAGAACTTTGCCACCTTCTCTTCCCCTGCACGCCCTTTGCTCGGAGCAACTTTGGTTCTCTTTTCATTGGGCTCAGTCACTAGCAATATACTAACAGATACAAAGGATCACTAATAAACTAGGAAAAAAATGAACATAAATAATGAGCCATTAGAGAACAAGGCATGTAACATTACAATATAAAAGCAGCAGAATGCTAGCAGCTAGGTTGTGTACTAAATTTGTGTCACCCAAAGGGAAATCTTCACTACTGTAGCTGCAAGTGATGGAGTATAAAAAAAATACATGAAAAACATGAATGGATAAAACTTGTTTCATGAAATCTCTTAAATTCCTTTCCTTCAGTAAGCATCAGTGCCTGTTAGGCCAAGGTGGCATAGGGCCTAGCAAAGAAATTAAAAATGTTGATAAAAATTTCAGTTTCTGCTTCAGCAATGTCTTCCCTTGCACAGGAATATTTAACTTGAACCTTCCCAGTGGAAATCTGTTAGGTAATCTACTGGGCAGGAGTACGCGTTAACATGAGTCAGAGCTCTTTCAAGCTCTCTAGCTGAGAGAACTTGATGGCTTTTCATAGACAGGCTTTTAAAACTGGAGAGAAACACTAAAGTTGGCAAAAATAAGCATTTGAATGTACCAGAAAATAAAGAAATGAAAGATTACTACATATTATGAATTTTATTAGCACGTGCAATACTATTTACACAGCAGTTTCTTATATTCTTTACCTAGGAGGACACAGCAAGGGCACAAATCAGCACCTGTATCAAGTCACAGTGACTTTCAAAGCAGCACATACAGAAAAGTGCAGAACAAATGCATTCTGCTTCCAACTATACAACACAGTAGAGACCACAGGGGAAATCCTCTATCTCAGTCAGTACAAAGTACTTCACCATACACTAATCATTTTTCCTTGATGGATTTACTCCACATACATGTTTTCAAAACAGCATGTACAGTGTAGCTGGTGTGTAAAGGAATATTGATGGGACAGCTGTCAGAAGCTTTCATGAGATGACAACGAAGGAAGAACATAACTGTGACTGGCAGAGTAACTGAGTATGTACCATATAGCATTTTGCACATATGCTCACCAAAACAGCTCAGTTCAAACCAGTGCACGACTGAAGTTTGTAAGATATTCAGTGAATGTTTTTCTATTGATGGTGAGAATTCTGTCGCTTTTCCTGTGTAGAAATAAAATGCTCTTCAAGTTCCTAAGGTGATTAATAGTTACAGGCATTAAACTACTTCTGTAGATGAGATCTCTAAGAAAGTCTTCCATGATGAAATTCTCTATAGTGTGAGATCCAACACACGCTATTAAGGCCAATCAAAAGGTAAGAAAATCAGCTGTAAGCAGAAATTGAAATTAATTTCAAATGCAAACAACTAAATTAGTTTCCTACAGAATGACAATTTAATTAATGGTCTGAATTGACAAAGACCTCCTCAAAAAGAATAGTATTTTCAAGTGTAACATGCCTTACCTTGTAACATCACTACTAGCTTGTTCTTCTTGCTGGAGTTCAGATAATGATGCATCTCCATTACTTAAACTCTCAATCATAGAGAGCTCTGTACTGCTTTGTGACATATCTTTGCATTTACTGAGATTTGCCAATGAAGTCACCACGTTCGCCAGCGTACTTAAATCTCCCTGACATGCTTCAACCTAAGGAAAAGGCAGAGCTTTTAATTCTCTCATATTGGCAGCAGTTAATGTGAAACAGAAGAATCAAACTTCTATATAAATGAAGAACCACGCATGTGAATAGACCAAATCATTGTTTTCAGTAAATGGCTAATCATAATGCAGTGCTTAGACACTGCACTTCTAAAATACCAAACTTAGACATTTTTTTTTTTTGCAAGTAATAGCTATCTGTTTCCTTCAGAAAGAATGCTACAAATGGTAAACAAGTGCAGAAAGAGAATGTATCATCTGCAATCACTAGTCAGTCACCAGGACTGTAAGACTGTGCTAGGTATTTTTATCATCTTCCTTCCTCAATGAGTCAGTAGTAATTGGGTAGGAGAATGTCTGAAAAGAAGGAATACATAAAAAGTCACCTATAAAAGCAAGCAGAAAAAGAATTCTGCAGTAGCCTTTTATTGGTTTTATGTCTTTATTTAACTGCAAGGGAACAAGGTGATTCAGTACTGACCAGCAACTCAGAGAGGCAGTAAGACACATTTCAAGCCCTGCCCCACAAAAAGAAAAAAAAAAAAAAAAAAAGGCAGTGCATCATTACAGGCAAGTATGCCACTGCTGACACTACCATGCTACATGTCATTTAGCTTGCCTTGTCACACTCTACAGACAGAGCCAGAAAAGTGGAATGGAATAAACCACTTTTGATGGGGCCCTTTGCAGACAGAGCAAGCGAGGCAAAATGCATAAAAACACTATGAGGTAATTTAATATCGGCTAGAAAAATACAAAAGCTTCCTACTGTGCATGTGTAGGGAAGTTACCACATGGCTTTACTGGACCAGTAAGTGTAACAAAATGGAAACAAAGGAAAACCAACTCAGAAATAAGATTGTTGCTGAGATAGCTCTTATTAGCTTTGCAAAAAACATCAGTGATTCCAGTGAAAAAACCCTAAGGGTACTTATGAAACACTGAGATAATGCCATATGAGGTTTTGCAAACACCTCACTTTATTGGTACAGAAGAAATAGCCAAGTGTCGGGACTGCCCAATACAAAAAAAAAACCTGCAGCCCTTACAGCTCTCTAAAAATGTGGAGGAAGGCATTTACTTTGTAGGGTTTTTAGCATTTTTACTATGCAAGGCTAAAAGCATTCTTGTGAAGAGAAGGCATTTGCAACACTGGCTACTGAGTATTTCAGAAATGACTTTAACAAAACAGAACGCCCTTCCCTCCCTAGGCAAATCAACTCTATTTAACACATCAGCCGCATCATCATATACCTTATCTGGAGTCATCAGCACAGTAGGCTCACTTTTTATTGCAGACTGATGAATGTTAACAAACATGCCCGATTCCAGCAGACCTGTTGATCTGACACAAAAGAGCACACATTTTAATTGTGATAAATTTTTAAATTAAAGTTTCCTGTTTCAGGAAACAGAGAGAGGTGCTTCTGAGTAGAATTGACATACCTTGCTGTTTCATTGTCTGTTACAAAGGTTGGAGTTGCTGCTAATGGGCTACGAAGATCTTTCCGAATGTAGATCTTTTCTGTAGAAGCTGCACAGTTCGAAGATTTTTCTCTTGACACTTCAATAGGTTTCCTCTCGCACTGCACAGCTAACAAAACAATACGAAACTATTAAGTCACATCCCAAATTACAGACTAAGAAATAATCCCTTTTTTCACCACTCTTTTATTTAATCAGCAATTTTAATAACGATTTTGAAAATAACTATAAATAAATAAATATACCATATCCAATAAGATAACAACTTGAGCCAAAAAAAGAGACACCAATTTGATTTATTCTTAATGAAATGACATAGCAATCCAAGTCCAAGACCAAACATAGGGACACTAAACTTTTCAAGTTACAACTAAAGGAGAGAGAAACCCCTTTATACCTTATTTTTAGTTTTGATCTTTTAGTGGAGGCTCACGACTCCCCCTCTCAACTTCACTCTCCCATACTCTCAGTTCAGTAGTAAAGGACTGTGGGTATGGGTTAAATCCACACAGCTTTATGCACTTAAAGAAGCTTCTGAAGTTAGGCCCTTAGACAATACAGAGGGAAAGGGACATTCACAAAGTTCTGTTCAGGCCATTTAAGATCTGGGCTACATCCTGACCCCCAATTCCTGGCTTCAGAGAAAAAGCAGAATTTTAATTTGAGCAGTTCATTGAAACCAGGTGTACTGAATCTGGGCTTTAGCCTACAGATCCCTCGCCTTGTTTTGGATGGATTAGAGAATGCTAACATCAAATTTACAGTATTATACCCTGTGGGGAACTCTCTAGCTCTATGGAATAAGCCAAAAGAAACAGTTTACAAAAAGTGGAAAAAAAAACCCAAAACAGACTACTATTTTAAAAAGGAAAATTTAATTTATGGAAAAATAAACTACAGTAACATAACTGTAAAACTCAATTAATAAAATATATTCACAAAGTACAAATACTTTAAAAATATGCAGTAAGTTGTTCTTCCACAGTTTTAAAGTGGTGCAAGTCATTATATAGATTGGAATAAAGTCTTGAAAGAGTCACAAACCAGGCTTATACATAATTTAAAACATGCATCAGTTGACCAGCCTGACAGGCACTGGCTACCGGTTAGCAGAACCTCTTTAATATTGTACTGCACAGAGAAACTTTTTAAGCCTATAAAGAGAATCCTGAATGTTCCTTATTTTAAAGCAGAATGGCAAATAGGAAAAAAACCCAATTGTATTTTTAATTCAATTATGCAGCTTTGGAAGATGTGTAACTAAAGAAAAAACCTGAAAAGGCTTTCAGTTAGTAGCAGACTGTGAAGCTATTTGAATTTTTGCATTGGTAGTTATCATAAAAACAAATGTCATCATGTCAAGTATTGGCAATGTCACTAAAACCAGCCTGTAACCCCCAAATGGTGCTCTGAAGGGCTGGGAGATGGAGGCAAAGTCTTTAAGGCTCCTTTGCTATCCCTGTGCTCTCTAGCTGGATCCGAGTTTGCTGAGAAGGCCGAGACTTCTTCAAGGGACAAGGAACCCCAACTGAGGGAGCTACAGTACACGACAGTGCTGAGTTTTCTTTCCTCTCCTCACTTCACTGAAGAATGAGACTTCTTTATCCCAAAACAGTTCTCTCCTCTGCTCAGTGTTCCCCCATGACCCAAAAATTCTTTTCCTGTCTTCTGACCCCCAACTCCAGGGATTTTGTTCTGCTTGAAAAGTCTTCTGTGGAGGGGCAAAGTACTGCCAACTGAACTAGAGGGTAAAAGGGTAAAGATCCACTTTCACCATCAGCTCTTCCTTCCTTTCTGAATTGTTTTCCTCTGTGCTGGAAAAGTGTTACCAGTTTCAGCTGACAAAAGCAGGGCTGTAAGGAGGGGAATGCCCACAGAGGTTCAAGAGGGTCAGCAAAATAGAGCTGGCTGGCAGACTGCAGAGCACAAGGCTAATACTGTGCACGTAGCAACAGCAGGGCAGTACTGGGGCTGAAGGATTTGCTTATTACTCGATTTTCTGTTTAGTTAGTATTCTGATACTGCTGTGGTATTGCAGTATCACTATATCCAACGTATGGAAATCTAAAAAGGAATTTGAAATCTGCAGGAATCAGTTAAGAACTGATACCTAGATCACTATGGCTCTCTGCCTTGTGAAGAACTGCCTCTGCAGAGCTTTGCCAAAAGTGAACAGCGATCGCCAGTAACCTTGTCTGGGGAAAAAGCGACGAGAAGGTCGATGAGTTCAAAACATTCAATAACTTCATTTATGCATAGAAAAACTGAACTGCGTATATAAAAAAGGAAGATGGAAACGTGCTTGACATTTCCCACCTAGGAATAACAGCTTATTCACTTCTACCACATGTGATGTTCTTACTAAGTTTGTCAAGCAACATGCATGCTTGAAAATGTTTCCGACTTCCGATGCACCAGATTTGTACAATCCTTTAGAGGAAAAAGACACAACGGTTTAAAAACATCAAATCAAGATAACAATTTGTATTCATACAAAGCATATATTTTGTAGCAGAAGCTTTAAGACAGCTGCTGGCTAAAATAATTCCCATTCATTCAGACTTACAATCTTGTTTCATGCCGAACGCGATGCATCTCTGCAGCCTACAGTACTGACAGCGATTCCGGTGGTGTTTGTTAATGACACAGTCTTTTGTTCCCCGGCACGAGTAAACTAAATTCTTCCGTATACTCCTTTTAAAGAATCCTTTGCAACCCTCACAAGTTACTGCTCCATAGTGACGCCCTAGTTACAGGACAATAGAAACCATGATATTAATTTTACACCGTAGTGTTAATTATTTTGGGGGATTTTGTGCTTATTAAAGTATTTGCTATTTTATACAGAAAAAAAAGGACAATTTTCCCCTCCACGGGTTACTGATCTTAAAATATAAAATTATAAAACAACATAAAAAAGGAAGTGAACAGTTTTTCTAGTTCAAAGCACTAAAACAGGACAGCTTTTACAAATAGGCAAGCTGCTTATTAAATTCCTGCTAAATCTGTTGACAGCAGTCATAAAAAAAGATAAGAAAACAGGTTAGCAAGAACACAGAAGAAACTCTTTTAATTTATCTGTTCTTCATATATCTTTTTTTAAATGTCTCTACAGTCAAGCCCTGCTATTGCTCATTACAAATTCATCTGGCAAAATCATACACGTTCAATCTCAGGGAACCATGAAAACCACAAACATGGCATTTGAGAGCATTAGGCAATCACTTCGAAGCTTTGCTTTCACCTTTTGTTTTCCTAACAGGGTAATGGTTCATCCTTAGTTTTTTCTGTAAAACTTCAATGAAAGAATAATCTAAAAAAGCTAAATACTGTATTTAAAACATCAGTTCTTCCATGAGTTTTCTAATATATAATATTAACATATAGAAAATTCTAGGGTATACTACAGAAAAAAGTCAAGTTAAATTATTTTTCAGAAGTAAATTGTTTTTATTCTGTTATAGCACAAAAGACAAATATTACTAAAAAGTACTGGCATGCTTGGCAATTCCAACAATTTTAATTCTACGATCCTGATGAAAAAAAAAAAGGATTCTAAAATCAAAGATCACTGACTAAAACTCAAAATACATAATGCAGAGGCACTAAGGCTGCTCTTTGAACTAAGTAGGACACGTTACAGAAATAAATGTTGAATATGAACTAGAATAAGGGGAAAAAGTATTTTTAGGTTCTTTCCTCACTCCTCACAAACTTTTTTTTTAGATACGTCAATCTCATCTGCCTGAAGTTTCTAGAAATTCTGTAAGTTTTAAGGATTCCTTTATTGCAACCATATTACCACACTATGAACATGTGAAATCTATAAAGCATCATATATATGTTTAAAAGAATACTACTAAGTCAAACATTTTAACAGCAGATGGATTGTGAATACTCAATATTCATCCTGCAAAGCACCAGGGCTGCTGCTTAACCTGCTCTTAGATGTTGCTTCTTGGACTCCAGCTTGGAGGTGTCTGCAAAGCAGCTTCCACAACACTGCTTGTCACATGGGAAGCTCCCCAGAACCTGCAGCTTCTCAGTGAAACTTGGCACTCTCCTCAAATTCATTACCACTGACTGACATCCCTGGGCCATGTCAGGAGGAATAGCTCCTGGGTTCTCCAGCCCTCTACTGTGAAGCCAGAGGAGTCTTGCCAATTGGAGCATACCAACCAGATCTTTCCCTAACGTTTGGCAGAAATTTCCTTTGAGATGGGTGAAGTCTGATGTGTATTTAGACCTCTAAACCTTGCCGCCATAGAAAAAAATTGCCTTTATTTTCTAGGAAGTTTGCTCCCCATCCTACTACTTCTGATGATGACATTCTAATTATCAAGTACTTCTTCTGCCTGGACCCCCATTTTTCATATGCTTTATTCCCATCACTTCCCAAAAGAAGCATTTAACTGAAGCTGTCATATTTTGCTATTACCAAAAGTCCATCATACAGACTTCACTGACAAACTGTTAGAATTCTCTACTGGAGCAACCATTTCCATATTTACAACTAATTTTGAATAAGTAACTAAAGAGCAACGTTTAATGTTTCTTCTCTCTTACACTCCATTATCTTCTGTAACAAAGAAAGTGCAAAGGAAAAGGAGCTTTCAGCTAAACCATGCTGAGGAACAGCCCTTGCAGTTCTCTATCTATTATTTTAAAATAAAAAAGAAAAGATACACTCTCGGTTAATTCCAACTCTGACAGATCTGGAAAACCTGATGGCAGATGCACAGGGAAAGAGAATGTGGGAAACAGTTCTCTACAGTGCACTGCTCCCACTATATTTCTTTCCAGTTTCTCAATATCATTACACAAAATGCAGTCCATGAAAACATTATTCTTCTCTTACCTTTGCATTCTACTTTGGCAACATATGAATATACCATTGTTAAGCTTACTTTTTACTGGAATTATAATGTATTTTTACACTTTTAATAATGTTCTTCAAATAACCAGCTGTCCTGCATAAATCCCATATTAGCATTTTTTTTCATATACTTGCAAAGCCTTCCTTGTCTACTGGTTTCACATTTAAAATAATGAATAGGGTTCTCACGTGTTTTAAGACAACCTATCATCAATATCAACGTTCACCATATCATCTTATTTCAAGGAAGAAAAACCTCTCAACATTGTCACTTGATTAATTTTACTAGACAATTTTTTACAATAGAAAATAAAATGCAACAGCTTAGGAGAAAGAAGGTAAAAGTATTATCTGATAGAAAACATTAAATTTAAGATATAAACCAACAATAAATCCCACCCATGGACACAAGAGTACCATTTAGTGCAATTCTCCACTGAAAGAGTAGTGTATCCTTTCTGTTTGTGCATGGATGGATGGATGGATAGATAAATAAAATTTACATGCATGCAAACTGTTATAGATCTTTGGAAAAATGTTAAACTGCTTCTGTAAAATTGTACTGCCTTAAAGAAAAAAAAAAGGAAAGAAAAAAGTACATACCTGATGCTTTGTCTCCACATACAACACACAGATCAAACACTTTATTTAGGCCCTGTTCATTGGGGGAGTTGTCTGTTAAAATCTGGAAAAAAGCATGGAAGAATTTAATTTTTCTTTTTCTTATAATCAAGAAAGATTAAATATACATCATGCTTGCGGTTTTTCTATCAGATAGGGGATCAAATCTACAAAGTATAAGGTTTTCTAGACTATATTTTACAGTCTTCGTAGATACAAAGTTGCTACATGCAGTTCCACTGTGCTCCTTTTCAGGACAAACAGAAGTTTTACTCGTAATAGTGCTGAAAAGAATTCAAGTTTTCATTTATCTAAACACTACTTCTGCAAAATGGACTGACATTTGGAAAAGCATTTAGCATCTGTATACTCTTACCTTTTGTTCAATGTTATGTTTATCTCCAAATGACTTGTTTGTAGCACAAAAGAGACAGAAGCATTAAACAGATGGAACAAAAAAAAATCCCTTATAAATGCTACTATAGCTACCTTTCAGGTTTATTAGCTCCTTGTTAATAATACACATAAATGGTGGACCAACTGCAAATGTACTCTGGACACTACCATTAACAAGTGGTAGATAGTTTGGCTTTCAAGAACAGTTTGACATTATTACAATATTCTTGGCTTGTCTCATTAATTATCTCTGGTACCTGTAAAGCTTCATTAGGCACATAATGTTAGAACCCCAGCACTACAGGGTAGGCACTACAGCCTTCCATTTGAACTTTAAAAACTCTAGCCCACTGCAATGTAAATAAAGCACAGCAAAAATTCAGTTTTTTTAAAAAAGGAACACATATGTAATGGGTAACAACCAAATACCATCTTGACAACTGTGTAAAGGAGAAAATTAAAAATTATTCTTCCTCTTAAAAAGAGATTATAGTTCTAATATATAGTTTCTAATTTCTAGTGGTGTTTTTTAATGGAAAGTCAAGACTCTCATTCTTGCTTTCCTGATCAAAACAGGACCTCTGATAAAAAAGGTAACTTACTGAAAGTACCCTATCTTCTAATGAGAAAATTAAGAAATCACTTTTCTTTTTTTTAAGTTTGGGAGATAGTATAGATGATATATACAGTTATATTTAACAAGCATGCTTTTTTCTAAGTAGCCTTTGTTAACAATAGTCTCAGAAATTAATCTATTATGTTTTCTTTTAATATAACATCTTTTAAAGAAAAATAATATTGGTGAGTTAAAAGAGTATTAACCTTTCATTCCTTCCTAATTTCCATTATTTACATTATGTATTTTCATGATACTATACAAAATATATAAAACAAATTCTAAGTCCTTCCATAAATGAAACCTGCACTGAAATGGGAAGTTCCAGGTAAGGAAGGACTATGAGGGGATAAAAATCCCCAACTCAGAGAACCCATCAACTGACCCTGAACATGAAGAATTGGTTATTAAGATGAAAAGAGCCACTGAAGGTAAAATAGGTGATGGAAGAAAGGGCCTTGCCAAATGAGACAATGATAAGATTCAATAAAGGAGATGTTTTTTGCAGAGCAAATGAATGGGCATTTCAAGTGAAGGCTACAGAAGAACAAAAAGGGTGAAATTGCAGATGAAAAGATCATTTAGGGGAGAAAATATTAAAGATCCCAAAAAGGATGCAGTTGAACAATAAATGAATGGTACTCTATTTCAGGAACTCTAAGTGGAAAAAAGAAATCTCTACCCATACTTTTTAGCTGACAACAGAACAATCTAACTGAAGGGACAAAATATGCTGTTGCCTCTCAAACTAACCTATTTTGCCTGAACAATCAGAACTAAAGGTTTTTATTTTTTTTGACAGGACTTCTGTTCCTGATTTTTGCCTTTTAAACCAGTGTGGCACACTTCTCATCTCTTAAGCTGTCTTTGAAAATATTTTTTTTAGATTTGTTAAAGTTTACCTAAAATGCAAAGTGTATGGTATCACTAAATATGTTTAAATACCTCTCAATAGGATTGGCTTTTGTTACTGTTCCCCTATTCATAGCAATTAAATTCTTTGGAGAATGGACCTTGGATGTCCATTTGAAAAGATCAGTATAGAATACATAATACAGAGCTATGGTTCAAGCTTGTACAACATGTGGGTAGCAAATCAGAGCTCCCAGAAAAGCACAAACTAAAAAGATCAGGGGTCTTCAGTTAAAAAGAGATTACTTGAAAGAGGATATAACAGTGTTTTATAAAAACAACAGAATCCTTTATAGCTGTTTCTTATAGTGGAAGAGAGACGTAATTAAAAGCTTCTCTCAGAAGAGCAAATCAACTTAAGTATTCTTTGCACAACATACAATTATACTGTAGGATAATATACAGAGCAAAACATATATGGGCTATAGAAATAGAAAAAAAAGGTTGTTAAACTTCAGTAGGATCTATCAAATATGATGATCTCACTGTGATCTCCTGACTGGGAGGTTACTCAAAATCATGAGCTGATAGAAGCAAAGGGATATGCTCAGGATCATTTTTACTTGACCAGTTTTTAATATTTTTTCCTTAAGCAAGTTTCTGGCCCTCATTTAAGTGTAAGATACTGGACTAAATGGGCTGTAGCTGTCCTAACGCCGGCCGGCCTACCACACTGATGTATTTTAACAGATATATATATATATATATGGGTAAAAAAAATGCAGTAACTATGCTTTAGCTGGAGGGCAGTAATCTCATTTATGCTGAAGAAGCTCCCATCTCCCAGCTCTTCTCTGCCTGTTCTTCACGTCAGTGCCATCCCACCCTTGCCAGGGTGAAGATACGGGGCAGGAAGTTGGAATGTGCATGGCAGTGATGAGCACTGGGGACCAGTTTTGGGAGTTACAACCCTGGTGTAACCTGGAGTCACTGTCCCAACATTAATAAACCCAAAAACTTTACTGTCATTTTTCCATCTTCACCAAGTATTGTACTTCTCTGCTAAAGAGTCTCTCTGAACAATTCACACAGCTGAACAGTAGTTACAACAGCATATGAAAAGGAAAACAAGCAGAAGAAAATATTAAGTGACAACAACAATGGAGAAAAGAGTATGTTCTTCAACAATACATGAAAACAGATGGAGAGTCAACAAAGCAGAAATAAAGAAGGACTACTGGTATGGTAGGAGCTGAAAATGACAATAAAAATAACAGCATTCTTCCTAATGCCATGAGCCGGGATATAAACTTTAAAAGCTATAATATACAAAAAAGAAAAAAAAACCAAAAAAAGAATTCTTCATAATTTCTAAGTATCCATGCTGAGTCCTAGTGCAAGGAAAAGTAAACCATTGGAAAAAAAAAAAAAAAAATCAAAAAAGAAGAACCCAGACAGACATATTTGGAAATAAAACATCTCTTCTTATCCCATTTGAACCAAAATTATGAAATAAAGTGGATTATCTACCTGGATGTGTTGTGCAGATATATCAGGGGATGCAAAAAACAGTTGGTTGACACCTGCAGCATCTGGAGTTGCTAGGATTACTTTTCCTGGAGTGGAATCTTGTCTGGCTAGGATCACCTTGCTTGGGGTAGAGCCATCATGATTTGTTAAGATGAACTGCTTGCCTGCTGAGCTCTGATCAAGTGCTGTAACAATCTGAATCTTCTGGCCCGTCTGCTGATCTGTGACAATCTAATAATACATTTATCTCAAATTGTTATGGTAGTTTAAGTTCACCTTTGTGGCCCAATCCGGGCACTTAAAGAAAACGGGAAGTTTGCTTTCCCCTCTCTCACACAAGAGCAAGGTAAACTCAGGCAAAACCTTGCATTTTCACCGTATTTGAAACACATTTCAATTAAGGGTGTTTGAAGTCAAAACCTGACTTCCCACTCGAGTTTCCCAGTTGGCCCATGTTCTTACAATGCCACTGAAACCCTTGACAATTCTGGCATCTAGAATTTGAGGTGAGGCTGTAGCTCAGCCCTAGAACCTGCCAGGTTATGAGAAATCTAAACTCTTGAATTCACTGCATACCGTGTGGAGTGCTTAGCACCTCCCAGCTTTGGCTGCTCAACAGAAAACTTCTTAAAAACACAAGTGTAGGCTTCCAAGTGAAAAAACCTAAGCATCAAACAGCAAGAAAAGCAATAAACTTGTTGCACCAGTATATACATTTTTTTTTTACATATAGATTCCTAAATAAAGTAAGTAAAACAGAATATCACTCCCTGTCATAATCTTTTTCTTTTTCCTTTTCTTTTCTTTTTTTTTTTTGAAAGGGAAAAACTTATTTTCATGTTTCATTTCATAATCAAGAACAGACCTACAGGCTGTTTTTTCTATTTTATCCCTATTTTCAAGCACGAATAAAGCAGAACTTTATTAAATAATCCTCCACTAATCTCCATTATTTGCCAAATTTGACAGATTATAGTCCTCAGAGAAAATAATCAAGATGTCATATATCTTCCATTATAAATCTCACTTTTAGTCAATTCCTGCCTTTGTCCTCAAAATACCTATAATGAAAACTGCCTGGTTTATTCTAGAGACTAAGGAGAATCACCCTACAAAGACTGTTACCTGCAAACTATTTCTGAATTAAGAGATCAATTATTTTAGGTTTTTTACTGTAACCAAACATTTATGTCCATCTGTTTATCCCTAACATTTATATGGCTCTTATTACTGATAAAATTACTTCTGATGAAATTACTTATTTCATAGTCTAACACTTATCATAACTAGTTTCATGCAACTAGGGCATCAATATCAATTGTATATTCTAGGTGGAAAACAGGGGCATGAAGAAACTGAACGTGGCATGATTTCACAAGTCTTTATCAACACTGCTATTGCACCTTCACAAGCAGCCTGTTACTTTCTCTAAATGTTCCATATACTGAAATTTGTTTCAAAAATCTTCATATAGCTTATGTTTTAAAAAAATCAGCAGTTATAAATCACACATTCAAATATTCAGAAAGTAAGAGTTTCAAAATACACAAAAGGAATGTGTTTCCTTCACGTGACCTTTGCTATTAACATTTTAATGGATAAAAATGAAGGGTTTTTTTTCTCTGCAAAACACAATTAGAAGCTTATATAAGAGAGATGGTCCAGGTAAGATGATAAAATTCCAGATGCTAAAGAGATAAGAAAAGAACGTAAATTATAATGCGATTTGGGGTATAGGGTGAGAAACCAACACAAAACCCCCCCAATAGCTACCAACATGATTAATACAGGGCTTTCTGGTCATTTTTCTCAGATATTCATGAGTCCAGGACAACAAATGACTACAGAAGTCACTATTTCTCCCTTCAATGCCTTTATGTTGGTTCTAGCTTCTTCAGAAGACAAACTTTCTTGTTGTTTTCATTCTCTTCTTTGCTTAACTTTCTCCTTCCATTCCGTTTTTCCTGTGTTTCCATATTTCTCCTGTGTCATTTCTGGCTGTTTTTAAAGTAGCCAATGCTCCCTTCCCCTTCTCTCCAAACACATCTCCTTTATTTGGGTTAGGAAAAATCCAGCGTGTGTTATCCTTGACAGGGTACACAGAGGTACAAAAGCCAGAGACAGAATATTGTGCTGTTTCTTGAATTTCTAGACCAGCCCTTTGAGAGACACTCTTATGTAAAATCTGTCTATCAAAACTTAAAAGTGTAAATACATGTACATCAAAAAAGGCATATACTCGATATAGGTAGGTTTATACAAATCATAGTATAAAACCAACTCAAAAACCAGCATGTCCCAAACGGTGAATATACAAATTTGAAATGAATTAATTTTTTTTTTTACATATATGCTAAATGATCTTGTTTTCTTATTGTATTCCAGGTCTGTAATCTAAAAAAGATACGTATTTGTAGGTAAATATGGCAGGACAGGAGGCAGATGACCCACTGCTACTTCACACAATTCACTGCACCTCCTATTTAAAAATGAGCATCCCAATTCTTAAAATTCTAGGAGGGTGCCCACATAGTTTTCACTACATAATACAGTAAGAATATTGTTAATAACCATACAAGGCTATTTGATCTGCATAAATGATTTCTGCAGCTGTCAAGTATTTGACAAGTGACAGAGGCATAAGAGAAAGCAGTTCAAATAGCTACGCACAGTCTGTCTGCATTGACCTCTTATGGTCATATACCTGCAAAAACTCGACCTAAACTGCAATGGGACTCTGGAAAGTGGAGTGGTTCACCAAAGTGTAACAACTTGCAGTAATTTTGAGATAAGAGGATAAAAAAAAAAAACAGAGGGAAAAAGAAAACCACTTATCTTCTTAAGGGAACACATCAGGGCTCAGTGACAACACATTATGTTTCTTAATAATCTGATAATATTGCTGAAGGGATAATGTTGTGAAACAGGAATATATTAATTCAGGATTGTCTGCTTAAAAAATACACTTCTCCCATGTATTTTCTTAAAGTACTCTGATGATAATGGAGGATAGCATTTTTCTTTATCGCTTTTAAGCCTTGTCTGTTAACAAGTTTTCACTTCCACTTGAACATCACTTCAATGAATGAAATACCTCAATAATTCTGTGTTCCTATCATAGAAAAAGAAAAAAAAAGTCTAAACAAAGAAGACTGTCCCATCTGTTTAGAACAGAGCTGGTTTTGAACAGAAATGTCTGTTTAACAACAAATGTGGCTTTCAAGTTTCATCCTACAGAGATGTTAGCATTTCCTAAAAAAGGGTAACTAATGAAACATGTTTTAAAGAGCATTTTACTAATGATTTTGTATTTCAAGATTTCAGATAATTATTTATCTGCATTTAACAATACTAAAATAAAGAAAAAAATTGATCAAAAATATAAATTCAAACCCAATTAATTTAACATTTATTTTGAACATTTCACTGAGATGCATTTACTTCATTCTTCACATAAATTCTGCTTTGAGGAAAGTTTTCATTCCTACATTTTATCTGATATAAAATTTATTATTGTTGATATTGGTGACATGTTTGTAGATGCATGTTACAGGAAAGATGCCATTCTACTGAGTTTTGTTCCATGGGTATCAAGAGACAACCAAGTGCTTACCATCCCTTTTGAATGAAGAATCAATAAGCATGATGAAGAAAGACGAGGGACAAAGTAGCTGGGTTAGAAACAAGTGATCTTCCAGCTACATGAGGCAATGAAAAACTGCACAAAGGTCCCTTTCCCTAGAAATACAATTCTTCCATGTTCATCAAATTTGCAGTAATTACTGTAGCTCTCCCCCCACAAAAAAGCTGACAGAGCAGGGTTAGGAGTCTGCCACTGGCTTTAACCAACAGAACTGTCCTGCTGTTTAACAATAAAGGCTTATGGGTTTAGATGTCGTCATCCCAAATTGAGACCCTGATGCTGAAACTACATTAAATGGCTTCACCCTATGGGACATTATACCATATAGATATTGACAATGCAAACAGAGGATAAAGAAATGGTGGTTAATTAATTAACATAAATTAGTTAATAAAAGGTGCAGCTGTACACAAAGTACAGAGAAGAAGTGGAGGTCAACTGGAAGAAAAAGATCTCCTGGATAGGTAACACTTGTGCCATGAATATAGCACAGGCAGGGCGTGATAAAACAAAACAAACGAAACAAAAGATCATGTATGGGAGGCAGTTGTGAGCTTGGAAGGTAGGATGAAGCTTGAATGCAATGCACCAAAACAGGAGAAAACAGTGGAAAATAATGAACAGTGAAGCCAGTAAAATTAAAAGCAGCCAAGATTTATACTAGCTGCTGCCTTGCTTAAATGGAGTGGTTTTGTATGCAACAAAGATAGATCTGAGATTTGTTACATTTTTATAATTTTTATCGTTTTCTAGATTTATTCTGCAGTTGATACTTTTCTCTGGGATGAAAATTAAAAAACAAAATGTTTGCAAGGACTTGCATTGACTTTAAAGGGATAAAATATAACACTCTACTCCCCAAACCCTCCCAATCTCCTTATACACACATCTACATTAACTGTTGACATTATCAAGAACTTCCTTCTGTCACGCTGGAGATTATTACCTGGCCAGGCTATGAATTAGCATAGTGGGACACATAGCATTGGCTCAGACAAACAAAAACCAGTAAACTTCTCAGACATGAGGTTGCTCTGCACTTTTTCACGACTTGTATCAATGATACAATGCAGTGTTTCCCTCCCTCCCTGCTCCAAAACGTAGAAATGTTCAAGCAACTCAGATGAATTATCAAATCTAAAAATTACTTAGCTTTTGAAGAGCAGTATCACTGCAGTACTGGGGAAAGTATTTTTCTGCTCAGTGATTGTAAGTTTTTAGAAATCTTGAAATTAGTAGGAGAAAAAAAGAGAAAAAGGGGCAGCACTGGCATGAAGTTTTATTCCCGTTTATACAGAAATGGTCTCTGCCACCCAGGGCTCAAGATTTACACTCAAGCAAATAATATGACAGCAATGAAAAAGAGCCGTATGTGAAAACTGGCAGAAATAAATAGTTCTTCTCTGCTTTTAAAATATCTCAGATGCAGCATACCTGTATGCGCTGTGGTAAAGAGAGGCCTGAATCCGCAGGGACAATCTGTATTCGCTGTGCTGTCCCATCCATTAGTGTTTGAGTAACAGCTCCCTGGGAACTGGTAATCTAGGAAGAAGAACCAAATGTAATGGATTGACAATGGGTATACTACCCTCAGGATGGATATGCTACCTTATACCTTAACGTATGAAAGCTTAAGGTTTCACCAACTTCTAATTTCTCTGTAAAAGCTTTGGGAAGTCTGATACTTACTGTATAATTGACACAAACACTTGTTAACTAATTTAATACCTTAATTTTGCTAGTTAGAAAATTCTGTTGGTTTTACTGGTTTACACCCATTTTGAAATACCTTCCAATCTGAAATTTAGAAACATGTTAAGTAAAACAGTGAATTGTTGGCATGTCCACAAAAGTCTGTCAGACTGAATATTTATTACTGTTGATGTTCGTAAGACACAACAGCTTTCATCATAGCTGTGCTACATTTACACTAAAATATTTTTACCTTAATGGCTTACTTAAAAGTGACTAAAAAAAAATTTGGTGTGGAAATACAGTAATGGGCTTTTTCTGTTCTGTTTTTCTGTTAAAGCAGCAAAACCAGAACAACAGAACTCTATACTGGGGAACTACCAGGAAAGTTAGAGAAAATTAGTGAAATGCATGAAGTTGGCGAGCCGTGTATCTTAAAACAATTTAAATCTCTATGTGAATGCTCTCCGACACAATTTGTGGAAGTGCTTTAAGACTATCAGTACTCTAAAAATTCTTCACATGCTATAGCCAAAGGTATTTGGGGGAAGGTATTATTCATTACATTATTTGTCAATTAAACTAATGAAGTACAGCTGCTATTTGCAGAGGCTTGACGAGAAAGGCCGGACTTTCTGAAGTACAAAGGAAGTCTGTCTTCACAGACACCTTCAAACTGAACGTTCTGTCTTAAATCCTGAAGTAACCCTAACCCCCCAAACTTTATGCAGTTCAAAAACTGCAGCATCCTGCAATTCTGTATTATTAATTCCCAGTATTTACACCATTATAAAAATCCTCATTAACTGTCGCCATTCCTCCCAAGAGCTGATACAGAAAATACATCTCTATATCGCAGTGAAGTTACTGTTTCATAAGAGGTTGAGAGCTTTTTCATTCCTCTTGGATCATCTTCCTAATTTTGCAACCACACCTCCGTGTAAACGCAAGTACCATCAGAAGTAAGGAGGCAAGAACACGCAGCCGGAGGCAGCTATGAGGAAGGGGAAAGAGCAGTGGGTAAGACTTCCCCTTACAGCAGAAATACAAGCTCCCATCAGCCTAAGCTGATTTTGGAATTTTACCCATAAAGGCACTACTTTTGGTACCAGACTCAGCTTTTATAACCTACTTGCTCCTATCCTCTCAGCTTGGTAGGTAAAAGCGGTAGGTTAATCATTCAGCGATCTGGAACAGGCTACTGATGCAGGTTCAAAAGCTGCCCAGCAAACGGACAAACAAAGGCTATTCTTAGCACAGAGCAAACCTTCAATCCAGATCTCCGCAGTGTGCAGCAGCAGAGCAAATGAGAGAGTGGGATTAAGCTGCTGGGGGGATCGCTTAAGCTGCCAGCAGCATCAAAAGAAATGCTTGTCAAAACACTGCCCAAGCCATTTTTGAACACTGCTTTCTAAAAATACCTGATTTTTCATGAGAATGAATACTTTCCATATTCAAACAATTCATCTACTTCTTTGCTTAAGATAAAGAAGATTTTATTATACAGCAACATTTACACTTTGCTCCCTTAAAATGTCATCATCTACACGGTGTGTAAGGTAGAACTGCTCTGCGACCCCCAAAAATGTCAGCCTGACAGTTTGACTTCTATACTAATAAGGATAAGCCCATCTCAACATTTCCTCTGGTACTGTTACCTGGCAGGACTGTGGAAACAAACCATCACGTAATTCGTGCACCCAGCCACAGATTGACGTGGGCTCTTGACAGACAGCTTCCCCCAACAAATCAAGGAATTGATCTTGATGCAGAGATACAAATTACCTCATACTCAGCAAAAAATGATCAGCGGCTGGCAGAATTCATTGTGCAATGCTCCATACAGGCAAGGCTGTTAACTTTTTTTTTAAGTAAGTTTTGCTTTTATGCAAAAAAGCCCTACATTAACAAAACCACATTTGTGAACATTGTTATAAAATAATTTGTGATAATTTTGTGGTTTCAAATGCTTCGTGAACAAGAATTAGTATTATAAAAAAACCCTGTCACAGAACACTTCTGACCACTGTTTCCATGGGACACAAGAGCACTTTCCATTCTCCTCAGAATGGGAATACCTGTCTTTTCCTTTCACGTTCTTCTCATGTAGATTTTCCCTGTAAATCCAATTAAAAATGTTTCAACATGCAAGAGAATTACAAATGCTAGCAAAAATACTGCTGCAGTTCCCTAGACCTTAAACTATGGTTTTCAGTGCTTACATTGCACAGGAACATCACCAAGCAATTACAGCCGGTAGGTCACAGGTAAGTAGGAATGCAAGATACTACACGAAAGCCCCTGTAAGAGCACTTCCCTTGCTGACTCCACCTTTCAGGCAGCACACTCATGCATGGCACGCACCTTTGACAGTAATTTTGCCTTGTGGGGTCCTACCTTGCACTGCCCTGGGTGACACTTTTCAGTCCTTCTAACCACATGCCAGGCTGGGCTGCACCTGGTATCATATAAGGGAAGTGACCCCAACTGGGAGTGAGAAGACCTTCCTGCACTCTCCCCTCCCCCCCCAGTTTTGCTCATCACACAATGGCACACAGAGCTTACATAAGCAAGACTAGTGTAGCGTGAGAATAAGCGACTAAGTGAGGGAACGCTTAAGCTGCACGGCTGCCAAACAAAATGTGACAGTCTCAGGCTCAATAAAACCTTGCTAAAGGACAAATCCTAATCCACACTGCTGACAGAATGGTATCCCTGAAAACTGTAAGGCTGCAGTTTCACCATGAACAGAAAGAGACAATGGCTCTCTGCAGTGTTGCACCTCCCCTCCATCTTCTCCCCTGCCTACCTTTGGCTACCAGCCATCTCCTACTCACGAGAGCCTTCTCAGACCCTACTCGACGCACTAACCCAGCAGAAAAACTTCCACTTGTTTTGGCTGGGTTAGCTTCTTGCTGTTAGCGTGGAAATTAAATACAGTAAGAAACAGGAAAGGGACATTACCTCTTCCATGGCACTGAGATACTAAGTCAGCTCAGTGTCTCATGGAATCAAGCTGTGAAACTGAGAAACAAACACCAAACTGAGACTAAACACCATCATCACACCATCCTCTTTTACTTTCTCTTTGGAACATACACTTCAGCTATCTTTTGATTAGCCTGTACTTAAAAAAAAAAAACCAAACCAAAAAAAACCAGGAAGCACAGCCCTATTTAGAACTCCATAAGGAATTACATTACCAAAACAAAACTGCACTAGACATGCCATTCTCACCTGTGAAGAGGACAAGTGAAAATAAACAGCATACGTCACATAAATCACTTCTGTCCTTTGAGACAGACTTGGCAAGACTCAGATGCTACATCAACAAAAGCTGTGTATAGAATATAATTACCCATCCTGCCTCCCCTCCAACCTTTCTATTTGAAATCATGACTGGGAGGAAATGAAATTACTTGAAAAGTAACTATCTGTCTAGACAAGCAACAAAGAGTGGAGTATTTCAATCTGAAAAATGACATTTATTTAAAGTGGTACTAATTTAAACGGAGGTTGCTACGATGAAACTTTCTAGGTAAGTATGCATACTCTTACCCACACTCCTAAACTATCTGTGCATCTCTGGAAGTTCTCTGGCTGTAGTACACAGATTCTGCACACAGAAATGCACACCACAAGTGAGCAGAAACAAGAGTTCAATCTTCCTTCTGACTTAAGCCAAACACCAGCAAATATTTTACAGTAAAGAGCATGGCAAACTTGACTAGCGAAAACAAAAATGAAGTCTGAAGCAATTGATTAATTGGAAAGTAAAAACCACGTCCTGACAACTCCCTTGATTGTGAATGCTTAACTGAAACTGAGCAAAGCAATTATACAACCCGGCAGCTCTCTCAAGACCGCTACAGGCCCAAAAAGCAGAGCTGAACATTTAAGCCACTCACTGGAAACACTGCTAGGTTTTCCTTAGTTTGATTTTTGTGGGGCAAACTTTGGCAAAAAAAGACTTTGCAGTGTAACTTTAACATGGACATAGTAAAAAGTCTTCCATGGGAGAGTCTCTGGAAGGTCTGGGTGTACTAAAAATCATTTTCTCTTGTGATTTTGGGTTTTACATATCAGTCTGTACATTTTAATATCCACTGTATCTTAAATAGGACTCGAAATTTATGTACCTCTCCCATTTGCTGTTCAATAATTTGATGGGCCAGTTCCTCTATGGTTGCCATGATCTTTTATCACCAGAATTTCCTGTCAAAGAAAGGAAAGAATATGCTTAACATCTACAGCCTCGGTAGTAAAAATACCTTGGGGAAAACACAGTTCACATAAGTACAGTATGCTCAGTTGTCTGAAGGTGACATCCTTGCAGAATTTAAAGTTTCATTATACTATAAAAGTAACAATTTATTTTCTCTTTATAAACTTCTGTATCTTTTTACTCAACTCACATAAAGACTTTGTATTTTTTCTCCTCTGCTTTCCCGAAGAGTAACAGTATAATAAACTCTATTTGAGAACTGAAGTGTACTACTGACCGTGACATACCAGCAGGGACATGAATAACATCCTAACAACTGCAACAGCTGTTAGGTTTTGTTAATACAAACCAAAGGAGGGAAAACTACCTTCTGAACTCATACTGATTTTTTGGTATTAACAGAAGTGCTTGAAGGGCGATTTTGTAATTAATAGGAGGCACTACCTGGGAGGCAGACAATAACGTGTTTTTAAAAAGATGCTGTTTTCTCATCACTACTGTAGTTACAGCACAAGTCCAAATCTTCATAGGAAGAATTCTGTAGAATTTAACAGACACTACTACATTAATGCAGTACGTTCAGATCTCTGCCTTGTTTGTTTTGGCTTCAATTTACAAACATTCACTAGGCAGTACTTAAAAAGGAAGAAATTAGGAACCATCATAAACAATTTTCTTGACAAAAGCTGTACTAAAAACACTGTAATACCTGTAACGTGAACAAAACCTCTTACACTAAAGGATTTGTGTATGTACTAAAGTTGCTTTGTTTCAAACATACAATGTACTCAGGTTATACAGCCTCCTCACTGCAGACAGTTATGAAGATGATTAATACTAACACGCATAATCCTGTACTAACATAATGTAAGAATAATGGTGTAAGTAAAATGGATTTTTATGTGGTATAAAAGATTGACTGACATTTATTTAATAAGCGGGAATGGTGCTTTGTAAGCATACAAGAAGTTAAAATGCTCATGAAAGTAGTTACACGTGTAGGAAAGCTGTATATACAGCTAGCTGGTTTTCACTCTTCAACTTGGCTCCAACTCCTAGGAACTATCTCATACCCTAGTGATCTCTAAACTCTTCCAATCAACTGTTCAATTAAAAATGTCAACTCATTTATGTGCAAATGAAGCCCAGAAGGCCAACCATATCCTGGGCGGAATCTAAAGACGTGTGACCAGCAGGTCAAGGGTGGTGATTCTGCCCCTCTGCTCTTGTGAGACCCCTCCAGGAGTACTGTGTCCAGCTCTGGAGCACCCAGCACAAGAAGGACAGGGATCTGTTGGAGCAGGTCCAGAGCGGGGCTGTGAAGATAATTAGAGGGCTGAAGCACCTCTCCTATGAGGACAGGCTACCAGTTCGGCTTGTTCAGCCTGGAGAGGAGAAGGCTCTGAGGAGACCTTACAGCAGCCTACCAGCATTTGAAAGGGGTCTGAAAGAGCGCTGGAGAGGGGATTTTTACAGAGGCTTCTAGTGATAGGATGAGGGGTAATGGTTTGAAACTGGAGAAGGGTAGATTTAGATTGGAAAGAAGAAGGCAATTCTTCACTCTGAGGGTGAAGAGACACTGGAACACATTGCCCTAGGCAGCTGCTGATGCTCTATCACTGGATGTGTTCAAACCCAGGTTGGATGGGGCCTTAAGCAACCTGGTCTAGTGAAGTCCCTGCCGGGGCAGGGGGAGTGTGGAAAATAGGATCTTTAAGGTCCCTTCCAACCCAAACCATTCTGTGATTCCATGATTTAGAAGCTCATTCTGCTCTTATAATTGTAAAGAGAGATCTCTTTTGACTAGGGCAAGAATCGTAGGCCTTGGAAGCGTGCCCAGTAGTATACTGAATGTGTGAAAGTGAAGACTATAGACATATTTGGGCACTGTAAACCACTCTTAACCACCAACCAGCACGCTGCATTGTTAGTTAAATCAAAACAAATATCACAGGCATACACATAAAGCATATGAGACTGAGGTGCATGTTGAAACCCTTTGTCTCCTTAGAAGATGCACTAAATGCCAGCTGCCTCAGGAGAGCACTCTGTTAACCCACTACTGCATGCACCGAGCCACAGCACAATCACTACTCAAAGAGCACTTTCTATCAGATGTTTTCTTCCTTTAAATATAATACTTACTAGCAACAAAGTATTGCATTGTTTACACATGCAGTGCCAGAAAGCAGTACTTCATTAGAAAAACAAACAAACAAAAAACCCATCATAAAAGCTAAAAAGAAAAGCTTCACGTCTTACAAGCAAATTAGAGAATTATTTCATAAGACAGACACACTTCTGGGTAAGAGAGATGTACTTTTTTGCAAAGAGTTATTTCAGAGGAAGATCTTGCTACTTCGTGACAATTTGGCATACCAGAAATATTGTGCATATAATGAGTTTTTTTACAAAAAAATTAAGAGTAAACTAAGTAAAATGCTGAAATTCTAGTCTGATCTCAGAGATGGCCGTGCTTTGAATGGGGTTTTGGAATAGAGACCTCTTCATATCCCTTTCCATGTGGAATATTATATAACTCAAACATGTACAATTTTTTTTAGCTACTAAAAAAAGTGCAGAGTTGCTTGCAATTACAAAAAAAACCAACTCCACAATATTCTGAAGGCAGTTTTATTTGAAAAATCTTCCAATTGCCTCCATAAAGGTCTACTACGCAGATATTTTCAAGGACACAATAAACAACCAGCTAAAGATTTACTTCACTGAGTATCTAGTGTAAAGAGCTACGCACACGAAAGCTTATTTTGAGCAGTTCAAACCAATTTTATGATGAATACAAGTCCTCCCATGTCAGCCTTTTGAGACAGCACTAACATCTTTTCTGCACTGTCTCGAGCATTTTCTACATTATTTTCCTGAAAGAAACTAGACTACATCAGTATCATTTTTCCCATCAGAAAAGCTGTGTCTATAATCTTTCCCATAACAAAGTATGATTATGGCTTTCTCAATTTTAGTCATATTCACCAACAGAGCTTATGGCTACTTGAACATTATTTTACACTTTTCTAAAACTAGAGTTTCAGTCTGGAGAATTGGCATGTTCCAACAAGAATACTGAATACTGATTACTACTGCTCTAGCTGTGTGGCACCAACTCAGCAGCACATGGAAATGAACAATGCAGTACAGTGAAAACAAAAGCTTAATTTATTGTTCATCTAGTAAAAGCTTGCAGTCAAATATTGATCTTGCACAGCAGGCAAAATCTGGAAAATAACTCTTACAGATATTGACTCAGATGTGAAGGAATAAAAAGAATTCTTATCATACCTACATTGCAAAATTATAATTGAATATTCTCTTTATTCTTCTCTGCCATATGATTACTTTAACATATGAACACATTAATATTTTTGCCACAAACTCAGCAAATGAAAGATGGAGAGATCTGATTTCTCCAAGCCTCCACAAGCACTTTGTCCACTGTCTTCACAAGGACGAAAGATCTTTTCTTTTTAACATTACAGACTCATTACTACCTTATTCAAAACCATCCTGTCTCCAAAAGGGCTAGCCCTAACCTACCTCTTGGCCAGCACCAGTACCTCTGTGACTTCGCAGTCAGCAGTAAAGGGTTATTTTCATCCGTGTTAGTTCTCAGCCTAAGGAATGGCTTGCACTTGCTATATTTATATTACCATGCAAACGCTGTTGCTGTACCAACGGTGGGGGGGAACTGTAGATCACACCTTTCCACAGCAGCAGCAATTTACATTGTCTTAAGCTACCTGAAGTTTCCTATACTTTCCCACAGCTCTACAAACTGTTGTTAGATGAGCCTTGGAGCTTAGACATGCTTATTTTTGGATTTACAGATGAATCTGGTGAAGAAAAAAGAAATAGAGGATGAAAAAAAGCAACATATAGCCACAGGACAAAACAGGCAACGTTAGCGATGGCGAAGTGACCTAGCAGAGACTTCTGGTCCATAAGATTTCTGTCCTGTACAATTAGGAGGATAGCCTCACTACCTATTTTTAGCATGGGTATTATTTTCTAATTATGACACTTAATAGTCAAAGTTACTTTTTAAAACAATGTAAGGAAAGCAGTGCAGTTATCAAAGATCCTCACACGAGCTCCTTTCTCGGTAGCCCTCATATTCTCCAGTAGAAATACTCTTCACCACGGACATTTAAACCTCTTAGTAGATTTTAGTCCTCCAGTTAACAGATATTTGCCTCTTCAAGTCCCAGCACAGAACTAGTGTCTCATCCTTGTGATGTCAGGCTTTGTGTTCTTTGCCATACTGACAAATCCTCACCAGTAGTATGGGGAGACTTCATACTGGTTAAGGCAGAATTCTGTATTGGTTATAACACTTCTTTGGAACAAGATCTCTTTCTTGTGAGCATGACAAATAGCTATGAGAGAGAGCAGGCATTTTTACTTGATAAATTAGGAGGATTATTAATTCAGTGTTATCAGAGCTAATAAAATACTGAAAACACTTAGCTGCCTCAAATCCAGCATTTGGCAAGGGCACCCTTTATTCTGGTTACAAACAATTTAAGTATACTCTGTTACAAGAGCAGTGGAAATGGTTCTCTACAACAGGTTCCCTGTCTTGATGATGTAGTATTTTTGCAGGAATCCTTAATTAAAGATAAGAGAAAAGCAGGGAGTAATTTGGAACAGAATAGAGTGTTACTCAACCACAAGCTCCAGGGTGTACTCAGTTCTGGTAATACAGTCTAAATGCACCCAAAATAAGCAAAATTAAAGAAAACCCGAAGGGCAGTGGTAAGCAAATCCTTTGACAAACTGCTTAGAAACAAATTGCTTTCAAAGGTGATGACTGTTAAATAAAAACCTAATGAAATTACATTGGACTTTGAAAGCCTGAGTAGATTAATATGCCCTAAACCAGTGACGTTCCCCTATCCTTCCCCAATCAGAAGAATTCTATTGAGTTCTTTGAAACATCTTCTTTGAAATGTGATTCTCAGAGCCAAGAAAGAGAAATCTGTGTTCGCAAGAGCTTTAAAACGCAGCTGTTTCCAGCCTTGAAGAATGCCACCAGTACATTCGAAGTAAGGAGATTTTTCTCAACAACTATAATATTTAAAGAATGACTTGTAAATGCATAGCTCCCGAAAAAAAAAATCCCTTGAAAAAAAGTAACAAACGCTTAGGTGTCCACCATTGAGGGTCTCAACCACCACATAAGGACAGTTTTTAGGAATGCTTCACTGTACACCTGGCAGGGCATCTTAGGGAAAAAAAAAAACATAAATTATTTTATCTACAAGTAGTTAACAATAAAAATTGAAAAAAATAAGATAGAAAATCATCTTGAAACTCCATAAATTCATGATCACAGTCATGAATTCACCAGCTGTGAGCTTTAAGTATGAATCCTGTATATCCCAAACCTATTGAGACACAGAAAGCTCAAAACAAAAGCTTTTCTATTGCTCAGCTGACCATTTTGTGCTGTTAGTGAAGTCATCCTGCACCTCAGAGAGAGGCACACTTCTGCAGTGCTGTCTTGGTAGGAAATAAAAAGACTGACCTTCAGAATCAAAGTGTGTGCTTTAAGGATTACTTTGCACTTGCTAGTCAGTTCTCCTAAAACAGATGTGACAGCCCTCACTGCTCTCTTAGAAAATCAAGATAGCTAAAAAACGGAAAGGGATTTAAGCTAACATCTTTTACCATGCAGTGAAGCAGTGAAGGAATAAAAACTGTGATGCTCCAGCCATAGGATACTAACTCTGAGATGCATAAACTATTAGATGTGAATTTTTAAGGTTTCATCTAAAAAAGCCATCTGCTTCTCATTTGAACTAGACTTGTATGAACAGAGTACTTCAAGTGTACAGAGAAGATCAAATTCTTATCATGAAGAGGAATCTGGAGAACTGGCTGAGGTTTCCCCCACCTCTTCATGCTGCCTGGAATAAGCACATGGAAGCTCAGCCCATGGATGCAGAACAAGCTGTCAAAGCTACACAAATCATCTGAGCACGAGCACGTGGGGCACATGCACAAGGAAAAAGAAATATACTCACTCGAGTAAGAATCTGCAACAACTATGGTCAGGCCACAATAAAGAGTCGTTATGTAAAATTGAGAGAACATTTTGCATAGTTTGCACAGACTATTAACATGGTATTTCCTCAGCTCAGACTGACGCTTGAGTAAAAACGTTCCCGCTGTCAGTGTTCTTCTTGCTTCAACTGTATTGCTGGTAGCAACTGAAAATTCCTGGAGAGAAGCTGGTAGGGACACACTATACACTAGCTCTGGATAATTTAGAAGACAGCCCTGAAAACCATGATGGTAATCAATAAAAATATTAAGCAAACCACCTTCGACATGCAGTTATAATCTATATAGAGAAAAAGAATACAATGAAAACGTTGCATAAAGTGTGTGTATAAGTATGTTTATATATTAAAAAACCGGGTTTTGGGACTTAAGTGGGATAATTGAACTAACAGAATTTGTCAGTTTACCTTTACAACTGAAAAAAAAAAAAAAAAGCTTTAAAAAAAAATCTTTGACTAACAAAATAACCAGGTTCTTTCCTAGATATAATTCATCTCAGTACCAGCTGACAACTGCCACATTATGACAAAGCTATGAGAGCAGTCATTTTGTGTTTACAACAGTAATTGATGCATTGCAAGAGTGTATTCAGTTTTTCTGCATGCAACAGAAGTTGGCAATTTGAGGCTTTTTTTCATGTGACATTAGTCATCCTTCTGGATTCTTTTTAGAAAACCTATCACTTGAACGAAAGGAAGGGGGTATTAGCTCTTCACATTTTCGTGTTGAAGCTTTCTAATTCAAAACCATTGATAATAATGATAATAATAATAATAATAATTCTGTGTTTTTCATTTGGAAGCACCATCCTGCTGGCAAAGCCTTACTTATTTCATCAGGAATTCAGTTTCCAAAGGTATTGAGCTTGTAATTACATGTTTTTGAGGATGTACTGCAGAGGTGTAAAGTTCTTCAGTTACAAATACTGATCAACCCATTTATGGAGAAGCTGTGGAACTTTAATTGCTTTGACTCACATATTGTTACCTTGGAATGCCCTACTGAATTAATCCTCCATCTCGTCGCTTCCCTTGAAGTGTATGTATGGACAAGCTACTTCTGAACCGGCTGCTGAATCGCCAGAGAACAGTGTATTGCTCTGAAGTCTGTCTTTACCATTTGTGTCAGAATGCCCTACAGTGAAGAGCACTGCTCAGCGACTGGCTCAACAGCACCTTGGGCATCTGTATGTGATAGGTGGGATGGCAGCTAGGGATGCTAACTGTCAGGAGTTGCACTGAGGTCCTTGACTAGGTGTCAGAGCTCTTACAGAGTGTGCTCTTAACTTTGGCCTGAGGAGCTGGAATTTACATGGATTTTAAGAAAAAAATGTGAATGATTAGTGTCTCTTGACACTTGCAAAAGTCACAACTCAATCACATCCTATAATAAAGGCTAATGAAAATCATGTTCCTCCCTCATTTACCCATCATGGCCTAAGTGAGTCTCTGGCTCACATTGTTGCAAAACATCATATACATCATGTACATATGTAACCAGCATGACTTGTCATTACATACAATGAAAAAATGACACATTTTACAGGATTATTCCCTTGGTTTCATGGCTTTTTTCGTTGTTAGTTGTTTTGGGGTTTTTTTAATGGTGAAATTAAAGAGTATTATTGACAAGAATTTATGGATTAATTACATGGCATTTTGTATTTTGACACTTTCAAGTTGCATAACCATTTAGTAGTAGGTTCTTTTGTGTGTTGCTGTTTTATGTAATGTGGTGATCTCTAAACACAATGGCATTAACAGACAAATCATTGTAACAATGGTACTCTGTGCCACAACACCTTAAATCACCTCTGATAAACCATGTGACTCTGCTCTGAAGAGCATGCATACTAGTGGAAAAAGCTCACCAGTGTTTAAAGGATAAACTTTGACAGCATTTCACGCCACAGCTCAACTGCTGAAATGTATACCTGAAACAGGCATCCCCTTCCCCATTTCTGCTTTATTATTTCATCACTTCTTGTGCTGGCATGGGTATATACATAATGCTGTTGAGGAGTCATTTCAAGGAACTGAACTGGCAGAAACTTCTTTCTTATTCGCAGAGTCATGGCATAGTTTCAAAGGCAGTCTGAACAGAATTACAGCTCACCCCTGACCAAGCTGTGGTGGTGCTGATCACACACACTAGGACAGTCCAACTGACTACAACAAAAAGCCAACCTAGCAGAAACACGCCAAACATCTGCTACGTAAGCACACTGAACTGTTTTGCAGTAAAAAAAAAATTAAGGAGGTGGCACACCTCCCTTTCCCTTGTTGGTGGTAGGGAGCTGATCATTGAGTTCAACTGCACTATGAAACTGCACCCTAAGTTTTCAGCTGGTCCAGCTGCCTGAAGATCTCAGATCCAGTTGTACAAAGGATCAAGGTTGGCTCTTTGAGCAGTAGCTGCTGGTTTGGCTGTGCGTCTTGACACTGGAGATGGGGTGGGCAGAACAGGTCAAGAAGAACTGGCTATCAACAAATTGTGAGCTAACTTTGGGACAGATGTAAAAAGTTTTGTAGTTCACCTGCTGCTTACCTAAGGTATCTATGATAGACTTCACCCTCAGTATGCTTAATCACTTGTTATCAGGAAAAAATGCTTTAACTTGTTTGGGGTTTTTTTTCCGTTCTATTAAGTATACTTACAAATTTAGCTCTTTCCATGTTTTTAAAAGTTACTGCAGCCAACCTTCCCAAAGGCTGAAGAGTTTCATGGGAAATGGTGAATATATTCTAAACTTGGTGCTATCTGAAATTAGGAAATATTCCTTAAATACTTTGGAACAAGCCTCCATTTTCCAGTAAAGAAAAAAAATAACTATCACAATAGTCTGAGTTTTGATCTTCATTAAGTGGAAGAAAACTTCAAGGTGTTCTCATGTGAATCTTCCCAAATTCAGAGATCCTTCTCTTTTCCACACTTGTCTAAACCATGCCACAAACCTTGAAAGCACACATCAGGCAACACAGGATAAATGGTTTTTATTGCTAGTATAGGAAAGAAGTAGATTGAGTCAAGTAATTGATAGTTACTTGCTTGAGAATGCTTTGCTCTCCTTTCAAATCAAGACAAATCAAACTTTATCCCGATGCTAGTTAAAGACTGCTAATCGCATATTTGCTTTCTAAAGTTACCTAAAACAACAGAAGCACAAGAGCTGGAATTACAAAAGAGATGAGAATATAACAGAACCCCCTCCCCCCCCATTAATTTTAGCATCATCTTTATAATGTTGCACAATTAAGAGAGCTGCAACAATATTACACTTATATTATTACTCCAAGATGTGGACGGAAAGCCAAAGCTCTTGCCAATACATCAAGCACTGATTTGTTAATAAGCATTGTCCAGTTAAATTTTACCTCATTTATATCTCCCTTTGAATACTCTTGCAAAAATTTTCTTTATTCACCATTTCAACCAGTGAGACCATAGTTGCTTGTAGCAATTACTGTGTAATTGCTCTACTGCTTTCCATTTTTGGAAACACTTTCTACAACTCTAAGACAAATTGAAGGAAGGTTATGTATTTGTTTTGTAAAGAAGCAGTGCTGCTGACAACAACGTCAAAACTGACCACATGTAGACTGCTGAAATGATTAGATCGCTGCCTCTCCAACTGTCCAATATATTCTACTTCTGTACCCTTGTACTTGCTCAGCCTGGGATGTGCCATTTGTGGTAAATTTCTGGGGCCAGGGAAAAATCACCTTCTTGCAAGATAGCCAACACAGTAGGGCTCCTCTTCTGTTGCTCTAGGTACAGAGGAACACAGATATTAACATCTGTATTTATACTGATTAGACCTGCTTTACAAGTAGAATCGCTGCATTTGTTTTCAAAGTTATTTCTTGAGAGCTTGCTAGTATTACTTTCCACATAATTAAACAAAAATAAGCCTTTTCAAAAACCTTTGAAAAAGAAATTAACTCACAAAGAGACAGTTATAGAACCATATATTATTGTAACCATTATATATCTCTTTTGAAAACCACAGTCTCCCAACCCAATTTTTTAGAGGCATCTAAAAGCAAGCATTTTGACAAAAGACAGGCATGAAACTTTCTCTATTAGTTACAATGCATTTATTGCATCTCTCTTCAACCTTCAGGCTCAAATAAAATGCATGTATGTAAACTATGTAAATACTGTTCATGTCCCTAGTAAATGAGTTAGCGAGCCACCTTCTTCTAGCAAATCAGAATTATTTTTAAGTACCTCACTATCATCAGTTAGCATGAACTTGGGGTTGAATCTGACACCACTGCCAGGGGTGTTCCTCCATTACTGGAGATAAGCACTGCATGAGGTACTGTGTCAGTGGAGAACTTTCCTTAGCTTGCACTAATTCAACCACTCTTCTTTACCTCCTCAGTTTTCATATGCCAGAGTTTTCAAAGTAATTTAGGAAAGACTTTTAAATTGGTTTTGGCTTACTTCAACTGAAATGGGTTAGGAAACATTCCCATGAGAACAGCCAGTATCTTTGAGGATCAGTAATGAGAAGCACTAACCTCTCCTCTAGTACAGTTATACCCAGAAGACATCAATGTTTAACTCGCCCCCTTCTCCAGGGATGAAAGTTAGACAACTTTAATTGTCCCAGTAGAAAAGCCCTACTAATAGTATTTTAAAGTATTATACCAGTGTAGACTGAAGACTTTAAAAGCAGTAGCAGGAAGAGTATTTCTTTATGCTTAGATTCTCCATTTGATGTAAGTGGCAACATCTCTTCTCCACTGCACTGTTGGTAGAGCTGCCCTGCTATCAAGCACCTTGATTCTGATAGAACACCCTTCAAATGAGTAATAACAAACCACACTGGTATGGAGATACAACACATGAGAATTCTGTTCACCCCACAGATCTTCAGTTTACTTCAAACAAACAAAAAGTCGTAACTGTGGCTGCTGTAGTTTTGTAGGTACAAAAAAAATGGTACTTGTAAAATCTGGAGTAATTTAACTTCCCCTGCTGGTGCTGTCAGACCAGGCTGATTCTGTGTACTTATGGAATGCGTAATGATCCCGGTAATGCCTATGTATACGTAGGAAATGTGTGTTAACATAAGGGTCTTTCCTAGATTAAATCCACCTGTAGAAGATTGGATGCACACTTAAATAAAATTACCTAATAATTTTCTAGGTACTTCTGCAGTCATAGTTAACGTGCCTGTACCTCAGAAGCTGCTGTGAACTTCACTTTCTGTTCTTGTATCACAGTCAAATATGGGAAGCAAAACATGACTTTTTAGGAAAGCTCAAAAAGTTAATATAATGGAAAGCTACATGAAAACTAATTCCCCCTCAGAAGAAACTGTCTTAATCTCTCTAATCATACTGCTTCAGTAGCAAATGATTGCAACAGATTTCAGAAAATGAACTAAGGATACGCTATTTTAGCTCAAGTCATCACACGGGACTTACAGCTGCTCTGTACCCGAAACTGGAAACTAGTCCTTGTTTCCATTCTCAAGCTTGTCATGTACTAATTAAGACTTCAGCATAACCTCTGCCAAACTTAAAATACACATAAGATAAAAAGTACTTTAAAATCCCTCTGTGATGAAAAGTGCCAGCGTTAGGGGGTTCTGTTACTTCTTCAAAGCACTAAGATTTCTTCATGCTCTGGAACAGCATTCTGCGATGCTTCATAGAGAATAAATTGAGCCAAGGCATCCAAACGCCTTTGTGGGACAAATGATGCTGCTTTGCTCAATCATACAATAAAAGCTCAATGAACACAGCAATTCTGGGATTATCGTTCTATAAACCTTACCGCTCAGGACAGTAGAACAGTTGGCTGACTTAAAAGGGGTAACATTATCAATGAACGAAGGAATATTTTTGTGACTCTTGACATTCAGTTAGATCCCATTTGTTAAATGTGCATCACAGCAAGATTTAGAGCCCGCATGTGTAACAGACAGATAACAACAGGAAACTGAAGCAGTTAAACCTGCAGGCAAGCAAGGGAAGATGAGGTGCTTGTAAAAGCATACAGGCATAATTAAAAGGCACACAGCAATAGAGAAAGCGATGCATCTGCAGGCATGCCTGTGCAAATAATTTAGACTTATTGCTCTCTCTGCCTTTTCATGTAAGCGAGTGTAACAGTGGCAGGAGAAATGAGAACAGAATTCCCAGGATAAATGTTCAGGAGACTGAAAACTAACTGGCTTATTCTTATAATTTGGGCCACCAAAAAGCCAGTCTCACTTTTAGCCCAGAGCTCCAGTTGCTTTTATCGTGCCATCTCTAGAACCTGCCTGCACGGCTAGAGCTGGTTTGTCTCACCAGCCCCACTAACAACAGGGGAAGGAAGGAGGAGAAAAGGCAAGGGGGCTGTCTGCCAGCACAGTCCACTCACATGAGCACTGGCTACACGTCAGAGCTAGGTAAGGAGCCAGCCATTTAATCAGGTCAAGCTGTCCTGGGTAATGTCAGCCATCGTCTGCATATCCACCTGAAGCTTGCAAAATGCTGCACTGGAATGCTGCACTGGTACAAGAAGAAAGAAACCCAAACTAGGAAATTCATCTGACTAAAGATTTCTCCCTTTGCTGGATTAGGTACAGCCATGTCCATGCTCCCAGCTGGCACGCACGGCTTACAGCACTGCAGCACAGTGAGCGAAACCCCTTCTTTCTGAAGGCACCGAGAGGCATCACAGCCACTGTGGTGGAATTACAGTATTTCACAAAGAAGTAGCTGCAGGTACTCCTCTCCTGGCTGACAGCTTTGTGCCCCTATGCATTTGACCTCCTGCTTGCATAGCTGTAAGCTAAGATCATCTTCTGAATTTAATCACCCCACAGCTAACACAAGCTAAGCTGGTAGAAGCAGAAACAAGACCATTTCTTTTGGAAAAAGCCTATATTGTTACACCAGCTTATGTATAACACCACAGTTGCCATATAGGCGTGGTGTGAGATGACTGCTTGGAGTACTCCCTGAACTGCAACCACAGATGAGGTAGCTGACACAGGAAGGTACACTACAGAAAGGACTTGCAAGCCTATTCAACAGTACTAGTACCAACTCTCCTCTTACAACTGGCACATGTTCACATCAACAGAAACTTTCATCAGAAAAAAAAAATCCCCCCGTTTCACACACATCCTTCTAGTAAATCAGCGTTGGCATTGTTTCAGATAAAACTACCTCTACCTCTTCCCAGTTTTCTTTTGTGGTGTTTTTTGTTGTTGCTGTTCTGTTTGGGTTTGGTTTTTTTAATCTGTCAACTCCATGGGGTTAGATTTTGTTAGAGGGTGTACATGTTTTGGGGCTTTTTTTGTTGTTTGTTTTGGGGCTTGTTTGTTTGATTGGGTTTTTTTAAACTTCCCTATAAACACATATGCAAAGCACTCTCGAAAAAATATTCAGATTAAGTCAGTCAAGTGTGAAAGCATTAGTCATGTTGACACTTATGCTGTCATGTTAATACCTCAAGGAAGCATATTCCCAAAACAAACAGGGCAGCTTTCACACCACAAAGTTACTGCTAAGCTATAAACAGCAACCTCAATTTATTTGGAATGAAATGCCCATTAACCATAGCTAATACAACAATAGCAGAGGGTTTGGGTTTAGCTTTTGGTCATTTATGTTTTCCAAGTTTCTTGTTTAATTTCCTAGTTAAACATTTAGCTTAGCCCAGCCTGTCTTACTATCAAGTTGAACAAAAGTAATTTAAGTTAAACAGATTTGAACAGCCTTTCAGAGAAGGCCAAACCAACAAAATTAATCTAAACACTGATTTTGAGGAAGGCATGTAGTGCCTTAAAAAAAAAAATCTGCAGCACTGCATTATAAAATACATGGGACTCGTTCAGAAAGCACAAGCAAACTTCTAGTCTCCGAGAACTGAAAATGAAAGTTTGATTCTTCTGACGAGCTACCCCTTGTTGCTTTAAGAGTTTGGCTGTCTAATGCAGTGATCTCTGGAATCAAAAGCTGCTGACTGAAGGGTAATATGGACAGGTCTGCATACACAAGAATAAGAACGTGATTAACCGTACCTTTGCAGTTTTATCCATCATTCCCACACTGATGAAATTCTGTTTTGCAGCAGCTTACTGTATGCCCATAACGTACAGGCACAAGTTTAAAGTGCTAAAAGCAGCCTGAAACATCACTAAGGAAAAAAATACAAGAAGTTCACCAGAAAGTAACTTCGGTACTGTTTGGTTTTCCCCGATGGTCGCTGTTGGGTTGCATGCTGCAGCCTGTGCGTGACAAAAAGCTCATAGGCAGACAGCTGTGCCAGCCAGAGCCTGCGGCCCCCGCACCCACGCCAGCTGCTTACTGCTTCCTCACAGTGGGTGGATGGATGTGCATACCCCCACAGCTCTGGGAAAGCAGATACTCACGTGTGAGTTCCCTGACCTCTACGACCAAAATAATTCATGTTAGTAAAGCTTACTATGAAAACTAGCTAAGCCCGGATGACTGCTGAAGCAGGAAAGGGGCGCACGCACACACACACGCACACCCTGCCAGCTGCAGCACTGCTGCTTCAGACCCACACTGTCTGCCCGCTGAACAAACGTGTACAAGTTAAAGATCTGACACCTTATGCTCCTTACACACAGTTAAGCTCCTTACTTTAAGCCAGGGATACTGCCATTTTTCAGGGATTTGTGACCCAGCCATCAGATACAGGTTACTTTCTTCAGGGGGACCACTTTCCTTCATAACCCTTCAATGAGGTTTTGTTTGGATTTGGTCCCCTGTGCTCCTCTTCCTTCTACAACTTTATCAGCAGAATATAATGATGAAATAATTAATATTGAAAGGTACTTCAGGAAGTCATCTGGTCCAACTCCTTTTCCCCCCAAAGCAAAGTCAGCTTCAGAGTTACACACATTGCTTAGGGCTTCGCCTTCAGAGGTTAAAAAAACTTGATCAGAAAAATAAAGGTACACTTACACAAAAAAACAATAAAACAACAACACAAAACAAAACAAAAACCAACCTCCCCTCCTATCCCACAATCTAGCCAGGGCTATGGCTCTTAAAGATACCAGAACTCCCACCAGATTTGTTCCCTGCAAGACAACATTTCATAAGAAAATGCAACCAGGAAGAAACCCAGAAATATTAATAAGAATTGTGGAGAAAAGTTAAAGCCAATTTTGCAAACTTCTCTCTGTAAATAAGCATCTTGATCTTGCAGAACCCAACAGACTTAGCAAGCAGCATCCAAGCACCCAGCTAGCACAGGCCGCAAGAATTTCAGAAGCAGCTGAGGACAGAACAGCTCACTGGCTGAGGTCAGTTACTCCTTCCATCACCATGCAGTGCACACACACAGCTGACCGACGTAACGTAAAAATACTCTGTCCTGGGATAAGAGAGGGTCTGCAAGGTCTCTGGAGAAAGAGCTACAGACAGAAGCAGTCAAACGTGTCACTCAAACAAGCGTCCCTGAGAAAAGATGCACAGTAAGGAGTAAGCTGTGGGCTCAATGCTCCGCCAGACATTCTGTGTCCCAACTGGATACCACGGACTAACGGGGGGTGGGCGGATATTTATAGTATTACAAAGTGCAGAACAAAGAGTCACTGGGTGAACACTGCCTCATCCAGCACAGTAATGCGCTGCTTTGCCTCTCCTTGATAACTGTTTCTTCTTACAGAATTCTGATTCCAAAACCAGGAAGCTGTCCTACAGAATTATTTTTTTGGTTTTTTGTCATCTTGTTTTTCTGTGATAGGTGGGGATGCAGCTCTTCCTACTACACCACTTTCCCCATGCCACCTTGATGATGGCTGATATCAGTAGTTTCACAGCAGATATTTCACATTACAGGCGTCTTGCAGTAAAACCATGATGAAAAGACTTCTTTTCTTTGCTGTGGTGTAAGTTTATTTGGGCAACACACGCCATCTCCCCTCCTCCCTCCACAACGTGCAAACCTAAGTTCACCCAGGGGCACAGGGTCGTGCTTTTTACACTTAAGACAATCAATTGCAACCCTGAGGAAAGAAAGAACCCGCAAACCCCGCAGGTTAGAAGGAAAAACCCCACCCAACGAGAAAACATACGGAACAGTGACAGGGCCGCCTGCCCCAACCAAAATAATTCCGAGCATATGCAGGACCAACCACCTTAGCCCAAATAAACACAGACAGACGCCAGCGACATGGGAGAGGAGCGAAGCGCGGGGTGAGGGGAGCCAGCAGGCACAAAGGGGCCCGGGGCAGCACGGCCGCACCCCCCCGGGGGCTAAGGCCGCGCACGGCAGCCACGGCGAGAGGGAGAGGGAGAGAGAGGAGCGGCGGCCAAGGAGCCCGGGGCTGTGTCCCCCCCAGCCCAGCCCCCCGGCAGGCTGCCCTCGCCTCTGCCCCTGCCCCTGCCCAGGAGGCTTCGCAGGGCCGCGGCGAAGCGGCGCGGGGAGGGGCAAGGGGTGACGAGGCAGCGCCGGGGCTCGCCCTCCGCCGCGGGCAGCAGGGCCGCAGAGCGGTCCCCGCACAAAATGGCTGCGCGGGGCCGGGACGGAGCCCAGCACGAGGGCGGCATCGCCCGCCGCTGCCGCCGCCCCTCCGCGCGGCTCCCCGTCCCCAGCCGGAGAGGCGGGCGCCCGCAGCGCCGGCGGGAAGCGACGGCCGGCGCCGCCCGGATGCGGGGCGGCGGGAGGCGCAAGCGGTTCCTGTAGGTGAAAGGTCGGGGGGCGCGGGGCCGCCCGCGGGACGCGCCGAGGCCCGAGGCGGGACGGGGTGGGGCGGGCGGCTCCCCGCGCCACGCTCCGCGGAGGGCCGGCACGCCGCCCTGGTGCGCGGCGGCCCCTGCCACCACCATCGCCCCCGCCGCCACGCCGCGCCCGCTGCCGAGGGAGGCACTCACCTGGCAGGCCCCGCGGCCTCTCCAACGGGTTTATTTGTCGGCAGCGGCTCCGGCTCCCGGAGGTCAGAGTTCGCGACCCCGCCCCCTCGGCGCGGCTCCGCTCGGCCCCGCCCCTCCCCGCCGCGGCGGCTGCGCCTGCGCCCGCTCCCGGCCGCCGTGCGGGGGTGGGGCGCCTGCGGGGGGGGTCCGCGCGGGGCGGGGTGGAGCTCGGGGCGCCGCTTTCACCTTCCTCACCTTCCTCACCTTCCTCACCTTCCTCACCCTGCCCGCGGCCGTCAGCGGCTCCCGGGAGCAGCCCCAGCACCGGCCGCAGAGCTGCCGCCATCACCACAGCGGGCGAGGAAGGCCCTTTTCCTGCGCCGGCGGGCGCGGCCTGTGCGGGAGTGGGGGCGCCGGGGAGAGGTGGCAGCGGGGCGGGCCCCGGGCCAAGCGCTCCCGGGAAAGGAGCGCCTGAGGCGAAGCTCCCTCAGAGGCGCAGAAAGGCGTCTCTGCTCGCAGCCGGGCGCACAGGCCTGCGGGCGGCATCGTGTTATCTGCAGGAGGAGGGGAACTCCAGCGCCCAAATCCCCGCTGCGGTTCTCTGCGGGGAAAGGGGAACGCGTCTGGTTCCAGCATCGCAACCGCAGAGCGTTTGTTTTTGGTAGCTTGGGGAGGAGTCTTCCCCCTGAGGCAAGTACATAGGTGAGAACTGCAGATTCCGTTTGAAACGTGCAACGTGGTGAAGGCGTAAACCGCCTCATCACGCTGCGAGTGCCCTCCCCAGTTGCTGTAGCAGTCCGGGCAGCCGCGTTTCCAGGAGCCGCCCGTCTCCGCCGGCATGGGAGCAGCCAAGCCCTGCCTGCCTGAAAGGTCAGCGCTGCTCTGGCCCGGTTTGGAGAGGCAGTGGCAGCCTGTGCTAATGGGCGCACGCCCTGCTCGGATGGGGCTTCCCCAAGTGCTGAGGGAACAGCTAATTTACTGCTATTCTGGCTATGTCTCGACAGTCTTTTAGGCTAGATTTGTGTTGGTTAATTATGCTATTACTTTAGTTACGTTTATTTTAAGTTTCCTACTTAAAATATGTCCCTTTTGCCCTTCTTGTCCTCCATCTATTCAACAAGGATTGTATAGTTGTAGTTAAAACGTGAGCTGGACCTTCCAAGATCATGTAGGCCACGAGGGCTGTATGCACAGTTTAATTATCTCAAATCTGTTGAAACCATTTTCTGCAATTTCTACTCAGTCAGATGACAAAAGCATCAACATCTGAGAAGCAGAGATACGAAAACCCCCAAATAATATGAGAAATTTATGTGTTAATATTAATAAAATAACTCACGCTCTTATCTTGTCAATTCCCTTATTGCTTTTCTTCCTGCCCCCAGGTCCCACAGCTGCGTTTGCATCCATCTATCCGAGCTCAGGATCACTAGTCAGTATTTGCAGCATCGTACTGTGCTTTTTGATCAAACGTGCTCCCAAATGCAAATGAACTTTAGGAAGAATTACTAAATTGGAGCAATTAACTTGCTAAGCATTTCCTGATAGTGTCAAATGTTACAGCAGTCTCAATTTGCAGTACTTGTCACTTCTCAAACTAGCCTGAGCTGCACATCCACTTTCTATATGAAGGAGCTTATTGCAGTTTAATAAATACCAAGGAATTTGAACCAAAGCTTATTCCAGAAAAGTATTCATATAACCTCAATAGAACAGAAATGTCACTAACCAATAAAACATGTTTTGATTCTTTTGTCGTAGCAAGTGACCCAATTCATACTTGATCTGTATTAGAGAGGCATGTCCATGTAGCTGTGTCAGCCAGGATTACAAGAGGCACATCCCTATCAAAAACATGCAGAGAAGCAAAACCCTTTATGCTGTTACTGCAGGTTATCAAAAAACTGCTTTTAAACATCTGCCAGAGAAGTACAAGGAGGCAGCATAACTAACCTGACAGAAAAATCTCTCCCTTACAGGCCCTACTAAAATACTGACGTCAACAGAAACTGCGATTCAGACGTACTGTAACAGATAGAGCAGAACTGGATTTTGCAAAAGGGTTTATTAATTTAACATTCTTCATTTGACCTTCACATAGACATCATAATTCCCTTAATCCTTTAGAATGGTGGTTTCTTGGGATACTTTCTTTGCCATGGGCATGTCTGCTCACCAGAAGACTGAGAGAATAGCCCTCCTACCCTGTGTTCTGTGTTCCAGAACTGTCTTATCTCCATTGATAGATGTGCAAGACTATTGCGTTAACGACCGGCTTTCTCCGTGAGTTAATGGACCCGAGTCAGCTCTTGCAGCAGCCACAGTTTCTGGTGGTAGACCTGTAAATCACGCAGCATTATTGCACGTGGGCGTATGCATGTGGTTCATTCCTGGGCTGATGAAGCTCAGACTGGCTGTCATTCCCCAGATCTGGGAGGTGGCTTCAGGAGGTAAAACCCCACCACTTGGTGTCCTACACGTGGGGCTGCTCAGGAGCAATGTTTTTGATTGTCACACTTTGTCTACAAGTCGCATTCCTGCATAGGCTTTGCACCCAGCTGTGGAAGGACTTCACAAAAAACAAACATGACCCTGTGAAGGGAGGGGCTCTGGGTTTGCAGGGCTGGAGAAGAGCGAACAGAACGTGAAGAACTAGGCAGCAAGAGGCAGCTAAAGAAAGATAGGACGGCAGGAAGATGGAAATAATTTTTGTGGCAAACACACCAGTTTGGGTAGTGAGAGTAGGAAGTCTCTTGGCTGACAGGAGTAAGACAATTAACTTGAAACTAATGTTTCAGGTGGTCAGATCCACCAGCAGCCTGTGCACACAACCTTTTCAGGCTGTTTCCCGTTTGTAAGGACAAAACACAGTAGGAATTCTAAAGCAAGACTGATGTGCAGAATAATGCCAGCAAATTCTGCCGTTTGAAAATTAACAAATACACAAGTGACATAATACATAAAACCCCCCATGCAGACTGAACTAATGTGAATTTATTTATACAAACATGATACATATCCACAGGAATATTTACAGCAACTTTAGATCGTTTTCATTTACAAAATAATTCTATTCTTTCATTGAGACAGTACAATTTAGGACTGCTCCAAATAAAAGTCTGTTTGGATGGTAAATACAAGGGACACCAGTTATGGCAAACAAATGCATTGAATGTGTCTTTCCAAACGTCTCTTTACATTATGATGTAATAATATACATAATCAAGTAATCAAGTTTCCACACAAAAAAAATATTTAGTAAATTGTATTCCATAGCTGCTCAGCTTATCCATTTGTTTTAAGTCCTTTGGGCACAAAACATAGTTTTTAAGTTAAAGAGAATTCAGGATCCCAGAATGTCTTATTTATCCAAGAATAAAGATGCTAGAACTAATATTCAATGCTAATGTTTGTCTCATACTCTACTAACCAATCTTAAATTAATTATTAGTTATAGATTCTTGTAAGAAGAGGTAGCCAGGTGTTTTAAGAACTTCCGGTCTTTAGTGTTTAGTCAAATCAAGGAGTACTTTACTTTTGATGGTAATGAATCAAAATGGGAGACGAGCTGGAGAAATAAGGTAAGTTTGGAAAGCAACCATCTGAAAATGTTACGAAAATGCCTATGTTGTGGGTTCTTCATCTGACACAAAGCACTAGTGCTGGACAAAGAGGAAAATAAATATTCAAACGTGTTTACAAAGACTATTTATTTCACACAGAATTAGACTGCAATATATGTACTACTGTTTTTAAGGCTCCTTTCCAATCTATTTCTGTCACAAAGATTTTTTTTATTGATCAGCTGCTTTTGGAAGAAGTCCTCTTATTTTTACAGTACACTTCAAGTTTACTCTGCACCAAATCCTTGAGAGGTAGTTTGACGCCACACATGAGGCAGACCTTGGACACCTCATTCAGGATGTGTTTGACTTCTATTGCTCTCTTTTGCAGCAGGGAGATAAGTATCAAACCAGAAATTTAAATTAAATTAGCTTGCTCCTAGATAAATTTCCTATTCATTTGCTTCTTCATGGCTTTCCATCTTATTTGGTATGCAGTCCCTATAGAAATATAAAGAAGCCCTTCCCTTTAATAATACCAACTGGAAGAGTCACACCGCATCTCTATTATATTGGTATCAGTTTTGTTTTGGGTACAGTAAAAACCATGTCAGAAATCACCCTGAAGAGACATGCTAATAGCTTACGTGGCTTCGGTCAGCAGCTGGTTTTGAAAATTAAGAGCCCTTTATATGTAACAAGTGAAAAATATTCATTTATCGTGTTTGTATTAAGAAAGAATAAAGGCTTTGATCAGACTCCCATTGAATTTCAAACACTACCTGGTCAAATCTGTAGCCTTCATGAGGGAAGCCAGATTTACAGCCTTAAGTCCCTGATTCAGAAAGGTACTCTACTGAAGTGTGTGAAGTCAAGGAAATTATTTGTATACTTAATACTAAGCATCAGGCTTCCAAGCCCACTACTAACTTAACAGAATCTCTAGATAATCAAACTTCTCCAGAGCTGTGTTAGTGTCTTAGGCCAGATCGTGAGGTATTTGAGGGAATAAGATAATTCTGGTTTGCATTTTCCTTCCTGGCCTTTCTGTGATGACTGCTAGCTGTTCTACCATCTCTTTCCTTTGTGAGGCCATACAACAGCTATTAACACGGATTCAAACTATTATAAGTTAATTGCTCTTAATAGCTATTAACATGGATTCAAACTATTACAAGTTAATTGCTCTTAATTCTGTTACCACAACAAGCTTGATTCAGAGGACTGCTGAGAAGCATTTCATACGTTAAAATTAACTGGCAACATATGCATTGCCTTTGACATAAAAATTACTTGCTTCCTTTCATGCATTTTTCATAGTTCTAGTTCCATTTATGCTATTACAGTGTTAAAAATGTTTAGAATAGATGCACCAGAATCATCAGTATTTCCTAGTGAGGTATACTGACAATGTTCTTAAAGAAAAAAAACCCAACAAGCAACAAACAACCTAAAACTGAATTGTGTTTTAAAGTGTCGAACAGAACAAACTATAGTGTAAACAAAAGGTATTTAAAAGAATGGTATCCGTTTCAATGCCATCTGCACTAAAATATCTGAGTTTTCTTGGTATGGCAATTCCAGTTTAAACATAATACTTAAATATACAATAGTTTAAAATTTTGGGAGGGATGGTGCACATATTTGTTTAACGTTCTTTGAACAATGGTTTATACAGTGTTTCATACTGCATGAAACAATATGTTTCACACATATTGTACAGAACTCATTTGACACAATTTTGAAATGAGATAATTTGACTTCTTCCTATATCTCAACACTTTGTTTTTTACTCTGCTTTAAATTACTACTGGTAACATAAGAGAAAATAAATCCTGCAGTTGTTTCAAGATAACTCATTTAATTCTCTTTGGCATTCGTAGTAAATGTAAAAGCTCTAGTGCCTTACCTCTATAAATTGTGAAGCGTGTCTTAAAATATTTTTCCTTTTTCTTTTTTAATAATTGAACTGTACTTTGCAGTAGCTTCTGTGATACAGAACTTGTTGTACTGTTTTAATGTACTCGTGTGCAAGATTTCAACTGCCATGCAAGGAAAGGAGCAGCAATATTATACAACTTCTCTGAAAGGAGTTTACATAGCCAACAAAAATTGAAAACCTTTGAAATTTCTATTCTGATCTGTTCTTGCTAAATTGCAAAGTTGGCATCAGCAGCTGGAGACCTATACACACATCATGAGGAACCAAATGAAATTTGGTTTGTGTTTTTTTGTCCCGATAAAAGCACAAACTTTAGGAATATGTTGACTGACCGCCTGCCGTTCTGAAGACATGGGCACTGAAGACCTCACAAATAATTCTGACCATTAAAGTAAACATCGGAATTTAATAAATAACACATTTTATATCAACACAGAAATACACACAATTCTTTAAAAAAAATATTACCTTACACTAAAAATGCAACAACTCCTAATCCTGACAAATATACAGTTTTGTGTAGGATGAGACGGCAGGACTCAGTTTCTCTGAACAGCTGCTGTCCTCTCTTTTACCACCCTGCTTGGGCATCTTCCTTTAAACTCGCAGACATGATGCTGACACTGCTATAATACGGTGCCTTCTTGAAAGGCTTCTATCCACCTATTAAAAGATGAAACAGTGTTAGGAAGTTGCTGGTAGCTACAGATTCACACAGTAACATCATACTTCCATTACCCGTTGGTCAGTTATTATATAGATTTCTGGCACTGAGCCCAAAGCTGTCTAGAGACAGTATCAGGTATCAGTATAAGGCCAGATGATATAAACATTTTTCCGTACCTCTTCCATACCAAAGTTACACACATAAAGAACAAGTGAATCTGGGGAGTCAAATGGTCACAAAGTAGGATATGCCAAGGTACTGCCAACTTTGATATGTTTGCACATCTTAAAAAAAAAACCCTCAATAATCCCTTTTCCTATTTCACTGCAAACATGATGTGGCATCAGTCAGGACACTAACAAGGTACCCATCTGCATAACCCATGCCTTCAGCTTTTGCAGCTGGTACAGGGGTATTAGGGACAGCCTTGTGGGGCTGAGGGAGGAAGCCACAAGGCACAGGGGCTGGCAGGGGTAGGCGAGTGATGCCTTTGTGTGATGATGGAACTTCTCTGTATTCACACGCACAGCATGTGCTACTACTAAATCACATGTTAACAGATATGCTGCACATTAAATCCATGAAAATACAAGTGTATATAAAGGGAGGGAAAGTCACAAACAACTGATCCAAATTCTGATGGAAATTTGAAGTTAATATTCAGACACTTTTACCCCCTATAGCTATGGTTTATGTTCCTACTTGATTATGAGGGGGATAAACATCCTCATCTTCTCAAGGATGCTGCAAAAGTAGTGTTTCTGAAGCACAGACAAATACAGTAAAAAAAATTGAATAATTCTGTCTTGCAAGTAAGGGCTGCGCTGTGTGACTGTAAAGTTGAGCGGCCCACATACATACGATTTTTTTTTTCCTGAGTGCAAATCTTGCAAGAACTGAATGAGACAAAGGCTGTAAATTTTTTTTTTTTGTCATAGAAATACAAACTTGTCTTAGTATCTAAGCATTAGTCACAGAAGTTGTCTCTTCCTTGTCCTGGGTGTTTAACTTCATAACTGTATGTTCTTTGAATTCAAGCTTTTGGTATGAACATATTAAGCATGTGTAAGTGCTCATGCCTGTCTGCACACACAACTCAAATGTTTATCCCTTGCTTTTTAGAGCTCACTGTATTTCCCACTGCCATATAGTCAATAAAAATAACTAAAATACAATACAAATACTGCAAATTTAGAAACAGCTTAAGCATTGAACATAGTACTGGAGTAAGAAATTTAAAAACTCATTGAAAAGTACACATCTGTTAAAATTTATTTCTTACACAAATACATCACGTGTTTCTTTGGCCGTAATAGGAAAAAACAGTGTCTGCTGATGCAAACAGGCCAAGAACACATCCTAAGTTTTTTCTCTTAAAGCTATCAAAACAGCATGGAGGTTCAGCATAAATCTCCTAAGGGTGTTCAATACTTGGAGTAAGCCTGCAATTTAAGGTATTTAATGTCAATCCTAGCCTCAGTAAAAGAGAGTATGTGCGATTTCAAGTTTTCCTACTGACGACAAAAGCCATTGTCTGAATAGGAAAACAAAGCTATTGAATGCCCTGGATATTTTGAGTTTTGTTTTACATCGTACAAATGAGGACACAGTGGAAACAAGAATATAGTATCTTAATTAACAACAAAACATTTGTGTGCATCTGCAAAACAAAATATCCCCCCCCAAATCAAATGAAGACTTCCAGTTTTTGTGTGTAGAGAAGTGTCATTGAGCATGTTCTCAGCTGTGCAAAATTTTCAGTTGTCCTTGGAACTTTGGTTTTTTTCAGAATACCCTATTTGCACAAAGCTATATCTGCAGCAATGTGAACACTTAAGTATTAACAATGGACTAGTTAGCACATTAAATCTGTTTCATTAATGTAAAACTCCTGCAGCAAAACCAGGCAGATAAGCAGGGAATACAGGCAAGATAACTTAAAATGCATCACATCCTTGCTCATTTCTAGTTTACTCCATGATTCACACAGGAATGTTTTCTACTGATTAATGACCAATCCTCTAGGTCATTTTATATAAAAAACCCACACACAATACGTAAGTTGATAAGTACAGCTCCCAGCTCAGACACATCAGCAGGACTGGAAATGAAACAGCCTGTGTGAGCGTTTTTTTGGATTCAAGCTTTTGGTCTGAGTATGCCTAAGTGTTCATGCACATCTGCACACACACTTCAAACTTCCATCCCTTATATTTTGCTTTGTTTTTCACTACCATATAGTCATTAAAAAAGAACTGAAATTTACATCTGGAAATAAAAGAAAGGGACACATCAATTAATTCTTAAAACATATTTTCTGAATTTCTCCAAAGGTAACATTTGATTTTCACTAGAGCAGACCAGGGATAGAGGAATGGGCTAAGAAGAAAGACTTCTTATTTTATTTTACATTTTTCCATTCTCCTGCATTCATTATTTTGTAGAGCATGATCTGCTTCATTTAAGCATTTCTAAAGTCCTAATTAAACTAGGACCTTATGTTTAAGTAATTTAGAAGTTTTATTTACATATAACAAGCATCTTTTATACATATACTTAATCTGTCAATATTACCATTTGTGACTTCTGAAACATTTTCTAGAAAAAGTAACAGAAAGTAATTGAAATAGTTTCTTACTTTTGAGCTGAATGGGGATCATCTGCTTTGAATATGTAAAATAAAGTGTTTTTGTGCAGTAAATGGAACACTCTAGACTCTGAGTTTTCATCTTTTACTTCACAGACTGTGAATCCAAGTAAAGGCTGGCTCTCTAATGCTGCCACATCCTATTTTACAGGGGAAAGAACAAACAAGACAAAATTAGAGCTTGTAAGACATACTAAGGAATGCATTTAGACTTTACTCATGCACCAAACCATTGCAACAGATTATACAACAAACAAGTTGTTACAAATAGTCATGCACAAAATGCCACTTTTTATAGTCTCCATGCATGAATCAGGGGACAGGAAATAACAAAACCTCAGACTTCAACACTGCTGTTCCTCTTTTTATTTCCCTGATAACATCTACCTCATCTTTCACTGTATAGTCTCATTGTTCTGCTTCTATCAAAAGATGGACAACCACCTGGTAGCAGACCAAGCTCCATCTATTCCAGTGCTCTCTCCAGTAACCTCAGCAGTGAATTGTCACGTCTTAAAAGGAACATTGGATGCTATCAGCTGCACTGAGTATGCTAAAAGGAGCAGCTATGGATGTAACGTGTGTTCTCAAGCACTGCTGCCACACTCCAAATACTTTTGATGACTATGCTTACTTTGTTTTCTGTTGCTGAAAATTAACGGGGGTGGGGGGGAGATGTTACTGAGTGTTCACAAGTGGTTGTCTAGGAAAATGCAGCAACAGAAGCTGCACCTTTTTACCTTCTCTTAATTTCAAAACCTGGCTAAAATAATTTATTTTTGACTTTATTGATGACCTGGATGAGAGGATCGAGTGTATCCTTACTAAGTTGGCAGATGACACTGAACTGGGTGGCAGTGTTGATCTGCTAGAGAGGCTCTGCAGAGAGATCTAGACAGACTAGATCGGTGGGCTGAGGCTCACTGTATGATGTTTAATAAGGCTAAGTTCCAGGTTGTACATTTTGGCCATAACCACCCCTGGCACTGCTACAGACGGGGAAGAGTGGCTGGAGAGCTGCTCATTGGAGAGGGACCTGGGGGTGCTGGTTGACACCTGGCTGAATAGGAGCCAGCAGCGTGTCCAGGTGGCCAAGAAAGCCAACAGCATCCCGGCCTGTCTCAGAAGTAGTGTTGCCACTAAGTCCAGGGAAACCATGCTGCCCCTGTACCTGGCACTGGTGAAGCTGCACCTCAAGTACTGTGTGCAGTTTTGGGCCCCTCACAAGAAGGACATTGAGGCACTGGAGCGTGTCCAAAGAGCAGCAACAAAACTGGAGAAGGGCCCTGAGCACATGTCTTCAGAGCAGTGGCTGAGGGAGCTGGGGTTGTTTAGCCTGGGGAAGAGATGGCTCAGGGGAGACCTTTTAGCTCTCTATGGCTGCCTGAAGGGAGGTTACAGAGAGATGGGAGTAGGCCTGTTTAACCCAGCAACAGATGACAGAACAAGGGGAAATGGATTCAAGCTGCACCAGGGGAGGTTTCACTTGGACAGCAGGAAGAACTTCTTTGCTGAGTGGGTTATCAGGCATTGGAATGGGTTGCCCAGGGCAGTGGTGGAGTCCCCATCCGTGGAGGTGTTTAAGAGCTGATTAAATGGGGTGCTCAGGGATATGGTTTAAGGGGTAGACCTGGTAATGTTAGGTTGATGATTGGGCTAGATGATCATAGAGGTCTTTTCCAGTCTAGACATTTCTATGAATCTAGGATAGATTCTAGAGAGTGGTGTTTTGGGTTGGGTTTTCATCATATGAATATTCCAAAAGAGTGTTTTTTCAACTAGGGTCAGTCCTGCAATATTTCTGGACAGAAAAAGTAAACAAAGAATGTACATAAACACTGACACAACAGGTGAAAACTTTGGTAATTGCCTGTACATTGAAACAAGAATATCCCATAAAAACAGCATTTCTTGGTATTGGAAAACAGTTAAATAAGGCTTATCAATCTATTTTACTCTCTGAGGCCTTTGTACCACTAATAAGTGGTCTTTTTACCGCTAATCTTTATATCACTTGGAACTAACATAAGTAGCTTAAGTGGGGTTTCCTGGATAAGACCACACCAGACCTTCCCTTGAGACTGTAAACAATTCTTCTTCAAATAGCTCATCAAGACGAAAAATAAGGACAGATATTCCTTAAAGAAAATAGGGAAGAGTTAACTTTGTGATTGTGAGCTGCAAACTGAAGCTACTCTGGAAGGCTGGTATCTCAGAGAAAGCCAAACAAAAGAAAATGAGGTGACTGTCACAGACTAGTAAGCCTTTCTTTACAGTTGCCAAAGTCTCCTTTACAACTGCCAGAAGAGACAACGCTCAAATATTTTTTAAATCTTTGCAAAAGTAATTGTTTAGTACATAACAATTTAAGGTATTTTTAGAACTACTTGATTGGGGTTTTTTTACTGTTACCAAAGCTGTGGTGAAAATAACATCACAGGTTCTGGACATAATTCAAAAGTTCTAATATAAAGGTTGGCACTACAGCAGGACAACCCAGGAACAAATCTGAGCACAAACCAGGAAATAACTAGACTGGAGGTGGAGTGGGACTGAAGACTGGTAATTCTTTACATAGGCAGAATAGATTTGGCCTCACATTTTGAAAGAAAGTGAGGGATAGCAATACATTTAAACAGATGCTTTGGATATTTTTCTCTGGAAAGCTGTTGGCAAAATATAATACAAAAAGGCAAAACCCAAGATCTCCCAGTGCTACAACATCCTCAGCGCATGCTGGGATGTGCAGAGCTTATATGTATTGGTTAGAGATTATTCCACACTTCAATAGAACTACACATTCTAAATAAAAAAGCAAATGCCGTTAGGTAAAACACATTTCTTATTTCTACTGCAGCACGGTATATTAAATAATAACTCCAGGCTGAAGACAACAGTTTAAGGGAGGAGAAGTAAAGAGATTTAGTTTGCTCATTTTCCAAGCATTCAAGATACCTTATGGAACTGCAGAACAAGATACTTCAAGATGCTTTTATAATGTTGGCTTTGCCACTAGTCCAGTGTGATTCATCCAAACAGACCCCCATGTATTCAACTGATCAGAACATACCTACAACAGTGCAATGGTGTGCAGTGCAGAGGAACTCAAAGCTAGGTCTGGAATCAGAAACAGTGTAGCTGTATCAGCATAGTACAGTACTAAGCTCACTGGGCCTTTTCAAAATAAAAAATCCCAATCAGATAATTTACTGTAAGGTGATCTAATTCTATAGCTTGTTTCTAGATCATAAAAATAAACAACTTTGTTACAAAGACAGTATTATCATTGGATATTTGATTAACATGTAGTGTCTTACCTCACTAGCAGCATATGTGTATAGCACCTTATTTTTTATAACAAACCATAGGTGTTTCCATGGTTTTTTACTGCCCTTAGATCTGTGTAGGTAGCCACTCATTGTAGAGTCTTCTGTATTTGCTGAAACCTGAAGAGAAAACAAACAATCAAACCAACCCAAAGAGTATGTATGTATCTGACCAGGTTTTCACAGTACAGCTTTTTTTAAAACAGATGTCCAAAGCCCTGTCCTGTCAAAGACTTAAATTCTTACCTAATCTCACATCAATGTTGCTAATTAGCTGAAATGGCTGAAAGAAAAAGTTTTGTTGCCATCATCTACCTGGTCTGGAAAAGAGTTTTCTGCAGTCACTAAGGGTGGGAACTTAAATTGGATGAAACAGGGAAGAGAGGGCTCAAACACCGAGGACCATACATAGCTTGTACTGATGAGATAATACCAAGAAGGCATTACTTATAACCAATAAAATACTTACTTCTTTGAGGGCTGCAGGAATTTTTTTCTGTTTTCTTCCAGAGGGAATACTATGTAGTACTGTAGACAAGGCACTTGACGGAGATTTATGGTTGACTGGGGATCCACTCTTAGGAGTGCACTGGTTATCTAAAATGCATAGGATGAATATACTGTTTTCATGTCATAGATGAATAAACATAGGCAATGATTCTTGGACTTTCTTTTTTTTCCCCTTTCTTAAAAACACATGACATTTTAATTCTGGTTACAGTGTTTCAATAGTAACACATTCAATTCACCATTGAATTAACTTTTCAGCATTATCATCAACACCATGAGCTAGAATCCCCCAAATCACAAGCAGACTAAAAACCACAAGAAACTGAAAACTGAATGCATTGGTCTTATTTGTTTTCAAAGTCTGTTTCCTTGATGTTGAACTACCTTTGCGGGATGAAAATTAACTCTTAAAAACCAAACCAAATTTCTAGAGTTGTCCTGTGCAGTTCAGTCTGTGCTTTACCTCTGTTCCCCAACTCTGTCCTTCAATTCTATACATCTGTTATCATCTCAGCTTATTTCAGTACAGGTACTGTTGGGCTCCTCTGCCAGCATCATGCCACCACACACGTACTTCTGGAGATTCCCATCTCCGAGCATGTGCTGTCTTTCTCCACTGCCACAGGCAGTTCCTTCATCTGTCTTCAAAGACTTCTGCAACACTTCATGCCTTTAAAAATCCCCTTTCCTAACAACACCCACTCACAGCCCAGGCTGGAACAAGTAGCTTCAGTAAGTCTACTTCTAGAGTTGTCCCTGAACATGGTGAGGCTCTGAAATAATGAGCAGTGCAGGAGAGTAATTGGATTGCCAGCTGAACTGCACCTGCTCTGCAGTTCTTTACCCGGCTAAAAGCACCTGCAATTGCCTGCAGCACAGCAGCCTCTAGTGCCCAATGTAGTGACCTGCATGTGGTCCAGACAATCCATCTTTTCCCCATCATCGCAGGCTCTCACCACTACTTCAAAGGTTGCTGATGCTGCTTTCCACATCTTCATGAGAAATGCCACCTCCAGCATGCTGGAAGCCATAGCTTGATTATTTCACTGAGGCATTACAGACTTTCTGATACCCTAGAAAGCTTTTGTCAAACTGGAGCCTCTGCCAGAGGGAAGGGCAGCAAACTATTCCAGTCCCTGCATACTGCTCATTTGTGTATTTTATACTAGAGACTTTGGACAGGGTTGAGAGCACATCTTGTGAGATAGGACTGGATTCCCACCTCACTGAGAGGTGCCTCCACTGATTTTACATTAATTTCTGACTAATGATATGAAGCTCCTTCAAAGAGACAGATTTGAGTTCTCTCAGGATGAAAGGGAAATGGACCCTGGACCTCCTCTCTAAGCAAATATTATTACCACCAGGCTATCTAACCCTTGATTTCCAGCAGACACCAGTAGCACCACATTACCTGAAAGCATTTCAATGAAAACAGCTCTAGGTGTGGCATACTACAATGAAATCAACATTGCCAGTGTGCAATGGAGTTTGCCCTCAAAACTGAGGTGCAGATAAGCCAACTTCTTGAATTTCAGATTAGCTGAGGCTTGAGGCTGAAGAGACTCAGCAAGATGAAGGCCTATGTGTTTATAGAGCACCAGAACTTCAGCTGTCTCAGCAGCTTAGCTAGCAAACCCAAAGTTTACAAGCATACAAGTTACAGAAAGTAGAAGTACATGTGAACCCTCTGGGAGGTCACGATAAGCTGCAAGGCATGTAATGTATGTCTCTACCCTGTGATTAATGAAAAGCAATGTGACACTAGTTACATCAAAAAGAACACAGCATCGGCTACATGTCACTAATGTAGACAAATGAACACATGTTTCTGGAAGGAAGAGCCAATGTACTGCTAATTCCCTTCCTAGCCCAATCCACAGAATCTTGTTTGTCCCTCAGATGCCTTTTGCTTTTCAGACACTAGCAGAATCAGGCATTTGAACCCAGCAGTAAAGATGAGGCACACACACACCATGTTAATAAGGGCATAAAAATAAGACAATTTATGAATATTTTCTTTACCTTGTTTTTGTAGTTCCCTGAAGCAATGATCACATACTCTTGCTGGCTGGTTTTTCATATAGTCCAAACCATGTTTATTTGATGAACAAGCTTGGCAGACAATCTGGAAACAGATAAAAGCATTGTTTTACACGACGTGCACCAAACACTCAAGACTTCAGCACTGTTAAGCGTGTAACAGCACTTGAAACTGAAAATGGTTTACACTGAAAATGGTCTGAGATATATGTCCTTCTGTGCAACATGCTGCTCTTTCCTCCTCTAAATGATAAAAATTCAAGTACAAAAAAAAACCCCCGAATTACGTAAGGCAATAAGTCAATGTTAACAATCCATGAAAAGTACCCAAGTTACTGAACTGTTTAAATCATAATCTTTTAAAGAAATAATTAAAAATAGTCATTGCTCTCTTGACAATTTCACCACAACACAGATGTCTTAATTGCATTGAATTCTGTATTCTCACTTGATTAAAAACACAAAAAATAAAGGTTTATTAGCTATACATTTCATAATTGTTAAATATAAAATAAACTTGGTACTAACTTTAAAACCAGATCATTATTTATCTTATGAAATTAGTGAGGAAACTATTTTTCTCATTTCAGCTTACATTCTTCATTTGTACTACATAATCTCAGAAGGTAATCATAAGTAGGACTCCAAAATGCAAAACAAGAAACATGTTAACAGGTTAAAAGGCTGGATGCCAGTATGTCGTAAAACCTTACTCAAATAAAACAAACCAAAACAATCCCAACACGTTGGTTTTGATCCATACAATTACATCATAGTACAGTGTTCCCTTAAAAGAGTTATGGTGCCATTGGGCTTCATCTGCATTTATCACACAAGGAACCTGAATGACTAAGGGAAAAGGTAATCACACAGTTTCCCAACCTTTCCGCATGCCCTGCAGTGATGCCTTCTCCAGGTCAAGGTGAATTCACTGGTACAAATCATACACATAGTGGCTCTAGTATCAGGGATCCAGATAGGAGCCTTTGATCCCAGTGGACTATCTTCTTCCTGTTTCTCTGGATCTGCCTGAGAGAACATGGACAAAACACCATTACAATCAATCAGTGATGAGAAATAAGATTAATATTTACTAGTGATTATAGGTTAGCTCTAATTATTTTGGAAAGCATTCTCTGATAAATTGTTAAGGTCTTAAATGTTATGTCCTGTTTCACCAGTGACCATTATAATGCAAGCCTGAAGACAGAGATGCATTTAATTAGTTGAAAAAGGCTGTGACTTTTAAGCTTTACCAGCCTATTTGTATCAATAGCTGCTATATTTTAAAATCTTCTCATTTCATCCTTCTGCTCAAGAGATTACTGAGAGAATTGAGAAAGCTGCTTTGGGTTTTCGGGAAGAAAATCATTTTAGATTTATGAAGGAGAGAACATTATGAAATATCATTTTGTTCTACCATCCGCTCACTTATCATTTACCATCCTGTTTTATTATTCATCATGGAATGCCTCTTCTTTCTCTAAACTCTTGCAAAGAAACTTTTTTCTCTAAAAGAGAACAAACCAACAATAATGGTGTGATATACCTCTTCAAGACTTTTGCTAGGATTAAATGTGATTCTCTTTTTTGTATATTCTTCAATGGACTTGGAGATAGCTTCTAACCACTCATCTCTTTCTGTAGCAGAACTGTTGGATTAAAAAACAAAACAAAACAATTATTAACATTTAAAACTATGAAGCAAGTGTTGATTAGAATTCCATTGACTTTATTACACATCAACTTAAATCTGATGCAATTTCAGTTTTACAGACTGTCTCCAGCTCCTGCTGAAACTGGCATTACTTTTTTAGCTGTCTGCACGGTGTCAGTTATTTCTGTTGATTAATACTAAAAAAGATTTCTGTGTCTGTTGTTATAATGTGGATTCCCTCCCCTTCCTCCTTTCAAAATGCCCTGTGATTGTTTCAAGGCTTGCATGTCATCGCTTCCCCCTTCTCCCCAGACCCTTGAATAGCTTGCATAAGACTGGTGCAAATGGTGCTCCCAGAACAAAGGCAAGGGCTCTCCTCTTGAGAGGGACTCTAAAATTTCAGCAAGCCTTCCCTCCCCTTCTGTCTCAGAGTGCAGTTTGTTATAATCAACCCTGAGAAACCCCAAGCTCCCGTCAGAATAAATACCCTGTCTCTTCCCCCACCTTGTGCTCCTGACTGTGTGCTCCTACCAGGTCATGCTGCTTTGAAACAATTCTTTTTTTTCCGATTTTTTCCATTGGATGAGCTAACCCAAAGAGATCAACAGGTGAGCTTACTGTAGCTCTTTATCCCACAGCGGGTGGATCACTCATCAGGTGCAAGGAAAGCATCAGGCTGAAGCAGCAGGGCATGGGGAGCAGGGAGAACAAGGAGTGCCTGGCAGAGCCGGAGCCTGCAGCTCTAGGGGATTATGTGCAGTACCCAAGTACTTCTTCAGGCTGTGGGCTCACCACCACTTCCATATCATATCCAGCCGTGCTGCTGCTGCCACTGCAAAGGGCAGCCTATGGCACTGCCTCTCAGCCACTAGGTCTTCTGTTCTCCCTTGTGCCAGAACGCGCATGGCTACGCAGGAGGCTGGACTGGGGAACAAATCTGTATTAGAGCAAGTCACCGACCTGCCCTTCCTCTGGATCAGTGTAGGACTGGGTTCATCCTGCAGCAGAACAACTACTCGTGCCAGCACCACAGAGGGTGCTCTGAGGAAGGAGAAACAGTTTTGTGGCAGTCAGGCTGCTTGTTTAAGACGCTGTGCCTGTGTAAAAAAGGCCTTCTAAAATATAATCCAGTATCTACTGCCTATGTGGGTTTTATTCCTCACTTCCTAGTATCACTTAAATTATACTTTTAAAACCAAGGAATTGAATATGATGAATATATAAAAGGAAAGTTAGGGAAGAGGAAAACAGTGATTCTGCACAAATAGGTGTGCAACACCAATTATTGTTTAATGGCTTTTGTAGGTGAATTTGGAAGCTCTGATTACCTTTGAACCTTCATGGAAAATACTTTGAACTGGGGTTTTGAAGTGAATAAAACTGAGTACTATACAGAATCAGAGAGGGCAAATCTGGTAAGGTAAACATGAGGGAAGCCTGTTGGGCATGCAGGATTAAAAAAGAAAAAAGATCCAGTGCACACAGCAATAAAATCAGGGCTAAAGGAGAAGAAATAAGATAAAAGCAAGGGCAATGTATTATTATTGTCCATCCCAGTATTTCACGCTGAGTGGAACACTTTGTTCAGTTTATTTACCTTTACTTCTTTATGCAGAAAGAACAACTAAGTGGTCTGCATTAGCTACTTAACATTCATAACTAATCAACTCCTTTGTGGTTTTCAAAATCTGGTTGCACTTAATTAGGTTTCTAAAGGTATATTAAATAATTAAATTTAAAGTTGGCATAGTCTTTGGAGAATAAGCATCCCCTGATCACGTGGAGATTGCTATGCATGAGGCTGCTTGCACACTGAGCTACATGGCTGACAACCTTATATTTCACTAGAGAGCTTGCACTTGGTAGGTTTGCTAGTGGTAGCCTTCATGGCTGTTTACAGTCCCTTAGAACTTCAGGGCAAAGGCGGTGCCGTGGGCAACTGAAGTGATGTAATGGTTTGCCGCAGCAAAACAGGCAGTGTTTCTTCTGCTGTCACTCCCAGCCCTCCCCCACAGCTGCACAGCCCCACCACTTCCCTTGCTGCACATCCCAGTATTTGTTGCATCCTTCCAAAAGCAATTTTGCTTATTAAAATTGCAGGGGTTTCTTAGGGTTCTTAATATTTTTAATTTTTTTGTGTGTGTGTGTAATTATTTGTTTACAATTTAACAAAGTGGTATAAAACTTCAAATGGACTGCTGAGAGCCCCAACAATTGTTATCACTGGCAAAAGCCATGTGCTAGGGGCACGTGTCGCAGCTGCCCAACAGAGCTAAGCAGTTAGGTGGCCCCAGGAGGGCTCTTGTTTCCAGGATCAGAGCCTTAGGGCACCTCTCCCAGCTGAGCTCTCCTTATATGTTAGGGGAGGTGATGCAGCTCTATATGCTTGGAGTAGCTCTTTGCTAGCCTTATTGAGGGTGACAGGCCAGCTGGCCTCAGACCACATCGGGCTGGCACAGCTATTGTTTTGGGGAGCAAAGCTTTGCTTCTGTACAGTACTGTATTGTGCAGATGCACCAACTTGTTTCTCTGATGAAGAGATTTCTAGTACAATACTGCATTGTACCATGTAAAACAATACACATTTCTACAGATCTCCCAGAAAAACTGAAACCTCAACCTAGGCTAGATAAAGCAGAATACTAATGCAGTCAGTAAAACCAACCCTGAAGCAACAAAGACTCTTGTCTAGGCATTATCTCTACTTCAGTTATTAACTGGCTTACATCTTATTACTAGCAATTTTTCACCAGCCTAATTGCTCCCCTCCTCATCTCTGCCTCCAGGATTATTTTAGAATCTCTTTGGTATACACTTCACATAATGTTTATTACTCAAAAAAACACAGAACTGAAATTTGTCACCAATGTCTGTAAGATTAATCTCAGCACTTTTGCAGCTGAGATTTTTTTACCACATATGTCCTGAATAGAGTTAATTTTCTTTCTAGTAGCTGGTATAGTGCTGTTTTCTGGATTTAGTATGAGAAAAACACTGATAAGCCACTGATGTTTTAGTTGTTGCTAAGCAGTGTTTATACGAAGTCAAGGATTTTTCATCTTCTCATGCACTGGAGAAGGCTAAAGGGGTATGAGAAGTTAGAAGGGGACACAGCCAGGACAGCTGACCCAAAATGGCCAAAGGAATATTTCATACCATATGACATCATTCCCAGCATATAAACTGGGGGGGAGGTACTGGTTGTCTGGGAAGGGCAGATCACTGCTTGGGGCCTGGCTGAGCATCGGTCAGGAGGTGGTCAGCAATTGCATTGTGCATCACTTGTCCATGGGTTTTACTTCACTCTCTTTTTGTTATCTTCCTTTTCATTACAATTATTATTGTATTTCATTTTTATTTCAATTATGAAGCTGTTCTTATCTCAACCCACAAGTTTTACTTGCTTTCAGTTTTCCTCCCGAATAGGAATTCACTGGAATACACTGAAGAGGGGGAGGAGAGAGTGGCTGTGTGATGCTCAGTTGCTGCCTGGGGATAAACCATGACAGCAGAGGAGCCAAGAAGCTGTTAGAATGAGGTATCATCAAAAGGGAGATGCAGTCTGTATCGACAAGATACTGATTCTCTTCACATTCAGGTTATTTATCAATAGGAACTATATAATTAATTGGGAAAAAAATATATACAAGCACCTATTGCTGGTAGGTTTTCATTTGTTTCCCTCCCACACCACAACTGACCCAGGCCTTGCTTATGGACAGATAAAAATCTGAAAATCCTAATTTACACATGGGGCTCCCAGCCCCTCCTTCATCACAAGCAAATGCAACCTCTCTCTGTCACTGTTGTGTAATTTAGGGCTCTTGCACGCACACGGCTTCCAGCAAGTACGAAAATAACAGAGCTTAATGATCTCCAGAGATGCAAGATAAACAAAACTAAAAGAGAAAATCAGAGCAGTTTTAATTGGTAACATAAGGGTGATTCCAAGGTCAAGACAAAAGCGTGTCACAAACTTTGCCCAGTTGGATGACAATGTTATATATAGGGGTTTTCCCCTTTGGACCATCACGTATTTAACAGGACTTGCTTTTAATCTACCATTTAATCTATCCTGTTCTGTAGATTCTATTTCAAATTGATCATCTTTTCATGGTCTCCAAGGATTTTTTTACAATTTTTTTAAATGACTGAATTAAAAGTGAAAAGTTGTTTCAAGTCAAGCAGAGATAAATCCACATTTCCCACTGCAATCCCAGAAATGTCTTCATGTATCTGTGTGACACCCGGCCACCGAGGCACCTAAGCAGCGCTGACCTGCTCATATTATCCTGGAGCACAATTGTACTATAAACTGTGAAAAACCTTTCGGGTTTTTTTCCCCAATGTGCAAAAGAACCATAAAGAAACACTTAAATTTGGAAAAAAAATGCAATAATAGTCCTTTTGAGTCTGTTATAAATAACTGCTGCTCAGACAATTGAGCTACTTCTTTTGGCTATTTCGACAAGATTGACCTTGGTCTACCCCTCAGCTAGAGATACTGCCATCTTTGTGCAGACATCCTCATGTCAGTATTTACAAGGTCACACAAAAAGCAGCAGTCTGCCCTTACTCAGATTTGCTAAACTAGAGAAAATATGTCTGTCTTCATTGGAATCAGCACTGTCACAAATGTCAGAACACATAAAACTCCAGCTCAAACACAATGAAAACAACAATCCACAAACCCCGGTCTTTGCTAAAGGCATCTCACTGAAGGCAGACCAGAGCTGCTCTGGTTTAGTGATGATGTATCCTTTTGCTGCTACATGGAGAATTCAGTTTTCTGTTAAAGACAAGCACCATTCTAGTAATTGCTGCCATTTCCATCATATCAGGTTCACTGAGATCCATTTCTTTTTTCAATTACACTGTTAGTTTATCCAGAAGACCAGGATAACTTCTTCCAATTTATATCAGTTACCAATAATAAAATAAAAAACTTATTGTCATGATTCATAACCTGCCCTGTTAATGCACTGACAGAACACATCAGTAACTTTGAAAGAACAAAAAAATACTGAAACCAAGTCTAAAATTTAAGCAATTTAAATTCTTGTTCCTCTCAAGGAAAGGCAGCGAGAGGATAATATTTAAAGTTCCTGAAGGTGTAGCTAAGCTGAAAATGGGAAACCAAGCAAGAGCTTTATTCACTCTGATTAAAAGTTAACTGTCTTGAGGACAGCAGGATCCCTGCCAGCTGCAGACTTAAGCCCAAATTGCTGAAAACCCAGCCATATTTACTATAGTTTTTGTGCTTCTATCCATCACTTCACAATGGGCAGGCTTCCTTACAAGTCAGGGTGAACCATATTAGAGTTTTCAGCTGGTACCTGTGAAACGTAATTACACGTGACCAGGCTTGCTTTCTAATGGCCCATTTAAAAATAGACTCTAATTTTCAAAATCAGATTTTGAACATGAACAGAATTACAACAAAGCCTACCTTATTTCCAGAAACCCGTCTGTCATCCCCTCTATTCCCTCATTACCCTAGCCAAGGGTAACTGTTCATCACATAAGTGCAAAATAAGCTATAAAAAGCTTATATGGCCTGTTTGAAATCACATGGTTTTTAAATCATTATTCATTTATAAGACTTACCTTGCTGAAAGAATGAAGGATCTCTCTACACTTTCAATGTTCAGTTCATTCTGATATGCTTCCTGAGTTGGCTTTTTAACCTTCAGTTGAGAGAGAAAACTTGACATTCAAACTGAAATGATACTTTTATAGTTGCTTTAGCTTTACTTGATGTAAAATCTCCTACATTTTTATTGCAGAAGGGGTATATTGGAGAAAAAAAATCTCAAAAATAGGAGATCATACACTAGTCTAATGGGCCCAACTACACTAAGGTTACATGCAGCCCACCTCTTTATTTCACTGTGTCCCCGGAACGATTAGATGTGGAGCTTGAGGATATGGTGTAATGGTTAGAGAAATGCTAGGACAAAGGTTGGACTTGATGACCCTGGAGGTCCTTTCCAACCATAATGGTTCTATGATTCTAAGGTTTAAAAGTTAAGAGTATCTCTGAGCCACCATGAGACATCTGCTTGCAGAAGAGATTTTACAGCTCTGCCTGCAAAAGCTTGGACCTGGGCAGCAGATCTGCACTGCAGCTGCACCTGGTGCTTTTCTCTGAAAGGACCAGAGAGAAGTTACTTGATTCCCAAGGCAACAGTTTGCTGTTGCCACTAACTGTCATGTCTGTCATGTCAGAGACCATGTCAATATACTGCATGATTGTCCCTTATCACTACCCAGAGGGGCTCAGAGCTTAACTTTGATGCTTTTCACAAAGGCTCAGAAACAAAAGCTGTATCTTCCCTAATGGTTAGATGTCCATCAACTTTGGAGATTTGATTGACCAGAAGCTTATCAGGCAGAGATGCCTAATCTCTGAGTGTGGACAATAAAAAGCAATTACAAGGCAAAAGTGAGGCAGTCTAAACAAAACAGAATATAAAAAATAAGTAAGCAAACTATTTCTGAGTAGGACAATACTGGATGAAATGCAGGTGAGACAATCCTGCGGCAACAGCATTTTTTAGGGAAACCTAGAAGCAATCCCACAGGTCATATTATGCAAGAGATATCAAACCTTTAGGATTGCTCTGGATGATAAGCATTCTTTAATAACTCTTTCCAATAATAAGCATAGTTGTGTTTTGAAAATTTTAAGGCCTGAGTTTAAATAGGTCTGGAGAAAGACTCATTTCAACAAGTGACTCACCTTCATCCCAGCCAACGACAGCATGTTGTTGAGTTTATACATCCCTGACTGGACTGGAGTAGTATACAACAGGGCGTCATTGAACTGTAATACAGAAGCAGTGCTTTATAATGACTAGAGACTGATAAGAGGCAGATAATTTAAGATGCATTTTACTGGAAGTACACAACTCTTACAGCACTGAGATCAACTGTCCAGAAAGGCATCTTCTACTTCCTATTATTCCACTTAGAACCCAAGAAACGTTTTCATGTATGAATTTAGAAAACAATAGCAGTCTATTTATATCCCTCTTGTGTAAATATACATATTTGGCACATGAGTGAACAGTGCACTGATGTCAAAGAACAGTCTGCCAAATAGGACAAAAATGCTTCTTGTGTACACAGCTATACTGTGTAACAAACTGCTTTAAAAGGCTATTAGAATTAACCATTCAAAGCAAAACATGCCAGAAACACTGAGATGGCAGAATTAGGATTATCAGTTTATAAGGACAAACTTATCCGTATGTATTTCACCAGTTTAAAAGTGCATTTGCTGTTTATTTCCTGTTCTACCAGACTTGGCTTCATTCTGAACAGCATTAAGATTTGGGTTTTTTAATTTTCTGTGTTGTTCAACACATGGATCCAAACTTCATTTACTGCGCATAAGCACTGATCAAAAAAAATGAACTGTCTCATAAGTTTTTTGCTATGAGGTTCCTTGCAAAACAACCAGATGTTTTACCACAACCCACCACCCAAAAAACCCCAAAGACAATCCAAGCCAGAGACGCTCAAATTAGCAACATCTGATTTGGGAAGTATTAACTTAACTGGTATCATTTGCAGTTATCTCAGTGCTTTATATACTATGGTCATCTCCAGAGCACAATACGGGCACTTGCAAGCTTAGAATACACAGTTCATGACTGCCTGGGGAAACTTTTTTCATACTACACTAACTACAAGACAGATTTCAGCCAGGACTGTGGACCAATCATGCCACAAAGTACACGTGGCAACAGTTGCCTTACTATCTAAATAGAAGAGATAAACAAAAGGTTCAAGTGGAAACGCAAACCTCAGGCATGCGCAGAGGTTTCAAAACAACAGAGTAGCAGAGACAGGAAGAGCACTCAGCACTTCCCACCAAGTGCTCCGCTCAGGATACAAGCAGGCTGGTGCAGGATAAGGAGAGGGGAGGAGGGAGGGAAGGGTGCAACAGCAGCAGTAGAATTGCAGGGTTTAAGATGTAGTATGGCTAAGGGGGATGGAGCAACTGTTCTAGCTTTCATGCTAGCCCAGATAAGGTCTTCTCATGAAAGCACTCAAGTTTTAAACGTGCGTTGTTCAAAACAGTACATTCCTGTGAGAAATGGTTTTCTATTAAAATTAGTGCATGTGCAACAGATGATCTCTCTATGTTAGAACTGAGCAAGTGGAACAGCAACAATTGGTCACTCTTTCCCACTACCTGAAGTTATTTATGTTTGTGGTGTAATGTTTCAACCACTTGCAATTACCCTAGTGTTAGGCACATAGCAACATACACAGCATCTTACCAGAAAAAACATTCGTGGTTGCATGACCTTTCGGGACAACTTCATCAGTGTTCCCTCTTTCAGAAAAACCTAGTAAATTAAAGCAAACAATTGAAAACCTAGTTTTTCAGGGCACAAGCTGTACAAATGAGCTGACTTTTTCATCATTACTACTACTACTACACTTCAAGTGCTCCAGAAGTTTGGGGTTTCAAGGTTCCCCTTCTGAGAAGTGATGTTCATCCTTAGGTTTCTCTAGAACCGAGTGTGAATGGCTGCATTACATTTTCCCATGCTGCACTTGAAACCATGACAAATAAAAGGTTCATCTTAAGGAAAAGAAGGATCTGGCAAGGAACCATGTTCTAAAAATTCTAAGTTTTCATCAGATAAACGTACTAAAAAAAAAAAACCCTACATACAGGGAGAAGCAGTATTCATTTGACTGTTAGAACTGAATAATTAATGAAAGGACCTTTTTTCTTCTTGGTGTATGCCAGCTTCAGTACTTTGCTTACATATCATCTGTGCTGAACTTCTATTGAAATCTGCTGAATGCCATATGGAGGACCTACCCTTCCTGGCTGCACAATCTCATGGTGTCCATTTAAACTGTACTGAATCTGCATGAGTTTCTGAAAGTTATCCTATGGGGAGAAAAGGAAAAAGGTAAGTAATTGCCCTTGCAGCCATGGCACTATTTTTAAAAAGAAAAAAGAAAATAAAATCTTTAATTATCCAGCTTTATAAGTCAAATACTTACTCCCTGCTTCATGATGTCATTGGCATGGTTTGCAACTTCTATGACAACAGCTAGAGCATCTGAAGGATTAAGAAATGATGCTTTGGTTATACAGACTAGACAGCATTGGTATTATGTAAAGCACAGGTACAACATTGCCTTTACACATCATGCCAAGATTCAAGGACCTATTTGTACAGTCACTGCATTCACGAGTGCTTCCCATTGATCCCAGAGTCTTTGAACCATGGTTTAAAAGTGTGCCTTAGCAAGTCATTGCTTCAACCAACAGTGTCAATCATTTATTGCCTCTAATAAAAATAGTCCACAAGCAGAATTAAATCCCATTTTCTCACATGAAGAATTACTTTCATTTCAATGTCTTCACTTACTGCACAAAAGTACACTTTAACTGAAACTAAATTTTTTCCATTTTACACAACTGCCTCCAGTGCCAGCCATGGAAGACTACCTAGAAAAGTTACCCAAATACTTGGGATTTCTTTCTTCTGCATTTAGTTTTGCTGCACCTCAAGATAACAGTATAAAGTTCAAATTTCTAAATTTCAAACTTGTAACACCAGAGGAAAATTTAAAAAGTCTCTGAAAAAGAAGAGTTACCAGAGATTTTATAAACTACTGATATTTAATAACCAGTGACTTGACTGTAATATATGCTAAGGTGAAACTGCCAAAAGAGACTACATAAAAGGATTATGGAAATTACTGAGCAGTGAGTGCGTGCATACAAAACAGAATCCATGCAAGGATCTTATCCAAAAACCTGTAATTTACTTAAATAAAGATAGAAAGCTAGAACAGCTCCTCTGAAAAAAGTAGTCTCCAAAGCATTTAGCACCTTCTGAGTAATTGAACTGCAGTCAGGCACTTCAAATAAAGGAACTACATTTGCTTAGAATTCACAAACTACCAAAGCAGAGAGAACAAAAGCCTTGAGGCATTTTTTCCAGATAATCCTTAGAGTATTAGTACTATAGAATGTATCCATTGTTGAGTTCATATTCAAATAGAAAGCATGTTGTAAGATAAATTCTAATTTGAAAGACCTTCAGAAGGTCTTGAAGCCATGTAAGAAACTGAGGTACAAACAAAAAGCTCCTCCTAAGTCAATCTAAGGAAAATTTTTGTTACAATGCAAGCACAGGAGCCAAATACTTAAAAGACATAGTACATATCAAGCATTTGATCAAAATTTAAGTTTAGATATAGATGTCATGATGTCAACTGAGCCTGCTGAAAAATAGCTGGTGGTCTCCTACTAGGAGATGTTGAAACTGCTCTAGCCAAAGCACTCCCCAGCTTCCATCCACTTGAAAGAGAATGAAGGGAAATTTATCTAAATTCATGAAGACAGGAATGAGTATCTGAATTTTTTGTTATGCTTTCCTTCATCTACCAGATATCTATTAAAAACATAAAATTTTACTCATTGACTTCATGAAAGATTGAAGAATGTTGTAGAAAATTTGTTGGTTATTAAAGGAAAAGTTTCAGGATCTCAGAGCTACTTATAAAGACAAGACTAAATAAATGTAAACAACAGCATAAAATAATCTATAGGGTCAAAGTCCACAAACAAAGTGGGTTTTGTCAGGGAAAAACATTCCAATTCTTATACCATTTATCTGGAGTAATGTATTCAAACGAAGGTCATCAGGAACAATCGTGGTGCTTGGGTTTTTTCCCAAGAATATTAGCCATAGCCAAACCCAGTCTTCCCCCCTGCGCCTGGCAATAGAATTTAATAGCTAATTTTAATAATTAATTTATGACAAGTCAAACTGGAGAACTTCTCAGGTCAAATATAACCCCGAACAGACCCTTGATCTTGTTTGCTCCTGCCACGTGAGCTGTCCTGGCACAAAGACAGAGGAAGCCAGAATGGCTCATAGCTGGGAGAGAGCAGATGGAAAACCAGACTGCTTATCATGAAAGGTCTACAGATGCAAAGACTGTCTCTTTCAATAGCAGTGCCCAAAATATCTGCTCAAGTTGCCTGTGGAACATCACTCTTATCTTTTGGTTTCAACTCAAGGGTGAGCTGCTACCACTGTCAGCTCCAAACTGTTTTGAAACACAAATCTGCAGTCTTTCAGTATCTCTGCTGAGAAACTTAGAAGTAAATGGAAAACATTCCTATTACTGGCTTAGCTTTTTTAAAATTCAGAAACATTATCATATGTACATAAGTTATTTCTTAATTTAAAGAGACATTTACCTTGAGTATCCCTATAGTCTGCAGATTCTTCTAAAAGATTCTTTAAATAATCTGCATAAAGAAAAAAAATAGAGACAGACAGATTTGTTAAAGAAATAAACAGCACCAGAAAGTACTAAAAACCACCTTTTTTTCTGGAAATCTGCTATTAAGTTAGACCTATGCCACTAAGATCTACTAATTGATCTGTTAAATCTGTCAAAGTAATACCAAAAGGAAAACTAGTGTTTCCATAATGAAAGTACATCTTGAGATCTTGCTCAGGAAGGAAAATGTTATTGAAGCAGTGGCCTTCTCCAAAGACAAATGATATATTGTACATGTTATGACAGAACAAAACAAGCAAGTGAAAAGCAAGTACATAGTCGCAATCATTTGCATCAGCTTAAATGTAAACAGTTTTGAAGATTATAGCTATTTGCCTGAGCACCTAATTTGTCTATAGGAGACAAGAAAAAAAGTAGTCCATTATAGAACATCTGATTATGATTAATATTTTTCAATAACAATAGTATTAGACAATACCTCCCCCTGGCAATATTCAAATAGGCATTTTGGGGTTTCAACTATGACTTTAGTTGCTCAACCACAAGGTGGCACCCTCAATCCATTAAAGTCTCTGTAGTTTGAAAATCTATTTTACTTCTCTAAAATCAACTTTAAATGTATGACCATACAAAAAAAAAAAAACCATCCCCCTCGAGTTTCCATTCTCTGGTCATGTGTCTAGTTCACCAAAAAGTATCCTGTCAAAGATTTTATGCCCTCAGTAAAAAGTCAACTATCTATTATTCTGTACAAGCTGCAGCTTTGAATTGCTTAAAATTGGGAGAAACCAAATCAGAAACTTTTGAAGAAATACATGTTAGATTTAACATATCAACAAATACTGATTTGTAGTTACCTCTTAAATGAAGTATTAAGATTCTAGCAGATCTACTGAAAACTAATCATATGTGATCTAGCAAATGTTCAATTTTTTCTTTGCAGTTGTACAAGTTTCGTGCGGGAGTGAAATACTTTAACTCCCAGATGCCTGCCCTACCCAAATTCATCCTTCTACTCAAGATGTATCAGGAGCCAATTGTTCCTGCCTTTGTAAAATGTCTTGCTTCATGCATGCCCCTCAGAGACCACTCAGAGTATTGTAATCTTTTCCTTATGCAAATAAAAAACAAAAAACCCAACATGTTTCTGCAGTAGGAATACTAAGAGTTAGAAATATTGTCACAGTTAATTAAATGTTTGAGAAAAACAGACCTTCAGGAAGAAAAATATTTGGCAATGAAATGTTACTTATTGGCAAAGACCTAAGGGAGGATCCAAGAAAGAAGCAAGAAGAGCAGGTTAAGGTGAAGGAAAAGGAACTGGCAGGGGTCTCCTGCAGGGAAGTGGGGAGGTAATGCTGGGAGGTCTGGCTGGCTGGGCCACTCGAACACCCACAGCCTTCTGCTCTCTTCAAAGTTTTATCTGATCATTATCAGGTGCTGGTCAAAGCGTGAACTTTTAAGACAAGTTTGATATGGCACCAAAACCTCTCTAGTTGCACTCCATAAATATTGCATCCTTCACATCCCTAAAGATCTTGTGCTTTAGTAGATACCAGACATTGCAGTGCAATATTTAGGTGGACACATATTCCATTAAAAACAGAGTTCACTTTGCTTCACCTTGGGTTATGCTGGTAAGAAACTGGTGTGAGAGACCAAAAAAAAAAAAAGAATCAGTAGCAGGTATTTTGAAAGGAACTGAGAAAAGTTCACATTAGTTTTAACTTGGTTTAGCCTAGAGGAATCTGTCACACATACAACATCAGCCCCCTCCTGTCCCGTCTCTCAAATTGGAGCTGTGCCACATGGCTCAGGCAGAGAACTCTTGGGAGTCCACCATAAAGCAAAAGAGTTCAAGCTTTACAGTTGCAACTTGATCTTCAGTGAGGCCACAAAAGACTCTAGTGAGAACCTACCAGTATATTTAAAAAAAAAAAATCTTTATAGCTTATACATAAATACTACAGCTTCTTAAATGTGCCAACCCACACTCACCTCTACAGGCTGGGAACAAGAGGTGAGGCAGGTATAATTTACTCATCTGCAAATGTACTGCTGGCATTTTAAGAAACTGTCCCTAGTACACGGAGACATCCAATTTAATATCCAAAGTAATTGCACTGGAAATTTAAAACCAGAGACCCAACATGAGAACTAACTGTTTCTTGGCATTATTCATGCTTTATGACATGTTCCACAAAATGACAACAATTTGCATCACTCAAAACCACTTTTTAGATAGGTATATTCTAGCCTTTTAAAAAATACCATCATGGCACAGAAGAGGGGAAATTAGAGATTTTAACATAATTTAATTCAAAATTTTATATTTAAAAGGAAGGTAGCTTTTGCATTGCAAGACTGAAGCAGACAATAAAACTTGCAACTGTAAACTCCTGAAAGTGATAAAAAAATTTCATCTTTGTATTTTCTATGTATATCCAGTAAGCAGACCTCTGTTCGTAGCTAAAATTCATCCTCAGAGAAGCATCAGACCGATATTTTTGGTCTCTTCTGTGACTACACACTGGAAATTCTGTGCTTGCAGCAACTTTCTGAAGGTACTGGTTTAAACTATTAAGGACAAGCAGATTTCAGACATGAATTATGTTACAATAAAAACTTAGCAAAAATATTCCTAGACAAAAATAAACACAGAACACAAGTATTAAGGTGGAATGGTATTTACTGTCTATACAAAACCAAATTTCACCTCTCAAAATGTGCTTTAGTTGTTCAGACTAGGAAGACCTAAAGCAAACCTTCAAGAAAGGCAAACTTAAAAATTAAAATTTGTAACTCTGCTGGATACCCCAAAACACAACAAAAATAACCACAAAAGCACACAAGTACTGTTTTCTGGGGCTAACAAAATTTCCTTATGTCCTGCCTCTACCTGACAGCAGCCAGCAATTCTCTCTTCCATCTTGCTGGGGGGGCATCAACACTTTTCCTGCTAAAAATTCTCTTCTGCATCATTAATTACTTTTTGTGTCAGGTTGTCTAATTTAATTAAGTTCAATTCAAAGCAATTGTTCCCTAACTCATAATTGGCCTCAAGTCTGACAACTCTGTTTCCAACCTGCAAAGGAGCAGTGTGCTCAAAGGTTTATTTTTCACCTCCCTCAGCCTCCCCTCACTATACCCGAGTCAAAGATAATGAAAAACTCTCTGCAAACCTTATGTTGATAAAAAGAGGGGAGAGGTTTATCCTACAAAAGTAGGATGTTCATATTGCACAGTCTCAAGTAAGTCATCCACTCAACTCAGAGGTTTTCAGGAGGACAGAATCACCCCTCCATCATTTCTATTTGAAATCGGAGGCCTCTAATTAAACTCCCCCCAAATCCATCTCATATTTGCTGTGGAGAGCTGAGGGCAGTACGTGGAGAAGTGGAAGTTCACTTGCCGGATTGGACAAGCTGTATAATTAAACAGAAACACAGCTGAGCTGCGCCTCTCCTTGGCTGATTTACGAGTCCACCTGCTCCTGCTTTTGTTAGCACAAAAGCAACCCCACTTCAAAGCGCAGCAACAATCTTGTGATGTGACCATGTAGCAGCAGGTTACCAGTACAAAGCTGTCCCACTGACACAGAACATCTAAATAGGAAGAAATCCCTGCTGAGTCAGGCCTAGCAGCTTCGTTATCTGGATTATTTTTGCTCCCCTGCTCTTACCCACTGCTCCCTCCTCCCTCACCCACAAATACCCCTGTCTTCGGCTCAGGCAGCTGCTGCAGCACTGCAACAATAGATCCAAATATTCTGTGTGTCCTCCAAAGGCTTTGCAGCACAAGTTTACGTAGAGATTGCTCAGTATTGCACAGAGCTGCTGCGTCATCCACAGAGATATGGAAGAGTGAGAATCTCAAGTACAAGAGAAATGCATGACAGAGTGAACAGACTGAAAATGGAACAGATCCTAAATAACATGCCCCAGCATAATTAAATTCTTAGTCTGACCTCTTTTATTGTTCCCACAGAACAAAAGAAAATTACTTTTCTAAACCAGCAGCCAGAACGGCAACCCCATTCCTGTCAATAGCATCTGCATTTGCAGATATATTGAAAGCTGGGCAGCCACAGTAAGGTCTGCAGACTGGGGACACCCACAGCAGTCACCATCACCACAGAATGAGTTTTTTCAGGTCTAAAACAGCCTGCCCCAGCTACAATGACAGTTAATGACCACAAGGCATTCCCCTTCAACATCCGAGTTTTGTTTCTGTGCCCTTCACCCCTCACATCTCTAGTTTTGCTGTGTATATTGACAATGGCATCTACTCTGTCCCGATCCTTCTCTCAACCTTTTTAATTAAAATGTTTGAAATTAACCAAAGCTCCCCTGATTTTCAAGTGTATAATTAGCCAACACCCTGCCCTAAGTCAGTACCCATTTAAAATCAAGCAACTCCCAAAATGCTCTTTTATGGTTTGATTTCATCAATTAAGAGTCACTAAGATTTTCCTGTACAAAGCAGTCCACTTAATAAGGGGTTTTCCCCTTTTTTTCAACACTTGTGACTTAATGAGTTGTTTAAAATGAAAACAGTCAATGTTAACAACTTGGTAACTGCTGTATACTTTAGTCTGTATCTCCCACAGCATCACTAGTCTAAGTACTTGCTGGGGAAATGCCAACAAGCTGCTGCAGAGCCAAAAAAAAGGTCACAGAGCATTTTATTTTGCAGTTACTACATAAACAGATGCTATTTTTAAATTGCTCATCAAGAATCAATGGCTTTCAAAAACAATGCCTTAAGTATGTCCAAATCCTTACAGGAGCCATCCCCCTCTTACAACAAACACATCTCAAAATACTTCACAAAGGAGGCCTCTATCATTGCCCTCCTTTTACAGAAAGGAAAGCACTGCATCATGGAGACGACTTGCTCAAGGTCACCCAAACATGCCAGTGCCAGAGAAGGGTAAAGGGCTGAGATTTCCTAGTCCCGAGCCACTCTTCAGCTTACAGAGCTCCTGTAACAAGTCTTAAGCACTTACTGGTAAATGTACACTAAAAACATGTGGTTTGCCTTTAAAAGAGAATGGATTTTACAGACAAAAACACCTGGGTGGGGGACAAATGGAGAAGCTGCTTGCAGAAGTTCACAGTTGCGTAGACATCTTTCACTTCCTTCTCCTACCTCCAATTTTACCCAAAGCAAAACAGAACCATTCCAGTTCTCTAAGGAAATTATGGGCTTCTATGACCACAGAAGCAAAAGAAAACCACCACAGGTTTCATGTTTTCCAAGTACTGCCGAATGTACTATCAGAGAACACACCACAGTGTTGGGAACATTAGCACCTTGCTTGTGTTATCTTACTGCAACCAATATTAACAGAGAAAGCCTCTAAACCCATGTCATGTTTTTTTAAAAAAAAGCTTCACATATCTGAAGTCAGATAAACACACTTTACAGATGGAATCAACTGCCTGAAAACAAGTTTTCTGAGACGTGTGAAGACTGGCTTCTGAAGCCTGTGAAAGAGCTTGACTGTACCTGTCAAGAGGAGCCTGTACTGGGGAATCCTCTGAACGGGCTTGAGCAGATAGTGCTTCAGGGCCAGACTAGCACAGCGGGGGCTCATCTGAAAGAAACGCCAAAAACGAGTCATGATTCCGTGCTAGTCAAGGGTCTCAGCAAAAGAAAACTTACCTGCAAACAACAACTAATTACACTGGATAAGCTTTATCTTAAAAAGATGAGACTACCAGAATATTAAACAATACTCTACAGAGGAAGCACCTCTGTGTGGAAGACTAGCATGGGAAATTAATCATGCATTAAGAGACATTGGTAAGCACTCATACTCTGTGGATTCAAAACAGGTGCTTTTGCTTATGAGGAAGAGGTGAAGCTTCCCAGAAATAAAGGAAACACGGATGGCAAGAGCAACATGCTCCTTTGTAATCACTATCAGTGTCCATTAGGCACAGAGGCAAAGACAGAGTGCTCACTGCTGACATTTTAATCAATCCCCACCTCTAAAGTCAACACAGAATTAAAAGATCCATGCTTCAAAAATGTTAATTATTTTGAGTTTGCATTCAAAATAACATACATCTGAAACACCAAGTCCTTAAAAAGGCCTCTTCTTCCTGTCTTTTCTGACTCTACCTCAAGCTTTTCCTTTGTCCACTGTAAGCAGCCTTTTGAACCACTCATAAGGAAACGGCAGAGATTACCCAAGGGGAAGACCATGTAATAGGAAGTAAATTCACAGTTTGTGTGGATCATGCGCTTAGGGAGCTTGCACCTCTTCTCTGATTTAAGGGAGTTATGTAAAAATCTGGCAATGCTCTTAGGGACATGAATCAGCTGCATGTGCTGGGTTTGAAACTTCTAGAAATGTGCAGATGAGAAGATTCACTTTTTATTTGTTTCCAACTGAAATGAAACACCATTCCCATGAGTAAGCTACTGCCCTGTGATGTGGTAGAGAAATCAGCCAGGTTGAAACAGGACAGTTAATCAGTGCATAATATGATCAGGAGACAAAACTTTTAAAAAGCGACGAGACATTATGGTAACGTGTCTTTGATATAATTTGTAGCAAGTGCTGCATTTTCTGAAAATCAAGGTCCTTTATCACATCTCACAGTGGTAGCCAAAATCAGTAGTTATTTCAAAAAAATCTGAATTTCCTTCTTTCGACTTCCACACTATTAAGTCTCAAGCCAAGACTGTAGCAATAAAAAAACCCCAACCAAACCAAACCAACAAACCCCAAAAACCAAAACCCCCAAGCACCTCCACCACCAAAAACCCAAACCCAAAACAAACCCAATCTCAACCAAATTGCATGACAGTCTCTAAAGCCTTATGGAGGATCACAACTGCTGAAAAGCCACAAAATAGGATATATCTCACAAAAGACTACAGTACCTCGAAGTCTTTGACTACTGAAGCAAAACCTGCATTCTTCTTACACTGTTCATCTAATAGTGCAACATTTTTATCAAATTCTTTGATGTAAGTTGAATACATCTTTAAGTAGGGACCCTTTTTAACGAATATATCAGCAATTCTTTGATGTTCGAGCCTAGATACAAAAAAAAAAAAAATAGAGCAATTAGAGAAAAAAGTGTACATCTTAGCCCTAGAGCAAAACATCTTTTTCGTGGTAAGATGTGCTAGTTTATGTTCTGGAGAAAATGCTTACAGTTCAGCCAATAGGCACCCATCTCAAAACCTTACCAGGCACACCTTGCCACACTAGTTTAGTGTTAGATGGCAACCACTTCATACACAGTTCGTTTAAAATGGTCTTGAGCCATCTAAACACTTTAGTACAAGCTGGAGTTCTGAGAAGGCAGACCTTCAAACTTCAAGATGCAGTCTCCATCCCGTAATAGCAAGCATGACATTACAGCCTTTACCCACTGCAGTGCCTTTGTCAGTAGGTTCTGATAGCTGATTTAGACCCACCCACCAGTGTAGCTGAGAATGGACTTCAGTGGGATTGTGGCCGTCAATCAGCATTGTGCCTGGATAGTTGTCAGCTACCTTGAAAATGCAAACCTGTCTTCAGGGCAGCCTCCTTTTCCTCTAATTAAATCAGTGCCTTTCCCATGCCCAAGAAGGGACCGGAACTTTCAATTTAAAAAGAAATTTTAAATAAAAAAGTATGATTGCTAAAAACATGTCCCGACGTGCCCTCTGGACCTTTCTGGATACTGGCAAAAAGTACACGTAAATGGAAAAGTATAGCCTGTACTTTCAAAGTCAATTCTGTCATTTAAGGCGGCACAGAAAACACAAAACAAGAGTCAAACCGTGGTCACGCGGCATCACATAAGCCCCACCGATAAATTTCAACAACATCAAAGGAGTGGTATTCCTTTATTGATAGTCACCAGTGAGATAATCGCTCTTCCAGTTCCCTCAGGAGGTCCCGATTGAGTTCGTACAGCTGAGGTAGATAGTACAGGATCTGATTCAGGATTCTGTCCTCAATCACCGGCTTTCCAAGCTGCCTAGAGGCATGTGCCACAGCGTCCCGGAAATCCTGCCGGAGTACAAAAAGGACAGAAAACCCCCTTCCCGTGAGCAAACAGCCTTTAAAGCACCAACACAGACACCGGGGCTGTTCTCTCTGCGGGCATTCCAGGCGCTGCTCCCTATTACTAAAGGCAAAGCAGGTACCATCTGGGTTATGTTTCTCTGCAGCTTCAACTTACTCCCCTGGGACTACCTTAATCCCTTTCGTTTGACTTTCTTGCTCCTGTATGCATAATATAGAAGTTGTTCATTATTTTTATAACATGCCCTTAAGAAACATGCTGGTACTACACATGAAGAAACTAAGGGTGGGGGAAAAGTTTATATCTGCTACAAAGAAAAGTCTCTTCTTGCTAGTATTTGGGTCAAAAAGCAAAAATGTTGTATCAAATCATAATACATCTCATAATATCTTATTTTAAAATCATATTCATTTCCATAAGTCATCTACAATTGTCTTTTTGGATGATGTGTCTCTTGGACAAAACCGTAGGGTAACAAAAAATTATGTAGCAACTCCTCCATATACAGGAAAATTTAGATCTAACAAAAAGATACTGTAACAACATATGGGACCCATGACATTTCAGGTGTTAATGATGATGAAAACCAACACTGATACCTTATAAAACACTTACAAGGAGGAGGAAAACCCTGCTTACACTTGAAGGATCTTCTTACAGCATTTTTATACAATAAACAGCTCTCAATAAAACAGCTGAGTCTTACTGCTCCTCATTAAACTATTTAGAATTAACATCTTGTTTCCACACAAGTCATTATGGCCAGGATTGTATCCATATTGAAACTCAGTATCCACCACATGAGGTATTTTCCCTGATCACATGGAAAGAAACTTTTCAAAGAAGGTTATCACTTGAGCATTTCACCTGAAAACCAGCATTGTTTAAACTGACATAAAAGAAAATCCAAACTAGGTGGTGTGCTGTATTATCATGTCTCGCTTGCATGTGGGCAACAGTCGAAAAAAAGACAATCCATAATAGCTCTTCTTGAGTTTGTGGTCTGCTGAAACCTGATAATGTATGCACAACCTACAGGTATCCTGAAAAAGGTGACCAACAGCATGTTCCAAAGTATAACGATGAATTATATTTTAAATGTGCATGAGGTCCTCACCTGCCTTTGAAATTCTGTAGGATCCTGGGGGGGGGAGGGATAAAAAATTAAGCCCCCTTTTCATCCTTCCCCAGGTCTACTACTACAGATTTTAGTAGCTATCTCATCAGCCCAGCATCTGGTACTATTTAGGGTCTCTCAAACTTAAGCCTCAACTTTCCCCTGCCCTCTCTCCTCATTACATCAGCTCCAGGCAGCGCGAGCTCCAGACCCACTTTCTTGCTTTGTGACCCTCTGGGTCACGAAGGCTGTGACTGGGCAGTTATGACAAGAAACTGAAGGGAGATACAGGGCAATGGCTGATGGGGGAAGGCTGAGAACTAAATGCAAGGGAGTTAAAAAACAGATGGTGTTATTCATATGGAAATGCTCTGTTTTACATCCTCTGTGCAGACTAGTGACATATAGGTTAACTACCAGCTGCATCTTATGGGTTCTCCTGACCCTAGGGCATTGCTTAACACTGAAATGATACATGGAATTACAATGGCAAAAGCTCAAATGAGGCATTCTGGAGAGCTTCATGCAAAATGCATCATCATATTATGATAATATTCTCCCCCCCCAAATCACAAGCACACACAATATACTGTATGTACTTTGCCATGGGATGAAACAAGAATTTTGTCTGAATGTTGTAAGGATGGAAATAAAAGCACCTTTGTCTACAGTGTAATCAACAACCCAGGCTTTTCCCTGACCAAACAATAAAAGGAGAGCCGGCAGACAGGTTTAAGCATCAGTAGATAAGATAGGAATGTCATTTGGAGTTAAGAGCATTTATTTAACTTCTAGATAGAGAATTTAAAGAGTCTGCAGGATGCTTTCCAAATACAGATTTGGGTTTTTCAACTAGTTTGATGCAAAGTCCATCAGGCTTTGGATCATGCCATGAAAGACTATCAACTAAAACTTTCTTTCATCACCTCTTCCATCCCCCTCCACAACTAAGTAAGCGGGAGGAGGCCCTGCAGAGAGGAAACACAGGGAAGAAAGATAATGTGGAGCCTGCAGATGATGCAAGCCAGCCTGCTGAACAACAAAAGGGCTAAACTTCAGCAATTTTTTTTTTTTTTTTTTTTTAATTTCCTTTGGATTATCAAGTCTTCACTACAGAAGCAGTACAATGCATTTGTCACCGTAATCATACTAAGGCTTATTTTTAACCTGGCAGTGGGCGTGAAGTAACTGTCATGCCAAGTTCATCTTGAGATAAACTTAAGAATTGGAGGCAGAGAGCACATGCTTGAGGAGTGGGGGTAGGAAAAGTCAAACAAATGCAGCAAAAGTTGGAGTTAACAGTGTTTACACTTGAAGGCACTGGCCTTTACTTTCTCAAGTAAAATCCAAAAGGACAAAACACAGAATAGGTCTGCTTTAATTACCGAATGTAAAAGATGTTAACTTAAAAAGTACACCCTGAAATTTCACACCAAAAAGGTGGAAGGTATTCAGATAAGGACAACTTTTCATACAAGTAGGTTAAGAACTTAGGGACTGCAGTAACACTCATTGAATGCACCAGAACCTAATTCCTTCTAAAACTACATCCATTCTCTGCCAAATAAAACAGAATCATTGTTGCAAACAGTATATACATTGCTCTGATAGCTATATACACCCGCAAGAAATGATTCATATTACAAACATATTTAGCATATAGTGCTATGCAACACTACCAAAGAGCACTGCTTTCATCAGTCTCCTCAAAGACAGTCACCTGGGTTGTCCTAGAAATTATTCCATTTGAAGCAATGCAGCAATCCATTACAGTGAATTTTAGAGAGAGGTTTTCCAATTAAAAATGAGCCGTTCAAACATTATGATCTTACTCAATTTTAAAATAAATAAATAAATACAAACTTGCCGTGCTTTAGAATCAATGTGCTTATTTCACTGAAAACCAGCATTTGCAACTCTAGACAACAGTTTCATATGTTGCACAAAAGAAAACAAAGGATTATGATACCACACTGAATCATCCCAGCTTCTTACCAGGAGAATTCTTCCTTTTAAGCAGGGAGGCTTCCGTATATGAAATGCTGGTGTACAGTTTCTAGTTCTACATTATATTCTGGTCCAGTAATAATCTTCTGATACTACTTTGTACTGCTTAGGCAAAGGCAATTGTCTTCACACCACTACTTTAAGAGGATGATACTCATCACTGTCTCTGAAAAGCACATTCTTTCCAAACCAGAAACAGTCTTAGTTTATTCTAGATTAAGACATCCCACTGAGTGCTACTTGTCCATAGGAAAATCTAGTTTAGGCAGTTTTAAAGGCTTCTGAATACATATTGTTGCTGAATTACTGCCCAATAAAACATTCCCAACTTGCAATAAAATTGCCTACACAGTTTAGTATACACTCCCCGTAGAGCTGGGCAGTTTTTAAACAAGATTTGAGGAGGATACCACTACCGTTGCTTTTATTTCCTCCCACCCCTCCTTCAATGCAGATTCCTTAAATAAGCAAAGGGCCACAATATCTGAAATAATCATGACCCCGTTGTGAATCATCTGTGACCAGCCCACGCACTTCCCCTCTGCAGAGGCCCTGACTCACAATCCCTCTTCGTTCCTTCCACCGGAGGATTCCGTGTGCAGCAAAGTGACCAGCCAGTGTCAGGCTAAGGAGCAAAGGAACAAGTTTCACTGTAAACCAAAACAGGTACTGACCAGACTAAAACCCTGTTCAGCTGCTGACTGGGTTAAGTGCACCTTCAGGTATCTAATCGCCTAGTGAAGGCAATTTCAAGTGGGTGAAATGAAAAACTCTTGTAAAGAAGAGAAAGAACTACATGATCAAAATGAGGCCGTGTATTTTACTCCTAAGGCTTCAACCAATATTCATCTTGGATCTGTTCTCCTAGAACATACCATCAGCAAAGCAAAAATAAGCCATAATCCCTTCCGCTGAGGTCCAACTCCCAGCTAAATACACCTGCAGATAGCTCGAATATCAGTTTAATTTAAGGAAAAAAATATGTTTGCACTTGGACGCTTTTCAAGGAACACACACACATCTCACAGGCGGGAGGAGGGAAGGGGTGGAAGTTTCACACTCTGGGGAACAGCCAAGCTGCTATATGTGACAAACTGTAAACATGACTGCTAGGAATACAGCTATAGAAGATTTCACAAATACATTATTTAAAATATAAATAGGCAGTCTTAACTAGATTTAGACGATTAGCCATAAACTGTTAAGTTAAATTATAGCATTGATAGTTAAAGAAGGCTATGAGTAAGTGTGAATCATGACATTTTTCAAACACAAGAGATTGATTCTGGAAAGCTGCCAAGTAGTTCACCATCCTTTTTTTTCAGGGAATAAAAATAATTTGTAAGTCTTTATCAACATAGATTAGTTAACTTTTTACAAGAATCAATTATTTGACTGGGGTGTATTCCCAGAATGTTATTTCAAGGAATAGGCTGGGTAGTAGAACAGTTATTTCCTTCCAAACCAAAACTATTTCATTAGCCTTCTTAATAAGATGACTACAGCTGCAATTCCTTGTCAAATGCCTCAATCAGCAATTCTAAAGCACTTAATAGACTGAAAATGTATCAACATATTCACCTCAGACTGGTTAAGTAAGTGAAGCTTTACAGATGGAGAAAAAGGAGCTGGATGTTGAGAGAATTTTTCACAGCCAAACAGTATGTCAGTTGAAAGCCAGGAACAGAGTTAGGACTTCCTTTGCTCCAAAACCCATAGCTATTTTATTTCTCAATATGCACATTACAATCTTTCTTCAAATCTACTATGAATTATTTTTCATAATATTTTGATACAATATACTAAAAGTCCAAGTTTTTATAAATGCAGAAAACTATATATAGTCTATATAAATATATGAAGTTTTGCAATTGTCTTCTGAAAATGGAAACATATTAAACCAGAATTTCTCTAAGTGTCTCTGGAAGGATGCACAACAGAAAAAAAAGAAATACGTTTGACCTCTTATCTGTCTCCTCCAGTAAGAAGCTGATCTTATGGCTGCAGAAAAGTTCCAAGTGCCTCCTGACAACCTTGTACTTGCTCTCAGAGATCTAATAAGGACAGAACAGGGGTCTAAGTCAGAAGTGCAGATCTAAGGCTCAAGCAAAAGCCCACAGGCCACAGAAAAACTTAGCTTTTCTTTGCTCACACAGCACACAGTTATACCCTAAGCGGGAGGAGCCATCCAAAAAAGCATGTTTCTCAGCTGGACCAGAAGCCTCGCCTGCCCATACTGTGACAGCAGAGAGAAAGCAAAATCCAAAAGGATGGGAGAACAAAAAGAGTGGTGGGTTTAGCAAAAGAACAAATTTCAAGAAAAGACAAATGAAAGGACAGCAAGTCAGGCAGCTTACCCTTACAGCACCAGGGGGTGGCTGAGGAGGTCCTCTCACTTGTGCAAAGCAAAGAATGCCACAACAAAGAAGTACAAACAGCACCAATCCTGCCTTATTCCTTTTCCAGGATAACCAGGTGTTTTGGGGACACAGAGCATCTCAGACAAGCTTGTTTCTCTTATGTTTTACATCCAGTTCACCATTCCTTTTTTTATCCTGCAAGTGCCCTTAGGGGAGAAAGAGCACTTCTCATTTCTTCTCAGCCTTTGTTTAGCCTCAAGCATGAACCATCCCACAAAGATGCATACAGGTGAGCTGGTTTGATTTAAGCCCCTTTGTTTTCAGGGGTTTCTAACAACATTTTGCTGGAATCTTGTCCTCTGAAAGAGCATTATGATAGTCACAGAAAAACAGAGAATTCTAGATTACATCTAATGTTTGATTACTCTGTCAAGCAATCCCATTCAGAGTAAGAGAGTACATCAGCATGCAAAGCGAGTTAAGTCCATTATCTCTGCTATGACCAATTTATTTCATATCATAGAAGTGTCTCCAAGTGTTCATAATTTTCTAGAGAATGTTTGTAGTCTGTCTTCAACAGCCATCAGGTGTACTTACAAAGTGTAACAGTGTCCAAACAGGCAGGCACCTTGTTACCTTGGAAGAGTTACTCCACCTAACTTGACTTTGTCAATATAAAAGGAAAAAATGCTACCAAAAATTCAGTGGTACTTGTAACCAGTTTGCAATCACATTCCCACCTTCTCAACTGCTTTAGTCTCCACTTCAAATGCTCTAAGCAGCAGCAGCAACTTCAAAATCTTTTTCTTACATCAACAGTCTTGTTCCCTGGCTGGACTGCATTAACTGGCATTGGTAAGACAGACTGAGGAGAATACTATTAATTTCAGATCATTGCCAGTGGAATTACTCACTAAATTTCAAGTACTTACTCTTTCACAACCACTAATAGATGGTTCAAGAAAGTATAACAGTCTCTTCTGACCAGCCAAATCTTTACTATGGGTAAAACAGCCCGGCCTGGGAAAAATCTAAGATTTAATTCCAGCAATCTGTCAGAGGTTGCTTGACTGTCAGTTAATAATCCTGACACTGAAGCTAGTAAGCCAAAGTGGTTCAGTGCACATGAAATCAAAAGGATAGTTTTATCAATGTTTAAATATTAGCCATAAAAAGTATGTTATTAAATAAACATTTAATAACATCTGTGATGAACATACACAAATCCTCAGGCAAACTACTCTGTGGAAATAAAAAACCCATGTGTTTCTGCAACCTTTCTTAGGTATGGACACTTTTATTTAATGAAGAATGCACCCACACAGAGCCTCAAAAGTGGTGCCCATTCTGACAAGGACATTCACAAGGTTCCTGCTGCACACCAATGGACAAGTGGAGGACAAAGTGTATCCTTGACTCCCAGCCTAGTATGCTTTGTGTTAGACCAGGCTGAATACATGTTGATTGTTATTGCTAGTCAACAAAAACATTTCTGATACGTTTTGTTTGGCAGCTAGAAGCTAGAATACTGCCATGAAGAGCAGTGAGTTAAAACATTAAAACACATCCTACAGCACTGCACATTTACTTTGTGTGGACAACCTTAAACTTATCCCAGAAACTTCTTAAGATCTCTACTGTTTTCCCTCTCCCACATTCTTCCTCTTCTTGTCTGCAGCCTCCTCACCTACAGCCATTTTTTCCAGAATGGCATATGTTACCTGAAGAACTGGTACACGGAAAAGTGAAGACACCTTTAAGATATAAGTTATATGCCTGAAAAACATGATAGTTAAAAATCATATAGCTTAAAACTTGTTTATACTCATTAGGATAACTCTCTTCCTTTAACCACTATTTCAATCTCATCTCTGAACTAGAAATCATATTGAATACACACTATATATTGGCCACAAGTGCCTGACCTAGCTTTTAAAAACCAAACTTGATGAGAATAAGATAGTCAATTAATAAAATGAAAGGCAGAAGAGGAATCAGCAAGCAGCACGGTAAGTTTTTTATGTCCTGAACAATCTCCATATTACAGAACTGTATACATTCATCTATAAGAGCCTTTGTTCCCAGTTTTACAAAACGTGCTTCTCAAGAGACTGAGATAGACCAATGGATCTGTTTGCAATATAACTACTTCTGTTGCCCAAAGAAAAAAATCACTATGCTTGCACTTAATAGTGTGACAAAATGGTACAGACACATACCACTTAGAAGTCGACAGAAAACACATAAAACTGAGCTGGAGAGAGATAAATTCTTCATTAATTTACTATTATCACCTTCCACACAGCATGCTTAACAGATGACTGGTCTGCATAAGCACGGATTACTTAACCCTTGCTGTAGACAACACATTGCACGTACTACAAGCACAGCTGTTATCAGAAAGCAAGCGTCTGTCAAAGAACTATAGTGCCCCAAAAATACGCTGCCATGGTGATTAGCTCCATTGGAGCTAATTAGTTAGAATAGAAGCTGTACATAAAAATTCTTTAGGTAAAGCTAATTTGTTCCTGCCTCTCCCCACTAATTTAAGTTATTCTAACCAAGTGTTTTATTTTGGTTGCTATAGTACAAGCTAGCTTATAAATATGATGCTGATTAACATAAATGGATATATATTGTTTTTCAATATTCAAGCAATACACCCACTCATCTGGAAGACTGCATACATTAATTAAGAAGACGCAGAAACCACCACCAAAATATTAATCCATTATATGAAATCTGAAACTTTAAAAGTTCTGCTTAATTAGATTAATTTTTGTATTTTGAATGTGCAGACAGCAGAAAAAAACCTCACCATCACTACAATAAAGCCTAAACATAGAATTTTAACAGATTAAACAAATAGAAGAGGAAACTTCTTGTTTTGGGGTACTTACAATGTGTAAAAGCTTTAGCACATCCACAAACCTGGAAATCAGAAAAGCAAGAAAAAGCAAACAGTTACATTTTAATTGCCCAATTACATTAATTTGAGTAGCTGTTAAGTTTAGCATTGACACTTACACTTTCTCGGAACTCATGATCTCCTTGGCAATATGGTAAACCTTTGTTTTCTTTCCAGCTGCCTTACTCTGCAAATAAAATTATATGTTATACTACGCACTTTCTAAAACTGTCATAAAGATAATTCCCAGCTAGTAGTTCCTCAAATCCATTGTAATTATTCAATAGTTCTTTCCAATAAAAATGGTCTACGCTGCTTTGAAACCTTTTGGTTTTGAAATCTTTCTGTTTTTCAGGAACAACTTACCTTGTATCTGAAAACAATATTATTGAAGAGTAGTTGTCATAACACTAACAGCCTTTCTATTTAGTTATTAAAGGAAGCACTGAAGCCCTAGCAAGTGACAATTATTGTTTAGCAAAAGTAGAAAGTACAGATAATATTTCCATATAGTTTGAGGATTTTTACTGATTAATACAGCAACAGAAGTATTTGGAGTAACCTCAAATGGATTTCAGGAACATCCTCAACATCCATATTTTCTTTACCAAAAAAGAAAATTAGAGGAGGAAAAAAAAAACAAACAAACAAACAAACAAACAAAAACCAACAAAACCCAAACAAACAAACAAAATCACACTGAAAAGAAAAGTGAACTTCTGACAATCTACTAAAGGAGCTGCTGGAATACATAGCAACTGTGTTGCAATGTATTGTTGCAATGTAAGCCTTGTCATCTACCTGAAACACTGGGGAGATTATGTTGTTTCTTATGTGCACATACTTGGCTTCCAAAACCATCAATGCTACTGTTCAACATCAGACAGAAGGAATGGGTATAACAGAGTTAAAGGGGGTAGGTGTCAGGATGCAGATGTTTTTTCTACACAGCATAACTCCCATGTACAATTTCCCTTAGACTAAACACCTTTCTCCATAGCAGTTCTCACCGTTTGCCATATGCTTCTCTGCTGCCAGCTGTCACCACATCTATTAGATATTCAGGCTTTCATTTCAACTGGCTGCAGAGAGTGTGGATGACAAGGACTAAAACATCACAGGATATACAATGCAAGTGCAATGAAGTCCTGGGGAGCTGTGCAGACATCGGTTGCAAAATATAAACAGTATGAACCTTTGGTTTATAAGTACTAATGTAGCAACTTTCTCTGGAGTTTTAGTTGCTCTCCAAGTCTGTGAACAAGTCTCAAATGCTGGAAATCAAATTGTGGGACTGATGACATTCATAGGTTGGTTTTAATGATATTGTTATATTAAAGAAATATCAAAAATCTAAATCAATTTTTCATTTTAATTTAGTTGACACAGTGCTGAATTACTAAATTAAAATTATTTTCTAAATTTAGTAATTTGGTGTTGCATCACATCTATGCAAAATACATTATTTATTTTATATATTACATGGACACCTTCACTCAAAGATGAGATTTTGCTTCTAAAATTAAACTGCTTGCCAAAAAACACATCTACCCAGGAAGGGTCAATCAGATTCAGGCAAGATTGTAACACCCATCCTCAGGCCTCCCTGCCTCTTTAGACAGCACAGCTGACACACTCCCTACAAGACTGAATTCCCAAGTAACTCAATTATGCAGAGCAAGGTATCTGCCATCACCATAGATGTGACAGTTGCAAATGAGATGAAAATTAGTATTTTGAGAACAAGATGCTAGGGCTAAACAACTACAAAACGAAATATCACAGTCTGTTTTCAAGCCCGTTTGAAAGACTTTTCACATAGCAGCTGGCACTGAAAAGGCCACTTTGCATTTACTCAGCCAGAGACACTCTGGACCTAAGAAGGTCTCTAATGGAAGAGCTGAAGGGATACCATTTGGGCTCTCAGGCACAGCACTGAGAAGGAACCTCGGAACTCCTCTAATGGATCAAAAGCATCAAAACAGCCAGATGCTTGCGGTGAGGAAAAATCAAAACAAGCCCAGCTGATGACCGATGCAGAGGCTGCTTCATTCTCTTCTGCAGCTGCTCTCCCTGTTAGGAAGTTGGTTGGTAATCCCCAGCTGCCACCACACGAGCTGCAGGCGGCTGAGCAAGCAAGGAGCAGATGCTTTGTGGCAAGCGCTGAATTACACAGTGAAACCTGCCCAAGAAGCCTGGTAATGGGGATGCTTTCCTGTAAAACTCTGCTGTGAAAGGTGGAGGGCATTTCCAGAGGCATGCAAGCTAAGTTAGCTTCTACAGAGGTACAGTCTTGCTCAGTTTCACAGAAACAAGCTTTTCCTTCAATTCTCCCTCCCCCAGTGAAAAGATCTCTCTCAAGATCTGGTCAAATAACATTCTGGTCTGACACACCACCATCAAGTCTTCCAGCACTTAAAACTTGCATTGACTTTTTTTTTCTTTTTTTTTTTTAATTTTTATTTCTTTTTAGGGCAAGAAAGGAAATATAACCACTACTAAAGAAAACAGATGCCAGGACTGAAGTGGAGGAGAGGCACTGGTCCACTGGCAGGTTAGTGCCAGGGCATCCAGGACTGAGGAGTGACAAAGTGGGTAATCCCAAGGAGAAAGGCAGGACTCCCAGATCTTCATTTTATTCTGAGCAATTATCATTGTCTTCCTGCTCCTCGTTTGAAGGAGAAATATGATTAAAATAGGAGAAAACATTCCAAGGTGGCACTCGCAGAAGCTATGAGATCAGACCTCAACAGTCCAGTGTGGCTTATACTCCTCCAAGGGCCATAGAGCTGGCTCTGCAACCCTACAAGGACAGTTCTCTTGAGCACACCGATAGCATCTCCTCAGCACCAAAGGAGGGAATTAAGGGACTTAAATGCTGAAAGGCAGGTTGAACCCTTTGTGTTTCATGCCATTAAAAAGGAAGAATTCAAAACTGTTTCACTTATGTGTCCCTGTGCATCAAGCAGCGACATGGCAGGTTAGCATGCAGAACCTGCAAAGGGAAGAAAGCTGTCTGCACAGAAATGGTTACTGGGACACAGCCTTTGCTGCACAGCCAAGACCCCCAAAATAGGACCATCCAGGCAAAACTACATCTTCCGAGGGATTTTTTACAAGGACCTTCATAGACCTTGCAACCTTTACCTGGCCCCCTTCCTTGGGCTTCACCAAGGCTGACAAATCAAAGGCTGATTTTAAATGTTTGGTGCACACTGTGTGCTCTGGGATGAGGTGTAAACAGCCTCATTAAAAGGTATTTACAAGCCTCAAAACTGAAGATCTCTAAACATACACCTGTGCATGTAGCTCTGTCAGAGGGACATGGTAGGTAAGTGTAAAGCTCCACGATTCAGTTAAAGATTGAGAATAAGTGTAGGATATTTTAAAACCTGGCCTCTTAATATTAGGCTAACCTTTATATATTAAATTAAAAATATAGGGGGGAATCACTAAACACTAAGAATGATGAAAAGAAATATATCAAGTCATGTTGACTCAATCCCTTTTGCTTGAAAATTTCCCTACAGGTTACAACTTGTAAAATAGTGCAATAGGAATAGCTTCAGAAGACAAAAATAAAATTATACCTGTTTATCTTCTTGAGGATCAGCCTCCCCTTTGCTAGAATCAGAATTTGTGTCATCATCTTCATCAGAACTATTCATTATATCTTCTTCATCTGACTGAAGATCTCCCATTACCACATTAGGATGATCATGATGTTCTTCTAAGGACCTAAAATTAAAACATGTGTAGTTGATAAACATGCCATACTTAATTATGTAAAGAGCTTCCTGGTTTACCCCACAATAAATGGTCTACTTGGTATCAGAAACATTGGAACCAGTAGTGAGTAGTCTGAAAAGGATGATGACAGTGGTAGGCTTTTCCACAGAAGACTCATAAATCTGCAGTATTTTATCTGTGCTGGTATTGACAGCAAGCAAAAGCCATGGAACCTTTGGAATATTTATGTCCTTCTTGCCCATCAGTGTTGGCCTGACAGCAACGTTCATTTGTATGGCTATGTGCACATACAGTGCAGTGTTTGCACCGTGCGCCAGAAGGATAATGAATGTTCATAGCCCTTTTGCTCTCCTCTCATAGCACCAGGAGCTGTTCCAGATATTGTACTCAGAACTGGAGCTTCCCATCTGAAATTTCAGATGTGTTTACATATACGGGGCTGTTTCCAAATGCATACACTAAACAACTGCATCAGGGATGGCAATATTACAACCATTCTGTCCAGTAATTCTTCTGAAAGACAAGAAAGCGTAGTCTTTTATGAATAAGAACTTCCATCCCCCAGAGATAGACACCTTCCAGGTAGCTGTCAAAGCTATAAAATATAACCTTGTTCTGCTGCTGTACAATGATTATAGAAGTCTCTCTTCATTACCCTCAGCTGTATTTCCAATACAGAAATTGCACGGGACAGGCGAACAACCTTCTTCCTCTAACTAGCCTTGACAGCTTCAGCAGAGATTTAAGAAATGCAATTCTAGGAGAAAATAAAAAAGGGGGTAGGGAAAGATAAAAAGGAAAAGTGAAACTAGAGGAAACAGCCTGAAGTTTTGGGAAAGTTATATAGAAACACAGCAAATCTAGGTTTCAACTTTTAATGCTTAAAAATATCTGTCAATTGCCATTTACACTAAAGCTGTGTCTAAATTCACATAATCTGTGTTCAAGGCCTGAAAAAAGATGCTGGGATGCCACAGGCTTATTGTGATAAGAGCCAAAAGGGATTAGCTGTCCTACAAAACAAAGCCCAAATCCAGGAACCCTTGTCCCCAAGATGTTACAGCCAACAGAGATCTCACTGTGCCGATCAACACCTAATCCCGTGCAGTCAGCATCTGCTGGGGCTACACGCTTCTCTGTAATACCTGCTCTCTGCCTCCCTATGCAAGGGATGGTTAGGGCTCATCTTTTCCTAACTTTGAATCACAAGAAACCAGGGAGGGATGGAGGGCAACTCTGCAGACTTCGATAGCTAGGAGAAAGAAACCCTGTCAGCGTGGATCCCATGGGAGATGGCTGCCAGTAACCCAAACAGCAGACGTAAGGAATAGCAGCTGCACGAGGATGTTCCAGCAGCCACAACAAGGTGTTGACAATTCAGTGCTCAGGGTAGAGTTAAAAGACCAAAAAAACCAACAAACCCCAAACAAAACAACACACAAATGCTGATCAGAAATAGAAATATATTCAGAGATGAAGACAAGATAAGCTGGCCTGCAGACAGACCTTGGTCAGCCACAAAGACGTAGAAAAGAATAGAGCCAAGCTATTTTAATAAGACAACACAGGAAGGACTCAGGAAACACCCAAGCAGTTACTGTCTCCCAGAAGCAAATGGGGTGGAGAGAGGAAGGAGATTGCAAGCTCATCACCGAGTTCAAACAAGACTCTAAGCCAAGACTGCAGCACCCAGGGTGCACAGAGACACTCATTTATTTCACTTTGGAAATTAGCAGCTTCACCTAGGAAGAGAGCAGCCACCAGAGAGATGACCAGTGATGACAACAGCACATAGACTATGCCAGGAACAGTTCCCACAAAGCCTCCACGAGCTTCAAGGAGGAAAAAAAAGCAGTTTTTCACTGGAGCTTTCCCTGGAACCACACTAGCAGGACACAAAGACTTCTGCAGTTACTTAACTTTAGCAATTCAGAAAATTCCTTGTCTAGTCTATCTAAATCACACTCAAATGACATGTTGGCCTGAGAATGTTTATTTTAGCAGATGTCACCTCATACCCTTTTATTTTATAGATGATAAACATATTTATTACATCTGTAGCATTGCATGAGGTAGATACATACCCTTGCTTTAAGCCAAAACCTGCAATAGAAGAAACTACTGCTATTCCTTCCTTTGCTGTATTACTCAGTTTTACCAACTGCCTATGTTGCTGAATCTACACCTGATCTAGTTTTTCTTTTTTTTCCTGTTGCTAAATGTATTGAGTACTTTACCTCTGAACACACTGGAATTCACTTTTTTAGCCTTTTATTTATTAAATTTTACTTTTGTTAATAGTTCTATTTTTTTCCTACCCTTAGCATTTGTTTTAATTGCTACTTTAATTTCCTTTAACTAAGATTCCTTCCTATCAAGAAAACATTATTTTTGCGCTTGTGAAATCACAGTTCTTTGGCTTAATCATGTTCTACAGGACACCAACTCCCAGATTTTGCTATCATTTTCCATTTAAACTTTTCAGGAAAACTGTGCCAACACAGTTAAAAGTTTTCTAGAAGTTGACCTTTCGGAAGTCAGAAACCAGCATATTTCTAGGTGAGGTTGTATTCTGCTTGCACAAACTTAACCACATCAACCATTGAGGGATGCAGATCTAAGGGGCTGGCCTGTGTTGGGTGAAGAACTTTCTAAATGAAGGATTGTCTTATCTAATGGAAAGTTTCAGTAAATAAAACTACTATAAAACTTTTAATAATTACTGATGATTTAGGAAGTTTAGTAGGTGCCCACAAATGAGGGCCACCCACTATACACGCTTTTTTTTTTCCCCCCTTCCTGTGAATCACACCAACATTTAAGTAATTAGCTGCTTTTCTTGCTTTTGTGGTTCATATGTACCTACTATTCATGTAAAAGAAACTATGAGAACCATCTACCAAATCTTGCTCACAGTATACACCCCACTAGTCAAAGCACCCCTGATTAATCACTAAATGCCCTTACCCTTTTTTTGCTCAGCGCACAGCCCTCGGATTCTCCCACCTGATTTTGTTGAGTTTTGTGGTTGTTTTGTTTGGTTTTGGTTTGTGTTGGGTTTTTTTGGTTTTTTTTAATTTCTGGGGTTTTGTTGGGGTTTTTTGTAGATGATTAGTGACAGAGTCAGTTCACATGCAGGCATTTTCCAGAATCTAACAAGCCTCCAGCTCAGGGATAAGCTGTAAGACTGAAGCCATGGGTAGATGCACTCCTGGTGGTATCTGCAGTTATTGTCCTCTTCCACAGGGAAGATGGTGACAAAGTCACCGTGTTGATTTGCCTTTATCAGCCATGTGCTGTAAAACATGTGACTCTCCTCGTGCCTTACACCTTAACCTTCCATCTTAACTACCATGTTTTTCTGTCGAAACAGAAAGCAGTTATGTATTTACTGATTACTCTTCCTGCACTTTTACCTCTTAAATCCTCCATAATCTAAGTGCATATATAGTTCTCTTAAAGTTACCTTTGGATGAAGTGAAATCCCTGGTTGTCTTTAAATGAATCTGGAAATAGTAGTAAACCTTTAAATAAACAGAATCTTTTCTACCACATATCAATTCCCCCTTTCCAAAATACCACGAGCATGCATGCACTAATAGTTATTTTTAAGCAGTTCTTCTGATAGGTATTTTGGGGATACTGTGAACTATCTCTATCTTGTTCCCTCTTCATCACGATTCTTTGTCCTGCCCACAGCACTACCAAGAGAAACTTCTGCATTATCAGTCATGTGAAACACCATCATTGCCAACTCACCATGCTGCCCACTGAGTAAGAATATCTTGCCGTATCTTGTGAGCAAGCTAAATATAGATGTGGGGCTTTTTTATTTGACACAAAATGAAGGGATCATTAGTTTGCCTTGGAATAAGCAGTTTATGGGATGAAACATATACACTGTGCTGTATTTTCCTCATGCAATAGTAAAATATTAATGAAGCCAAAGATGCCAGTCCTAGTAAGACATAGAGCAAGATAAAGATGTAAAAACTTTAAAACTGGCATCAAGCTATTACAGACAGAAAATTAAATCCTAATTAGCATAAAAACCTTATTGGCTTCAAAAGATGACCAAGACTAATTCAGACTAACTTATGTGTATTATTATAGAAACTTGGAATACACCTAAGGCTTCACTTTCAGGCACTGTTGATTTAGACACTGCATAAGACACTGTAGCCTGAAGTCACAATTAATGTTTCAGTCTCAGTTTCCAATTCATTTAGAAGGCAAATAGTATTTTAAGCTTGACTGAGATGATTCAGAGAGATTCTCTGCCATGGAATGCACCAACATTAAGTGTATTATAGTATATTGGAATGGCTTCAAGTGTTAGCATCACCATAACTACTAAAAAGCAAGTTTCCACAGCTCCAAAGTGTTTGTTAAAATAGATTCATCCACGCTGCTGCTTTACACACATTTCCCTTGTGAACTTCATTATTTTTAGGGTTTTTTTTCTACTTCCAGTAACCAAAAATATGTGGGAATGCTGGATGAACAGAACCTTGCACACAACATTCTGCCGAATTCTTTTCTCATCCTTTTGTTATTTGAAAAGGAGCGTCCATTCTACTCTGCTTTTTGTAGGCGTGTCCCAACATTTATCCATCTTCTGTCTCTTCCTCCAGTGTTCCACTGCGGTTTTTGTGGTTGTTTTTGTTTGTTTGTTTTTAAAGAAAGTCTTCAACATACAGGCAAAATTACATAAACTGGAGTTCATATTCAACTGCAAAATACACACCAAATCATCAGAGAGCCAATAAACATACCCTACTATAATATTTCATCTCAAATCCTTTTTGTATTGTTGCAACATTTCACAACCCTTTGACAGCTGCTTGCATCTCCCTTTCCTCCAGACAGGCAACAATTACTATTGCTGTTCATCCAATTTCAGTTTCTAGTATCATCAGTCCGTGCAATCAGTTTCAATAATTAAGGCATGTTCAGCTGCTCTTTTTTTTTTTTAAGACCTAAAAGCACACTGGATCTGTGTGGAGACAATAACTGATAGGGCTGATACTTTTTTTTTTTCATAGCACCTCATACTTTTAATAGCTGTATGTAAGGCAGCATGTCTCTCAGAGTGATTCCCTCAGTGGATCCTAGTTCTATGCTACTTGGAAATCCCAAGGATAAGACTTAAAGGAAAAGAAAAAAGAAAATATGTTCTATCTTTTCTGTTAGGGCCTACCTAAACTCGGTATCTCTCTTCTGAGGTAGAAAGAAGGGCTGTAAATACAGAAATCAAGTTAAGATCCCAAAATAATTAGGAAGCAATTATCCAATATGGGTGCTCAACAGAAGATGCTCTTGGAATGCCAAAGAAAGGTGAAATTGTTTGGTTCATAATTGCTTGATTTTGTTTAGTGAACTTCCTTTAACTTAATCCTTTTTATTTGAGACAGTTCAATGTAATTAATCCTCAGTTACTGCAGGTTTTTAGAAAAAAGGCAATGAGTTCTAGAAAGCAAGCATAGTTGGTAAAGCACAAAGACAACTAATGAATACTAACCAAGACCACTAGGAATCTCATCTGGAAGATAAAAAAAAAAAATTCTATGAGAGGTTTAATGATCAGCAAGATTAATAAAGATGTGAATTAATGCACTTTTGGGATGAGTTACATTTTGCTGCACTACCTCTGCTCCACAACCATCCTGAAGCCAACACCAGCGCATATTTGTTTCGCAAATCAGTCTGAAAACCATAAAGATCAACTTCATATCACTCCAGATGCACCTGGACCCTAAACCATCACATTCACCCCATCATTTAAACTTCAGATACTCTGAACAAAAGTGACTGTCCACCATTATAGCCAAAAAATTCCCTCCCTCATCATCCTCTTCATGTCCCCCTGCTTTTCATTTCTCCTTCAGGCATACCAGACCATTAAGCAGCAAATGAGGATGAAATGCAGCCTGGACCAGGTGACTTACTTATCTGAGTTATTCCTGCAGCATCAATCACCTCTCTGGTTTAATGACAGGCTCACAGATGGAAAGAACTGAAGCTGAGATCACGTCTCTCCTCTCTAGGTGTAGCGGGCAGTGTGAGAAAGGCTGCTGGATCTTGCTGCAGCTCTTGCAGCACTGGCTTGGCTGCCAGCATTGGGGACTGGTTGCCTCATTGCAGCCAAGATGCTTAGGCTTCAACTTCTCTGCCAAAAATGGTACTTTTTCCACAGTGAGAGCGTGAGATAGCAAGGTGCCCTCTCAAATAGGATTTTACACAATAGCATTAAAGTTACGCCATTCGTTCTTCTGTGGTCATAACTCAATGATTTTAATAAGTTCTTTGAATTATTAGCACTAATAACAACAAAGGCAATAGACCCAGAGGTTTTATTGGTCTGATGCTAGGAAACACGACAGGCAACTAATCTTGATCTCCCTTTTATTTGTATTTTTAAGACCACCAGAACAGATTGATTGTGCCTATGAGATCCATTAGTTCCTTTTGCAAACTACCCTTCCGTAGGTGGCATGGCCAATGAATGAAACAGACCTCTACAACAGTCTTTTAACAAACAACAAAAAAAAGTCCCCACAAAACAAGAAGCAAACGCACTAACGAATCCATTATTATTTGTATCACTGATTATTGTTGTGCTGTATTCTCTCCAGGTTGATCAGGGAACTTTCAAGAATACAATTAAACAAACACACCCTCAAGAATCACAGCTAGAAAACAGAAACAACCTGCGTCCAGCTGAACAATGAGAGTTGAGAATACTTTGTGCACGTCAGGTTACATTTTCTAATTGAAGTTTAAAGATCTCAAGAACTGAAACAGAATTATTTTAAACAAGACCACATGTACTCGATGCATGCATAAAGCATCTACGGTTTTTATAGGAAGCCAGGACCCTTGAAGACAGTGATACACTGTCAAAAGAGAAGCTCAAGACAACCTATTTGAAATGGATTTTGGTTCAGAGCCACTTGTGCTTCAAAAGCTGTCTGCTGCCTCATGGGCAAAGGGCTGGCTTCAGAGAGAGGCCAGGTGGGAATGCTCAGAGTTTGTTCCTACCAAGAGAAACGCCAAGAACTACCCTCTTTGTCCCAGTTTTTACCTCTGGCACTTCGTGCTCACACCTGGGATTTCTGGGCAAGAAGAATATCACTAACGCTGCTGAAAGCTGCCACCACATTTAGCCTGTTAGATCATGCCAGTGGCAGCTCCTTCTATACTTGGCTGAGCATGTTGTAAACGGCAACACCTGACTTGCTGGAACCAAGTTATCCCAGCATTTGCAGCCAGCAGCATTTAGTTTAGCATTTGTTATCCTTAGGCCAAGACAGCACTTCTTTCTTTCCTCAACAAGAACTAAAAAATAAATCTGACTCGCATTCTAAGCAAAAAAGAAGCAAGGCATGTGTCATATGTTTCACGGTTAATAAATGTTGTAATTTTTTTTTAAGCAATCCATTCTGTCAGTCGCTCTACTTTAGGCACACTAAGATCACGCACATACTTCGTTGCACAATTTTTAGAAGTACAGTTTAAAAAAGGTGCAAGCATCTCTCAGATTATCTCCATATTTAGCTACGATTTGAAACAGGAGCTCCTGCAGCCAGAGGCACCCAAGGACCACTCTCGCCACAGGCAGCCTCCCATGCTCACTGGACCAATCTTCACTGCGACCGTTTGTTGACAATTCCTCAGTTCCTTGGAAAGTTCAACGTAAACACACAGGCATGCTTCAGATGTTTCCAAACACACCATAGAAAAGCCACATGTAAAAAAAGAGGTCTCAGTTTTAAAAGCCTTCAAGAAAACCGGTGCCCACAGTGATCATGATGAGCAGGACACAGCCACATCGTCCTGCCTCTGCTGAGGCAGCCCCAGCAAAAATGACAACGAGATGGTGCTAATGTAGCACAGTATAATCCAAGAGACAGTCTCAAGCATTGGTATTGCGAAGTGAAGCACTGCAGCAAAACCCAGGGATTTAAACCCTTGCCAGGAGACTTGTAGAGGAGAAAGAGTCGTTGCATCAGTTCTTCCCATCACCACCCAAAGCTGCAGGGGATTACCTGTGTCCCAGGGTAAAGAGGGAAGTCTTTCCCGAGTTTACAGATTTTTGCATTGCCTTATCATTATTTCTCATTTCATAGAGAAAGCTGCAATGCTCACAGCCAAGACCTTTGAAAAAAACTCCTGGCATAGTATAAAATATGACCACCAAAACAGAGCACTCACGATCTGGGCCTGCTCTTCTGCTTCTCTCGATTTACAAAAGAGACCCTAGTGGGAAACTGTTTATTGGGAGATGACAGCGGGCTCAGAAGAAAAATAACACTTTCTTTTACAGTCACACAAAAGAAGGAAAAAAACCCCACAAAACTCCAGCACACACTAAACAGACTTTTACAAAAGTATAATGAAAAGGTGACAAAATCTCAAACTGAATGCATCAAATAGGAAAGGGAAAATTTAGACCAAGTGAGAATAAAACCTCCTATTAATACCAATTTCAAACAAAAGTAATCTTATCTTGCCCGAGTTACCATGACATTCCAATGTGTAACTTCTGCTGCACCAAAACCAGAATTGATGCAAGGCCTTAAATTGTTTTGTACTGGCTCTGCTGTATTGACTCATTACTTTTAGGATTTTTTTGGCTGACTTTATCCCTGAAATCAGGGCTGTAATATGTCTCTTCAAAAAGCTGCTCAATCAATTTAGAAATAACGCACAATTTACTGCACTCTTTTGTACCTGTCAGATACCTAGAAGATGACAAATGAGAGCCAGGTAACAGAGTGAACCAAAGGTAGTAACTTAGATCTAAAATAATCATGGAGTGACTTAACTCTTAAACACACGAGTGACTGCGTGAATGGGAGCTGCCAGAGCTTCCCAGGTAGTCTGCAGGAAACAGAGCATTAAACAGTTTGCTTGAGACCAACACAGACCAGCTGTAAGGAGTGACTGAGCTGCTTGCAAGATTGGACTTGCGCTCTCTCTTCCTCTAACCTTTTGCAAAGAAGAGAAGAATGGAATTGAGACACTTTTCTAAGCTTCTCAACTCATTTCCAAATCAATACAGAACATCTAAACCCCATGGGGGGTGGGGTGGGTGGGATGGGCAGCAGAACGGACACAACACAGAAAAATAACTCAACTGTGCAGTTGAAATCTCTGAGCTATAAGGCTCAGGTTGTAGCTATCAAGATGGCAGTTTTGATAAAACAGCCTTTTCTTTATTTATATGCATCCTAGAGTTGGGGTTTTTTTTATCCGCTTCTGCTTGAATGGAGCCGTTTTTCATAAGCATGAAGATATTTTAAGGAAAAATGACAACTTGTGTAAATTTAGTATTTTTTAACGAAACTTGTTGGATTACAGCATCTAAAATAAAACCTTCATTCCTTAACCTACATTTTATCCAGTGTGTTGAAACAACACAGATGCATAGTTTTGTAAGTCTATTCCTTAAAACTCCTTTAAGTGGATCAGATATTGGATAAATATTAATATCACCAGCATTTAAATAAAAACTAATTATTTTGATTGCTTTTTTCCCAACCTTTATTTTATATTAAAAAAAAAATCTTACTGTTTGACATATGCAATTCTATTAGACCTCGCTGCAATTAAATTGTCACTGTACAAACCAGAGTACCACAGAGCTTCACAAGCACATTTCCTGAGCCAACGCTGAAAATAACCCACAGGAAAAGGCTGTTGTCGAGTACATAAACGGGTCTTTCATCAATTCTCGTGTCACATTTGACTCTCCATTCTCCATCTGAGATACTCTCCAGTGCTACGTTTTGTTAACCTGCAATTTATACCACGGCTGGCAAGTGGAGACAGAGCACGCGTGTTGGTGGCGGGGGAGAAAGGTCAACGTCCAGTGACAGACGCGCAACATTAACGTGGCTTCCCCATCTTAAAGAAAAGGAAATACGTATGCCAGAGCTAGGAAAAAAACCCAAACATGGAATAAAAGAGGAAAGAAAACGATAAAGTATTGGAGATTAATTTATGAAAGCGCGTGACACCTAAGTTCCTGTAGCCTAGAGACTGGGGGTTAGGAAGTAGGCTAAAGGACGCAGGGTTATGCTCTGCTTTCCTTACTTCAGGCTTCCCCTCATCACAGTAAGCCACCCATGGGCTGAAGGCAAGAGTCAGCATGCTGAGCTGAGGTGACCTCACTGGGAGGAAGGATGAGGACATCCTTGTATTGTAGCAGGGGGCTGGACGGGAACAGCTCCTTTAAAAGGAGGACATTTTTGCCATCTGTGGTGAGCGCTTCTTCAGTGGGGAAAAAAACCAAAAGGATAGGGTAGTTTACCCTCCAAATGGCTCTTTCAATGCATATGGACTGCACGTGATCCAAGGTAAAGGTGATGCAAATTTCTAGACAGTGCAAGACAAAACTGAGCACCAAAGCTTTTGGAGAGTGGCAGAGGGATTTGCTCAGCAGCCAGGCAGTGCACCCCGGAAGCGGCTGCCTTATCGCTGCTGCCACCCCTGTCAGCTTCCCCCCTCTGGTACTTACAAACACACCCAGCCCTGACTACACTCAGTAAAAAGATAATGTCAAGAACTTGAACCACATCTATTTTTATGTAGTGCTTGTGATAGCATCCAATAAATTCGAAGGCTTTCATTATTACACCTCCAACTCTATCAAAAGTTTCCCTGTGTGCTGTGTCCTTGTCAACTTGCTTCACCCACCTCTTTCTTTACCAAAAATCAACAGGGAGTCCTTAAAAAGAGGGATGAAAGAAATACCAAAGACAAAAACTCTCTTTCACACAACCGTTTTCATTTCATAAGATCTTTCAATCCTTTTCGAGACTGGATTGTGAACTAGAATAATGGGCTTGGTATTGGAAAAACACAGTTCCCCAACTTCTTTCTCTCCCTCCTTGTAGAAGGGGAGAATCAAACCTTGGAATCTTTCCTGACATCAAAACAGATGAAATCAGCACATTTCAAACACATCTGGATGAGAATGTTCCTATTTTTTTCTGATATTAAAAAAAAAGCTCCTATTTGTTCTGACATTAAAAGAAAAAAGAGAGGGGGATTGGTGTACTTCTCTTGGATTGCTTCAGAAGAATTCTTTTCCCAGAATGCATATGTTGTTGTAATAAATGCATTTATTTCAGATTGTGTAGCAGCTTAAACTGTAAAGCCCTATAACCAAAATACTAAAGAAAACTCATTTTCTTACTGGAAAAGCCAACCATGGAGACACTGACTTCAATAAAGTTTCTTCCAAGGAATGAAAAGAAAGCCCAAAACACCCTATATGCCTTCTTAAGCAAAAAAAATTTACTGCAAGTCTTTAATGTAGTTTCACATGCTACCCTAATAATAGAAAATAATTAACTTGACACTACAAGATAGAATAATTCCGGAGCCGAGGTCAGTGTTTCGACTAACGCTTGGGAAAGAGGAGTTCTGGGAGTGGCGTACAGCCGCAGAACGAGGGTAACACCATCCGCATGCACCTAATTCCTTCCTAAAGTCCTTGTGTCAGAACATCAATATCCCCAAGCAACAGTACTGCCACTTCTCACCAATATTTTTATTGCTCGTGAATTTGGACTCTGGTAAGACATTCATAACTTCATTACAGAATTTCTTTCTTCATAGTCCCTAGAAGTAAAACATGGTAAGTCAGCAAGATGGCTTATTCCTTATGTCTGGTAGCCAAGAATTGTTTTGCTCATTCCCTGCTCCAGTGAACCAGAGCTGGTACTGCCAGATAGGCTTTGCATCCGCCTTGCAGGGAGTGGAGAGCTAAGCCATGTGACTCACTCTTTACTGCCAAAGCCTTGGAGCTGGAAGAAGCCTACCGGCTCCGCAACACGCACGTGGGAAAGTGAGGTAGGGAGGGGAGAAGAAAAAAGTAGGCTCAAGGAAGCAGACTAGAAAAAGAAAGCCAGTGATAACATGACCAAAGAAAATGAATCCTGACAGGAAACCTAAATAGCCTATTATCAAAGCTACTCCATTAAAACCTAAGGGACAACTGCAGAGAAAGCATTTAATGTACAACTAAAAGAAACACAGAGGGAGATCAGAAGACAGGACAAGACTGCAGAGCTAGTTGAGGAAAAGGAACCTGCCTTTCTTCAGATCAGAAACTAATCCATTTTCATTTTTAGGAAGTAGATGAAATCTAAAAAGTCTGCATACCTGGCCTCTACTTATCAGGAAATTATATCCTTCAATAAAATTCAGTAAAAAGAAAATGCGTGTTTTAATGTATAAATAAATCCACCTTCAAGTGTATTTCGTGCATTCAAATCTCAGCGTAAGCATTTCAAAACTGTTTTAAAATGCTATTTAGACTTTGCAGTATTTTATTAATTTAGCGTTTCTATTGAAGTGTTTTTTTGAATGGGAATTTTGCAATTGCAAAAAACAAAACAAAACCAAACCCAAACCCAACCCTTCCCTAATGCAGCCAATCCCTAAACAACACCACATTTATCTGGTGCAATACTGCTCATCAGAAGACTGTCTCAACCCTAACAAAGTTCAGTACATCAAAGAGCACTATGCATCAAAACAAAGTGCTTAACCACACAGATTTCAATACTAAATTCAGTATTCCAGGAAGGCTTTCATGGACACTTAATTGACCTCTGGAGACTCAGTCACCAAAGCAGAATTTAGTCCGGAAAACTAAACTTACATTTTGCATTGAAATGCTCATTTCTGGAAAACCAATGGATTATTCTAAACCAGCAGGGGTGGGAAGGAAGCAGCTTTTAATTAAACCAAGATTAAGAGCTCAAAAGATTGTTTTCACATGGTACTCCCCCCCTTCAGTCTGTTCCAAAGAAAAATCCTAGCCGGAAACACGACACAGCTATAAATTTAATCTAAATCAATTAGCAGGCATGTACATTTGCAACATCTTGAAGGGACGCTGTCAAAAGTAGCCAGTAAATACAGTATTCTATTCCCTGAAGGATTAAGGAGAGGACTCTCGCAACCTGAAGTACAATTCTCTTGCCTAGAACAATGTAACAAGTACCAAAAGGAAGCCCACGAAGTACAGAAAAGTTTATAAATTTCTGTTTTCTGCAGCATGACAGATGTTTCAAAGCATGTTCATTGTTCCTTTGTGTCTTTAGATTACTGGGCAAACATACGCTCAATTTTACTTCTACCTTTAAGTTAGATTTTCCTGTCCTCCTAAGAATGAAGGCTTGTCATTAAAAAGAGGAAAATGAATCTCAAATATTTCTCTTTCATTGGAAAGCTGTAAGAAAATAGTGTTAGTTCAAAATAGAACAGTTACAACTACTGGTCTCTGACAACATTAAAATGAATTGTGGCAGTACCAGCAGTGCTGACTTTAACCTCGCTTTTCAGGCCTGAACCATTCATTTCTCAAAAAAACCTCAAAGAGCTGCTTTCCCTGTTATGTGCAACTGGATAATGATATTTAAAACTACTTTTACATTTAACAGTACATTTTCCATCCTACATCATCTGTTCTTCACTCACTTTACAGTCCTCATAATAACACATTCATCTTCATTATTAATTTTAAATTGGCAAACAGGTAGTCTACCTGGCTTTGTCCTAGTCTGGGACAAAATAAACAATCCTTAAAAGCCCCTTCAAGACACTTCTTTTTTCTGTATCAGAAACAAAACACGGATTATCTGTTCCCAAGGTACTGTCATTACTTTCTTCACTGCAAACATTCCCCTGAATTACTTAACACAAGCAAAAACCACAAGTCCCTCATCAGCAGCGTGTGTTCCACCTCAGTGGTTCACACTCTATCAGAATCCTGGTTCTCTTCCTTTCAAAGCCAAGCTCACCCTCAGTAGAAGGGAGGCTGACATCAAATAACTCAAAAATCAGGTGGTAAGTGACAACTGATACACACCATTAGTTACCCAGGCCCATCATTTGCATTGAAATCCCCATGGGAAGGTCCATGCAAACAAAGCGTATCTGAATTTAATAAGATACATGAAGTCAGGATAAGGGTGTCAGAAGCTATTACCATTCTCCATTAAAGCATGCAGGTTTCACCAGATGGGACTGGAAGGAAATTTCTCAGTAACCACCAAAGCACTGGGTACATTATGAAAATTGCTTTTCTTTATTTCTCCAGAAAGAAATGTCACACGGGGTAAAGACATCACTGAACTCTTCTGGTAATGGTAAGCCTGGCATTCAGACAATATACTGTGTATATGCTATTATGACTAGAAGTGTAGGCAATCAGTCTATGACTTTCTCAGAAGAACAATCCCATTTGTATATTGGCTTTAATCATAAGATAATTTGCTTTGAGATCCCATTAGTGGTGCATTACAGGAGTTTTACGTGCCACGATCTATGAAAAAGAGGTAAGTGCGTGTTCGGACAGGCTGGGGAAAACACGAGCGGTAATTATTTCAGTAACATCAGCACTGTTTCTCCACCTGGTTTTATAATACCAGCTGGCCCAGGAAATGATAAAAGGTTCTCAAAGAACTATGCGGAAAAGGTAAGACGTCATTGATAAAGGAGCTTCAAAGGATTGGAGATAACAGTGGATGGGAAACCAGGAGAAGCTGCCTGCCTGGCTCTGTCCTTAACACCTCCCAAGCCTGAGCCGAAAGGAGTACCTGTACCTGTGCTTCCAGCAGCTGATAATCCAGGTCAGGAGACCACTGCCCTGCTCTGTCCCCTTTTTCTTCTAGGGAGTTCTTTTGTTCCCTAAAATCTACTGAAATAACTGCAAGCATTAATTGTTTCCTAAGGTAGTCCCCGACCATGCAATTTAGTTTAAAATAAACATATAAAGGGCTCTGGTTATGGTTTTCTATGTGTGCTTTTTAAAGAAAAACACAAACCAAATACAGTTACATCAAGAATATTCAGCTTAGGGAGCAGCTACAGGTGCAGATGTGCCAGGGTGCAAGGTACCACTTAAAACCTTAAATCACCATTGGTACTGGGGAAGGTTTGCGTGAAGAGGGAATAACTATAAATCACTCAGCCAGGTAAGAAAACTACAGAATTTCACTCAAGGAGCAACTGCAGTCTCATGTCTACCATGCTTTGTACAGCAAAACTGTCCTTTTTTTCCTAAAGCAAAAGACAAATATTCACCTGGATCCAGAACCACAATACAAACCAAACTAAATTGCCTAAACACATAAAATACATCCTTATTTAAGTTTGGTCTCGCTCTTCTTAGGTAAACCAAATAAAGGGAATAGATTTCAACAAAAAGCATACACTCAGTCAGGAATATAAATAATACACAATGCAATAAATATACCAATACTGAGCCCATAACCAAAAATTCTGCTTCCCACAATAAGGCTTCGTGCTTTCCACCACAGTTTAATGTTGAGAATATCAACTCTATAAACAATTATTAATACAAGATGACACTTAAAATGTGTCTCCTCCTATATAAGAGGCCACATTCCTGTAAAGAATTGCCAGCTCTCAGCATACAAACCTGGCCACTTCCTCTTCCCAGCAACCACAGTCACAGTATTAGAGATATTAAAAGATCTGTTCCTGTCTAGTCTATTTAGCATCTGCTTTGGACATACCTACGAATCGGCCCAATCCCTTTTTGAACCTGCTGATATTATCTTTCTCCACCACCTCCTGAGACAATGAAACACAGCAGCAACCTGCAGAGTCACCAAACCCCAACTTTCAGTAACATTCTGTGAGAGTCATGCAGGACTCCTGCATCGCTACTACCTTTGCTGGGAGCACAGGGAGGTAATGAAAGACTGACTAGCTAAGGGGAAGGCAATATCTTTTGTTATACCCGAAAAGCTTTCAAGACCTGGTGAAGAATTTGCATACCCAAAAGCTTGTCTGCTTCTCCCAGCTCTGTCATCTGATCTAAAAATAAATTAATTCCCCCTACAATCCTAGCAACTATGCACTTTATGGATGCTTAGTCAGGTTCATCCTGAGACTGGGGAAAGGTTCATTCCTCCCAATTTAAGTATTCTTGGATACAAATGTGTGACCATATCTGATTTGCCTTAATGAAATCTGGGAATGCACACACATTAGTTTCTCAAATTTTGACCAATCTGAGGAATAACTAGCTTACTTTTCCTCTTGACTCTTTACTGAGTGCAAACAGTTTTCAAACCAGCAAATGCATATAGAAAGATACCCAGCAACAACTGTCCTGCTGACATCTAATGAGAAAAGCATACACCTTCTCAAGTCATCATCTAAACACCTTTACAACAACCAGAGTTACAGCAGAGCTGTTTAACTTCCCTTCTCTCTTTATTTTACCTGCCAAGTCTCAAACGCCTGCTTGTAGCTTCACAAGGCTCCTCGACCTCATAGAAGCCAGGACTCTGATCTTCCACGCTGCTGGAGTTCTGCCATTCAAAGCAGAGATGTCTCCTAGCACCCATAGCAAAAGGCAAGTTCTCGTACTCAGGTATTTCCTCATAGTGACGCACGTTCTCATATTCCGGAGCACAAGTGCTGGTTACAGGATTCAAATGCATTTGTGACAAATTCTCTCCCAGAAGTACATGCCCATCTAAAGACTCCAGCCTTTGGTTACTTCGCATCTCAGGCTGACTTCTGTTTCGCTGCCTCTTCTTCTGTAATGCTGGACTACTTATTTCTACAGAACGCACCTTGGCGGATTTCGCTTTCCTTTCATTGCCTACAGATGCTATATTCCGATTGCTACCGCTTCCATACCCATCCCCGGTGGCAAGGTTGGCAATAGCACTATCCATTGACTGGCTTCCTTTAGACAGAAACTTTTGGAAGTCGCTTTTCATTAAGCAAACCGACAATTTCATGTTGAGAAACTTTTTCAAGCTATTTTTCTTCTGGTGGTCTTTACATGGCTTGTCTGTCCTTTCCACATCCACAGAAGAGAGAGATTTGGCCCTGGGCTTTGTCACACCAGTTAAGTGGTTGAAGTTGGTAGCAATGTTTGCAGTTTTTAATGATTCAGAATTCCCTGAAAATGGGAGAATAGGATGAGGTAACTTCCATACAGGTTTCTCAGAAAAACGTTTGGGTATGTCGCAGGATGACAGCGCGCCTTGCTCCTTGGCTGGTGGATGTGTGAAGTGAGATCCTTCCAGAATACTGCTTGATTTGTCCTCACTGGAGGTGTAAGAACTTTTCTCCACAAGCTCTGCTGATGCAGCTTTTTTCAGCAGGCCAGCAGCTGGAAGGCTGTGCCTCTGTGGTTTCTTAGGAACGATTTTTGGAGAAATTTCATCCTTTATTTTAACTTCTTTATCTTCCAATTTTTGTGGGGAAACATGGAGGCTATTAGAAGCAGATGAGTGCTGACTGCTAGTTAATTTGAGTTGTTTTGGCAAACTCATGGACAAAGTATCACACCTGACAAAGTTAGTCCTTTTATCCATGGCATCTAGCATACTGGTATCATCTGACATTTCATCTGTGGAGTTGATTAAGTTATGGTCTGCATCTAAAGAACATTCAACACTTTCCACCAAATCAGAAGTTGTGAGTGACAACTGAGGCAAAAGATTTTGTGATGTTGTCTCTTCCATAGCAGGTTCCTTCACCTGATGAATTTTGTCTGCATTGCTTTGAGTTATCTCACATTTGTCAGGATGAAGTACTTCTGTATTATTGTTATAACAAACACTTTGACCAAGGATATTAATTTTTGCTGACTTTTTAAAGTTTTGGTCCACAAACCCACAAGAATCTTTCTCTGAGTTATATACTTCCTTTGTTCCTTCTCCTGTGGTGTCTATGCCATCCTGACGGACTAGACATGCAGCACGTGGCTTTCTTGGCTTAGGGATAGGAAGCACTTTTGAGGTCAGGACTGAAGATGTTTCTGAGGACACTTTATCAGCATCTACTTTCATACCCATTTCACCTGAAAATATACTACTGCTACTTAAGTCTTCATTTTCCAAGATTTCCTGGTCCAATGGGCAAGAGCAACTGTGGTTATTTTCAGGCAAACTAGGACAAATATCAGAAATCTGAAACTCATCATCGGAGACCTTCCCATCAGTATTTTGTTGCTTCCCTTTAGCAACGTCAAAAGATGATGAAGACTGTACAAGTTCCATAAACTCTATTTTAACGTTGTTCTTGAAACTGCTGCCATTCCCTTTTTCAAGTTTGTCTGCATACCTGTGCCTCACAGGACTGCTGTCAGGAAACACTCTATGAGTTAAAACATCCTTAAGCTTCTCTTCCAAAATACTGGCTTTCAAAACCACTTGGTTTCTATTTGCCAGTTTTTCACTGTGGCTATTCCCCAAAGCTAGTGTGTTTTTTCCACCGACTTTGATGTTCTCCAAGTTTTCAAAGTGCTCAAAAATGATCTGAGTTTTACAGGTGTTCTCCCCATTTCCAAGCTTGTGAAGACATTCAAATTTGCAAGATGGCACTGGTAGAATATAGGCTGTGTTACCAGTACTCTCTTCTGAGGCTTCATTTTTATAGTTCAAATGGTCTAGCGTTTGAGAGGAATCTCCCCTGTGCTCCTCAAAGCTTTTTGTGCTTTTCCGTGTGGACAATGGAGGTTTAACTTCCGGAATGGATGAGCTCTTGAGAACTTTCGGTTTTGGTGCAATTGCTGGCTTCGTTTTCCTTGCTGCTTGTATAACACCAGAAAGTACAACGTCAGGCTTCGGTGCAACAGGTGGAGGCGTTGCCTTGTGTCCTACCACAGATTTTGGTTTGGGGGCCACTGGTGGCTTCTTAATTTCTAGGAAGGATGGAAAACAAAGATTTTAGTCACCATCAGCCCACAGAACAACTTGACCTGCAATGCAGCATTATTAAAAGTTTTGTAACATTTAAATCATGTGATCTACAAGATCTCAGCGTGTGTGTGTATATCTTTTCCTCTTAAAATCATGCCTCCCTTCCCTACCACCACTTTTTTAATAGTTGCCTTTCTTCAACAGGCACAATCAAGGAGTGATAGGAAGTCTTAAAGGGTAACTTTTTCATTAAATAACAGTTTAACTTCATGAAAGTTCATGCCCTTCATACTTTAGCTCAAATGCTAAAGTATGACACTAGTAAAAACAGAGAAGATTAGACTGGTTTTGCAGTTTGAACTATTATAATACTGTTTTAAAATGGTGCAGATACATTAAGTACCTCATGGAAAATAAGCCCTGAAGATAATATACCAGCTAGGGTAACTACCGGTGCAGTTCAGCCCCTTCCTCTGTTATTTCTAAAAATGTGTAACTTAAAATTTCCCTTCCTCTTATTTTCAAACAAGATTGAGATAGATTACTCTACCAGCTGTGACACTGCCATGTCACTACCATCAGTTCAGTGAAATGAATCTGTGGGGTGAAGTTAATGCAGTAATTTGTAGCAAGACAGCCCTTTCCTACTGTAAAAGTAAAATACTATTTCTGTGCATCTTATAAAATTACTCTTCAACGTGTTACTGTCTGACCTAGAAAGAGTCACCACTGCTGTGACTTCTGACCCACTTGATAGCACAAGATGACAAACGCTGGGGAGAGTGGCTGACAGGAAAAGGAACACATGAAGAACTTGGAGACTACGGAGTTTTGATCACAGTGTTGGGTTTTGTGTGGTTTGGTTGTTTGGTTTGTGGTTAGGCTCTTTTTAAGTTATGCCTGAAGCATTTTAATATTGCAGATTTGTTTACATATGCTGGAATAATTTCTGATTTCTAGGTGCTTTTCAGTGACTTTTGACATATGAAAACTGATTTTTAGAGTAAACAGGTTTCTCATTCTTTATTTTTGTGCTAATATCTCTGTATTTGTTACCTTTGTTTTGAATAATATTTGTGTATGACTTTCTGGAAGCACAGCAATGTTAAATCTCTCCTGAAAACATGCTAATTAATATTTCACAAGCAAAGAGACTGGGTAAGCCATTGATTTATTATTCCCTTTGAACTGTGAGTTTGGTTGGGTTTTTACCACCATTATTATTACTGTACATGTGCAATCTCTAGGCCAGAAGAACAAAGTTTCAGGCTTTTTTTTTCCCCCCTCTTTTGGTTTTTGTTTGTTTGAAAGCAAGCTAGGTGGTTTAAAAAAAAAAAAAAAAAAAAAAAAGCAGATGCCCTCAGTTGCAAGCGTTTCCCAAACACTAAGCCACTGCTGTAATCAGGCAGCCAGAAACAATGTCTCTACTACAGAAACAGGAAAACCATGTTTTTCTAGGACATGAATCATTACATGGTATCCAGACTGACTCCACTTACACTTAGAATAGCTGTCCTTGCTTCCTTGCTGCAATTATATTAGCAAAGGGTTAAAACCAATGGCAGAGTCAGTTTTTGAGATGTTTTGCAAGAGAAAATGGTTTCTTTCCAAGGGCACAGTTCTCTATAGCCACTGACAACAGTCAGCAGTGACCCAACTACAAGCTGCTGCAGAGACCATACCACTTTTTTCTTGCTGTCCAAAGACAAGTGAAGTGTCAATTGTTTGCTAGGGAAAAAACCAAAACAAACTAATCCTTTGGATAGGCAACTACGGATCTTGAAAAGCAGAAGAGGGTTGTATGCTGACTTTCAGACAAGGCAACTTCCTATTCAGTTGGATAAGGAAGTCACAGCGATAAAGAAACCTAAGGAAGGGATGCTCAGTTTGTCACAGAACACAACACAGTAGACCTGGGCTGTGGTCAGTAATATTCATTAAGTTATTAAAGCTCCCTGACAACAAGAGACAGTCAGTCTGCTTGCGAAACCTTCCTGATGTCTGAATGAAACACACTGCAGACAATACAGGAGATTAAACACTGGCTAGGTAAGTGATATCCTGTCGATTATTTGTCCCACTCTGCAAACTGAAGTCCATAAACCTTGGAAGTTTCTCTCTCTATAGTGGACTGCCTAACATTTTAGATAGATAGCAACCAAACTAGCTCACTCTGCAGAGCTTTTAACTAGTGTCTATACGGAGGACACTCAGATGTTATAGGATATCATTACCTGAATATAAGAGTCTAAACTAAAACGTGAATATGTAAAGGGATGCAAAGAAAACAAATCAGGTGTTTGTATGTCAGTAGTGGAAATTGGGTAATGAATAGAGCAAGAAAAAAAATCACTTCTGATAATGAGTGTGATTCAATAAAATTTCTGAAGCCTACTAGATTTTTTTCAAGCTACTTCAACGTTAGAAAGCATTGCGACAGACAGAAGAGACTGGCAAGTTGTCTGTTATAATAAAGACACCACTATCCACTTTAAAGTGATTGCTCATTTCATCTAGAGTAGATATGGGTCAATGAATTAACAGGCACATTACAGTCTGGCTATCAATACAGAACTGCAGTCAACGGCTCAATCAGAAAGGAATGTGATGAAGAGCCCTTTCAAACAGAAATATGACGTGAGAGGAAAGACTCCAGGAAAGGAATGCATACCAGTAGTTCTCCTCAACAAATATCTTTAAGTTTCTGAAAAACACAAGCGATTGATTTAGAATAAAACTAAAGAATGCAAAAAATCACAGCAGCTAGACAAGGGTAAAAGTGTATTAGGTTTCAATTAGAAATCACGAATAAAAGTTCAGTTGATTATAAACTCATTCAATTCACCATGTGTGGGTAAAAACCAGTTCTACATAACAGTGTTTTAAAAGGGACAACTTCCCATCCTGAAAGAAAACTAAGTAGGAGGCAGTGGTTATATATAAAGGTGTAAGGAATGAGTGGAAATCATATGAGAATGACTTTTTGTTAAATGACAAGCATAAGCAAGCCTCTTTGATGAAAAACAATAAATATAATCAAGGAAGTGTTATACAACAAATGCACAGAGCGCTAATTTGCTTGGGCAACGGGCTTTTTCGTGGGACCATATGGAACTGTTCACCTAAGAACAGAGATGGCTGGTTATGCTTAGGACAGTAAAAACTGAAGAGAATTTGGAAACCATTGCAGATAGTTATCTCATGAGAGCTCCATGAAGGTCTGCAGCTAAGCAGTAAATCATCCTCCAAATTACAAGGAGATAAATATAAAAATATGAAGGGAGATGAATATATTTCTGTACACAGCACCTGCCAGACTGTTAGTGACATGCTATGTCACCTTCTGGCATTCTTAGATGAAACTTGGGACAAATGCAAGAAATAACTACAGAAGTATCCAAGGTCTACAAATCGTGCCTCAAATCCCAAGAAAGCTCATCCTTCTTAATTTAACCAAGAATTTGAGAAGTGAGATGGTAACAGTATATGTACTTATGCACATGTGAGAGACTTTTGATAACAGATGGCTCTTTAATCAGGAAAACCAAGAAAAGACATGATGAGATGCCACAGCTGACCACTGAATTTTGACAAGTTCAAACTAGCAACAAAGCTTTAAAATCATTATTAAACTCAAAGGATAACCAACTACAGCAACATCTCGCCCATAGTTGTGGTGGAGTTACCACCACGTACAGCCAACAAACTCGCCTTGAGATGTGTCGAAGTTTCAGAGGAAATTCTGAACTGGACATTGGATTCTCTGGCTTGTCTTATTCAGGAGATTAGAGAATCTCTATGTTTTCCCCTGTTTCCTCCTCCAATCTTAACCCATTTCTCAGAGAGGACCCCTGCATCCAGACTAGCATCATGGGCTACCAATAATAAGCCCAAATCTAAGAGTAGAAATGCAAGTTTTATTTGTATAAACAGATTAAACAACTAGGAGTCAGAGGAACAGCCAGAGATAGCCTCTGACTTGTTTGACTAAGCAAAGGAAGAAATCCATAAATAAAGTGACTAACAAAGCTGCCATAACCAACAGGAAATCTCCTGCTCATCTAGGAACAGCCAACACTGTGTTCAGTGCTGAGAAAAAGCTTACAAGTATCAACACACACAATAACCTTAAAAAAAAGAGGATTAGAAGGAGCATTATTTTTCTGACAATAAATAACCATTAGTACCACATACGCAGGTCAATGCATATGTTCTTTGTCCGACTTCAGGTCGCAGCACAGAAGACATTTGTCCCTCTGAAGAATTATCTTCTCCAGCATACTGAGGAAAAAGCAACACCCATTCTCATCCTGCTGAGCTCCTCTGCGGTCAGCACTCACTATTGCTTGACTGGCATGTGTTCCTGCCCTACCTTCAAGTTGTTTTAGAGGAGGAAGAGAACATCCTGGAGTAACTTCTACTCACAATGTTTTGGCCTTAAAGTGTTGATTTCTGTTCCTCAGTTTAGAGGATGTGGCAATTAAGGACTCAAAAATGTCTGTTTGTCTTCTCCTAGGCATTGTCACAAATGAGCTAGAAAGTAAATATGACAGTGCAATCTTAAACACTATTATTACACAGCTTTAAGTCTCCTCAAATTTTTACCTCTTGTTATGTTGCCTGCTCAGCAGAGGGAGAAAATTAGATATATGAAGTTGAATGGAGGCAAAAAAAACCCCAAAAAAAATCAAAAGCACTTTCTCTTCTGCAATAAACCCTACTATTGCTAAAGGAACATTTTTCCAGGTTATACTTATACCCATACTTTTGAGATGATGTTAACAACTTCTACACTTGAGGACAGCAAAAGAGCAAGTTATGGTCACTTGCAGCTGTCCAAGAAACAGGGACAAATGCCTCTGGACACTGTCCCGAAAACATGACTTGACATTCCTTTCCTTGCCATGTTCCACCTGAACACAGGGCTCCCTGGGACTGTCTCCAGACACCCAAGAGGTGTCCTGTGGCAGGATCCTGCAACCCACCCTAAAGCAATAACCTTTCTGAACCACAGAACAGTAGGAGGATAGTAAAATAATCAGTGTGATTTAAGATTTTGACAGCAGCTGGACCTAAACTTCAGCTACAGGTACCCAATTCAGCTACTATGGAGTAAACCAAGGTGTGAATTAATAAATTGGCTGCTTTATAGAAGCTGGTCATATGTATATTCTTATTTTAACTGCATGGTGGTTTATTCCTTATTCCTTTTCACCTACGAGGTGAAACCTATTTCACATACTACTTCACATATCTATTTCACATGCAATAGGAAAAGAAAAAGGAAGGGGCTTGAAGCAGTTACCACTTAGCAGCTGGCCTGCTGCAAATGTACATACTGGCTTTCTCATGGAACCTTGTTTATATATGCATACTGTATTCTCAGAGTTAGGAAATCACATCTAGAGACTATGTAGGAAAATAATATGATGCCCAGAAGCTATCTGTCAAGGGATAGAAATGCCATTCTTTCTTATGTGAAGGAAGCTCTCATTACAACTGTTCCTGAGACTACTTTTGACATAAAACACTACAACTCGGACACAAAACAAGAAAGCCAACCTGGCTTTTAAAGAGGGAGAGAGATAATTATTGCGGCATGTTAGCAATACACTCAGAGATCATTGCGATGGCAGCGCTAATACACTGCACAGAGAACCAGATAAAGTATCTTAAAACTCCCACTCTCCAGTAACTTAAGTTTTAATGACTCACAACAAGGCTTTTCAGTTCAATTGCTTTGCTTTCAGTTACAGAAAACAAATTTCATTAGGTAAACACCTCAAAAAAAAAAACTATTCCGAGATCATAAATTTATTTCCTGTGAATGTGTATTTCTTTTCTCATTATGCAGACACTCTGATTTGCTCAGGTGCCACAAAGCTCAAAAGAAAACGAAAAAAGGAATGAGTCATGACATCCCGGAAAATAACATGTGTAGTTTTTAAAATACAAGGGAAAATTATGGTTTCCAAGCCACTAGTTTTAGAAAACATCCTACATAAACTGCAAAAGGAAAGCATTCATTTCAAAATCTCGGGTTGTTCAATGGCTTGTTGAAATAAAGGAGGGAAGTTGGGGATAACTTTAGAGTAAGGACAAGAGATTCATAAACAACCTTTTAAGATCTCATGTGGAGATAGAGCAGAGTAACTCTAATGAAACTTGACATATTAGAGGGTTAAAGGGACATTAAACCCTGTAGGCCTCATTTTTTCAACCCTTCAAAGCAATGAAGTTTGACTGGAAAAGTCACGTTGATTTTGTTTATTCTGTTCCTGCTGTGTTTTTTTCCCCCCCTTCGAATTACATTTTTGACATTAAAATACACTACATATTTCTCGTTGTTGTCAAATCATATTTCAAGTCTCAGCTATACATTCTGCCCACATTAAATAAGCCGTATAGATTCACATATAAGGACTGTTTCTTCAGCAAGAAATAATAAATGGCAAACTCATAACTCTGAGCTTTTGGGCTTGCCTTTTAAAGGCAAAGGACATACTTGAAGACAGCACAGCAGTTCCAGGAAGAAAATGAGTAAATGCGTATTCATCAGCATCGTATATAAAAAATATGCAATATGTGAGAGAAGGATAGCTATAAATGCAGGTTAAAACCAACATACAGGTTGATCACTACAATAAGATCATTTTTAAATTATCTAGAAGTATTTTAAATAGGGGCTATACTTCCTTAGTTCTTACATGTCTACATTTACAGCTATGGCAGAACTTCTTCAGCTGGCACTGAACCATGCCCAGCTCTGGACTGAGATGTAACTGAAGCTGTAGAGGAACGAGGAAAGATATACAGCAAGAAACTGAATAGGCACTGCATTATTTAGAAAGGCAGAAGGCACGCTGGAGCAGACTTAAGGCTGGGTTATCAGTGTTGGAAATTTTGCAGCTTCTGTCCATGGACAGAAGCTGTGACCAGTTTCTCTCCATGCCACAGTTCCCTCCAGCAGCACACTATCTCTTACAGAGAGTCCTGCCTAGCAAGCTGAAGTCGCTTGTATCTGCAAATCCTAGTAAAAATATCAAATCACTACTAACGATGCATTACCAGGTTGCTGTCTTCTAAACGTACATTAAAAGAAGGCACGAGAGAGAGAGAGACACAACCCAAACTGAAGGAAGGAGGAGGATTTCCAGGCATTTCAAGCTCCATCTGAAACCTTCACACACAGTAACGTTTTTTACTGAAATGCTGTATTACCAAGCAGTTTCAGAAAGCTCGTTTATGTAGCACAAACCAGAGTAATTACAGAATTCTATTTTATTACTAAATAATTTCAATGCAGGAAATAGATCCTATAGATGACAGGACTGAAATTAAAATGCAAGAGGTGGTAAGTTTGTATGCGATCAATGGCTTTATAAAGCATGTCTACATATTTCAGGAGCTAAATTCTGTAGCAATACAAAGAGATGGATATTAAACCTTCAGACCTGTCTTCTAGCAGTGATCAGTCTTTTCATACCCTGCCTATAAGCTCCTTAACAGAAATGTCAAAAGCTGTCACGACACTGTCATCAGGATCATGAATCTCTGATCTTGTTTTACCTGTTCCCCATATATTTTTTTATCCTCACATAATCCATCACACACAAAATACTCTTCATCCCTTCTACATACCCCTCAGCTTCCCTCTTCCCGCCCACCAGGACTCTCTCTACTCTCTCTTTCACTTTGAATGTCTCGCTAAAATTCACATTTTCCATGAACCTGTCCCACTTTCTTCTTACTGATATTCCTCAGCATCCCTTTCTCTTTCGCCTTCCAAGTGACTTTGTTCACCCAAACCCCCTTCCTCCTCACCTTACCCACAAACACCAACATAAACAACAGTCACATCACCTCAGCTCTAGAAGTCCTGAAATCACTGTTTAGTGCTGAAAATCCACTCAACTTTCTGAAACTTAGTACCATATCGAATGTTAACAGCCCAGCTCCAAGCTCTTGAGCACCCCCTAACACATACATTTCATTTGCACAGCTAACTCTCTTCAGCGCAAGGGTGAATTGCACTACCAGCAGCACTACTCAACAACGTGAACATTGATTATATCCCTCTTTATTACATGTTTTTCGAGATCTAAACAAAATCACTTCTGTCATATATATTATAAATGGGAATATATTATTGAAGCGGAAAGATACATTGACTAGCTTTTTAGTTTCCTGTACATTCTGATTAACTAAGAAACCCAGACAATTTCCTTAACACTGCACTCTAACAATTTGACATATTTGAGAGGAAAACACTGAGAATTAGGCCGACATTTTTGCTTTGTATCTCTGTGTTACTTTATCTTTAGAACCCCAATCCTTACAGGAAGCACTTCGCTGCTTCAGGTTTACACCTTAATTAGCCGTGTTTCCACCCAATAAATCATATCCTAACACATGACATCTTTTCAATGCAGAAACGACTCCTGTCCTCGCCTTCAAGCAGACTAAGAAAGGAATCTACTTATCTAACAGATGGGTGAAAAAAAAGTACCAACAAGCACACCAGCCACCATGCAGCCAAATAAACACAAAGTATGAGCAACTCCCTTCAACACGGAGAGCTCGTTTGTTTGAAACCGAGGATTTGCCTTGCAGCTCTTTTAGCCGTAAAACGGGCAGCAGTGGAGGCTGGGGGATGATAAGGAAAGCACTGAAGTAGGTCAGTTCAAATCAGCAGCAGCAGAGACCAGAAGCGAACGCTTCCCCGCAGCCCTGCCTCCCTTGGCGTGAGGGCTCCAGCTTGTAGGAGCCGGGTCAAGGCAGGTACACCCTGGAAGCAAAGCCAGAGCTCAGCCGCTAACAAACTTCTGCGGTTCCGCCAAGTCGGACGGAGCGAGAGCCCAAACCCCGGAGCTGGCTGTCCTGCCAGAGCACCGGTCCCTACCGGAGGCTCTCCTCGGCAGGTTTCGCCCGCCGCCTGCTTAACCCCCGCGAAGTGACCCGCTCCGCCGCCGAGCACCCAGCCTCTCCGCCGGACACGCGAGAGCGACCAGAGCCCCACAGCGGGAGGCGGCTGAGAGCCCCGCTCGGCTCCGTGCTCCGCCGGCCGCGGGGACGGGGACAGGGACGGGCTCGCACAACCCCGAGGCCGGGGGGTGGAGCGGGGCTCCCGTCGGTGACCCTGGGGAAGGGCTGCCCCCCGGGGCGGGAGTAGAGAGCAAGGCTGCACACTCCCCGCCACCCCCCCGGCTCGCTCCCCGCAGCAAGCGAGCCCAGCCCGCCTCGCCGCGCTTCCCCTGGGGCGAGCGGGGCACGCAGCGCCCGCCGCCGCCGCCGCAGCGGTAGGGGGGAGACGGGCGCAACCGGCTGGCGCCGTCCGGGACGAAGAGCGCGGCCGCGGCGTCCCTTCCTCGCCGTCCCCCCGCAGCCCGCCGCCCCGGGATGCGGCGAGGCTCCGGCGGCAGGAGGCACGCGGGCTACCCCCGGCCGCCACCGGCCCGGCGGCCCGAAGGGAACCGGCGCTCCCCAAACTTTCTTCGGACACTCACCGGCGGAGCTCATGGTGCTCCCCGCGCGCCGCGCCGTCCTCCCCCTCGTCCCTTACGCCACGGCCCCTCTGAGGGCCGAGGAGAAGGAGCCCATTGTTCCCCCGCGCCGCCACCCAGCAGCACCAGCAGCACCCCCCGCCCGCCGCCGCATAACGCCCCGCGGCTGGCGGCAGAGTGAACACCGGCAGCGCCCAGTGGCGCCCCCTGCCGGGCCCGCGCCCTGACCCGACCCCGCCCTGGCCCCGCCCCCGCTCCGGCCCGCCCACCAACCAGCACCTCCCACCGGGTGCCCGGAAGCGGGCGCTCGCTGTGCCTTCTGGGGGCTGTAGTCTCTCCCCGGCGCCAGGCAGGGCCGGGCCGGGCGGGGAGGGGAGGGGCCGCCGGCGGAGCGGCGAACTCCGTTTCCCAGAGTGCCCACAGGGGGTGGCATGGCGGAGAAGGATGACACCGGAGTTTGACGAAGAAGTGGTGTTTGAGGTGGGCGCGGGGGCGACCCGGGGCGGGTTGGGCCCGTCTCTCTCCGCCCCTCGCCGGGGCGTTGCGCCGCGGCCCCGGGGGCGGCGTGCGCCGGGCGGGCCTCG